>CAJVRN010000234.1:6135000-6707500 GCA_911728415.1 Lagocephalus sceleratus | reverse complement strand
GAGCACCTAGTCAGTTCTTCACGTCTAAATTTGTTCCCCACAACCGAGCCCGGGAATAATCTCGTGCTCTCAAAGGATTACGTAAGGGGAGGGGAGGAGATGTCCGTGACGAGTTTTTTTTTTTTTTTTTTTTTTTTTTCCTTACTCGGAACCGTCAAGTGGAAGGTCGTCGGGTTGCCGCGGCAACCGCGGGGGGAACGAAAACCAGAAGATAGATGGCTAGCGCACACGTGAATCCACGCCATTTTCGGGAAGCCGAGTGATGATTTTGCTGTCTTCCGATGCCCCCCCCGCCCCAACACACACACACACACACACACACTCCCTGTTTTCCCTCTCTTTGCCCGACTCGGCTCTGTCTCTTTTCCTCCTCGCCTCACTCCGGTGGAGAGTGTGCTGCATGCCAGTCATTCGGTGTAATCTGCTGACAGGCAGGCTGATAGGTTAGTGTAATGTGTTTGTATGGCTTTATTCTGGTGTTTGGAGGCAGCTACCTACCCATCCATCATGCTCCTTTTTGCCCAGATTCTTTTCCGCACTGACAACCTCTCACTCTTACCACTCCATATAGTGATATACGGATTTGTTTTCATCCCAGTTGGGCACTCCAGTAGAATGAGAGTTTACTAGAATGAGTGGCTGAGCCTTATAACTTTAAGGGCCCTATAGTCCCCCTACATGAGCCTGGTCCTTCTCAAGGTTTCTCCCTGTTAAAGGGGAGTTTTTCCTTGTTAATGTTGCTAGTTGGGGGTCAGGCCCTGGGATTCTGTTGAGATAGACCTTATACCAGCCAGCTATGAAGCCCCCCCACCATTTGAGCCTGGTCCTGCTCAAGGTTTCTTCCTGTTAAAGGGGAGTTCTTCCTTGCTTGTTGGGGGTCAGGCCCTGGGATTCTGTTGAGACAGTCTTGACTGTAACAGACCCTATTCATGTTAAGACTGATTGATCTTCACCCAAAAGAGCTCTCAAGCAGGAAGCTGAAGGCATGGATGGGGGTTGAACCCATGATCTTTGGTTTATGAGACCAACGCCTTACCACTTGGCCACCACGCCTGCTTGTCACTCAAAAATTCAGAATTTCACAGGTCTAACATATACCTGCAAAGAACGCTTCAGACTTAAGGTCAATTATAAGCTGCCAGTTTGCCTATCCTCTCGGCTTTGAAAAGAGAACCCACACCTTCAACTCTACCTAGAACCCCCCCCCACACAGACACACACACACCCCAGTGAATTCAAAGGCACTTCTTGCTTGGTCCGCAACCCGAAAATTAGATCTCGTGAGAGGAAGGAGCATTTTCTCAATGAGACACAAAATCAGATAACCCCCCTCCCACCCTTCCCCGTCCAAGCTTTGTAACTCTTATTACCTTCTCATTAATATTTCACTGTGTTATGTCGAATGCTAGCTTCCTCCAACTTTTCACATTGATCTTGAATTACCAACCAAAGAAAATGCGCTTTTGCATTCAAGCAGCTCGAGATTGTTCATTTAAACACAGAACATACAGCAGACGTACGGTTTTGGTATGATCCACAAACAGGCACAACAAGGAATCAAATCAAGCGTGTCATTCACAATCCGACCGCTAGTTGGCGACAAAGTCCCGAGTACTTGTGGAATATGCTCCGACAGGCAATCAAAACCAAAGTCAGTCCACAACAGTGGCCTACAAGGGGTTAATTAGCTACACGGAGATATCCGTACACATAAAAGCCATCCATCCTCTTCGACATAGCAGCACTTCATCATTGGCTTACTCACAGCTTTTTACACACTGGCTGTCCGGCATATGGCGGAGTGGCCTACTGGTTGCAACACATGCTGAGTTTGTTTACGTTCCAGTCAAAAGAGGGGCCATCATCAGTGAATAATTATATTTATATCATGTAAACATGCAAATTCACCAGCTGGCTTTAAGAACGCGGCCTTGTGACGAGAAAAGAGGTAAACACACAGTGGGGCCGCGCTTGTCCGTGAGTAGCAGCCACATGGACGCTCGGATTGTTGGTTGATACGGAGCACAAACACGCACACACACACACACACTCCGGCCAAAAATCGATGTAAAAGCGTCGTCCAAAATGAGATCGGTGATGGAAGAGGAACTGAAACGGGAAGCGAATCACAGACACAGCGTAGGTCAAATCAAAAGCGGGCTTTCAATAAAAGAGGATCCGATTTCCTTTGGTTCTTTAAAGGTGCGCGACGCGGCGGATGGTGGCACTTTTGAAGTAAGCAAACGACAAAAAAACACCGCTTGCTTTCGTAGCCGTTGCGAAAGGGACTCGAAATCCGAAGTGGACCCGTGCCGCACTAACGTCGTTAGATGGTTGAGCTACTTTTGAGTTGATTCTCCAAAGTGAACCCGGGTCTTTGCTCATCCCCGATTTCCTCTCCTCCTCATTTCTCCATCCGAGCATGTTTTCTTCGGGCTTGTCCGTGCCTCCGCTACGTCCCAAAATATGTCGTGCTATTTCTATGCTTATCCACTAAACCCCACCCCCTCTCCCAGCCATCTTGCCAGTGATTAGCTGGAACATGGTTTATTCTGTTTTGGTACCCAGCCTGTGCCTCTAGTGGATTTTTGTTTTATGTTTATGACCCCCCAGTGACTTTTTTCACAGCGTATTCAGCTCGTGGATCAACGGCAGATGCTGATGACTTGAGACAAAAATTAAATCGCCCTGACCCCCCCCGCTAAATCGCATGCTGCACCTTTAAGTCATGACCTTTAGCACACACACACACACACACACGCACACACACACACACTCTGGGGGTTTACATGTTGTACCCTATTTACTGCACAATTAGTGTGATGGTGGGGATTTAATGGATGTATTTTAGTACAGTCGTATTATAGTACAGTTTGCAAAGTTTCAGATCGCCTCTACGGGGGAACCCATAGAGGTCATCGTGATGGAAATGTCTATTGCAGAAAAGGTAAACGGTTTTTAGGATCAAGATGTTTTGAAAAGATAAACACACTGTTGATGCGCATGCGAGTGTTTGAGGGGGGGCTGCTGCTTTCGTGTCGTACTAGGGTTAGGGTGTAGTATGATATATTTCCATCTCAGGATAATTGCATGTTGATGTTTGACATCATGTATGTGTCTTTCTTCCCCCCCTTCAGCCAGCCAGCTATGAAGCCCCACCACCATTTGAGCCTGGTCCTGCTCAAGGTTTCTTCCTTGCTTGTTGGGGTCAGGCCCTGGGAGTCTTTGGATTTGAGACAGTCTTGACTGTAACAGACCCTATACATGTTAAGACTGATCAACCTTAACCTAAAAGAAGCTGAAGGCATGGACGGGGGTTGAACCCATGATCTTTGGTTTACGAGACCAACGCCTTACCACTTGGCCACCACGCCTGCTTTTGCCACAGGACACTCAACAATTCAGAATTTTACAGGTCTAACATATACCTGCGAAGAACGCTTTAGACTTAAGGTCAATTATAAGCTGCCAGTTTGCCTATCCTCTAGGCTTTGAAAAGAGAACCACACCTTCAACACTACCACACACACACACACACCCCAGTGAATTCAAAGGCACGAGGCTTCACTTCTTGCTTGATCCGCAACCCGAAAATTAGATCTTGTGAGAGGAAGGAGCATTTTCTCAATGAGACCCAAAATCAGATAACCCCCCTCCCACCCTTCCCCGTCCAAGTTTTGTAACTCTTATTACCACGTATTCGCTGCAAAGCACCTAGAGACAATTTTGAGTGTAACAGACACGGTTTCAATAAAGATAATGTGAACTGAATCTTGTGTCTCCATCCATCATCTCTGTTGTTCTTCCTGTTTTGACTGAAAAAGCTGGCCAGATTGTTCATCATTATCATTAGTCATATACACAATTCGACCCCTAACCAATTTTTAAGTGGAGCAGATCGACATTCTGACTAAGTCTCAACCCTCTGGGAATTTAGCTGTGGGAAGAGTCTGCTGACGTGTTTCTAGTAAGCTTCTTTTTTTTTTTTGTCCCCCCACTCAACAGAATGACATAATGCTGAGCCTGGTCCCGCTCAAGGTTTCTTCCTGTTTGAAGGGGCGTTTTTACTTGCCACTGTTGCTCACTCGGGGGGGTCAGGCTCTCGATTACTGCGGCACCGGCAACAGTCAATCTTAATTGTTGCGGTAATTGTAACAGCCGCTAAGTAAATAAATGAAATTGAATTCAAATGAACTGAAATAATAATTGCCAATCTCCTCTTTCATTAGCATGCCCTTTATGTGCACGAGCTTCATGAGCACGTACATGACACTATTAGAGCGTCCTGCCAGTCAAACTGAAATTGCCGAATGCTTCGTATAACACACTCAGGTGCCGAACGACTCAGCAAGGGGAAGACGGAATGATCTCCAGGCAACACGATGTATTTTCAACTTAACATTCACATTCCTTCAGGATCCAGTTAGTAAAACATACACACTTGACACTTCGTGTTATCAAAAAAAACGAATGTTTTTCATATTTTGTATGGGGTCATATTTCAAAATGTGTTCATTTTTTGATGCCTTTTTAAAAATGCTGACTCAGAAACTAAAATCTGCTTAATGAAAATCCTCATACCAGCATGTGAGTGAAAAAAAAAGCTTTTTAATGCCCATTCAAATTAGTATTTTCTATCTATTCATCCGCCCATCTATCCATCTTCTAGATGTTTTTCTTAGCCTGTGTTTTCTTATGTGATTTATGTGCTTTTTTGTGGACCCTGTACATTCCCTGCCCCCCCTCCTCATTACTGCTCCGAGGTGATTGAGGGTGTGTGCAAAAGCACAAAAACGAATAATGCCTATCAACGTTGCTACTAATCACTGACACACGCCAGGCTTCAAGGATTCAAAGTTTGCTTTTTGCAATTTTCAATTTTTTTTTTTGCAAGACTCAAATAGGATTGCGGAGGATCACCTCACTAACCCCTCCCTCATCCTCGAGTGTCCAAAGCCACTCCCCAACACTGCTGCCTATCTTCCAGATACGTCGTTGTCATCTACTGTAGCAACAACAACTTGGTCCTGTCTTGTTCACCAACTAAACATCAGATATGATCATAATTAACATAACTAGCAAACTAGCTCGTGGCTAACTCATGTCAATTATCGTCATGTTTGTTACATTTGATTCATCAGGAGCAACAACTATCTTCGGAAAAACCTATAAATGTCAATCCTCCGCATTTTATTAGAGGTGAATTTATATCCCTTCTTTCTCTATTTAGAGGAGAGCGCAGTTAATGGTGCACCAGAATTGATTGGTCCTGTCTCTGATTGGTTGTTTTTCCTCGGCTGTGATAGTTTTCTTACAAATCAAATTAGAAGCATGATGGAGCCAGAGATCATTGTACTCATGAACTGTTTGTGACCATTTTAATAACTATGACAAAGTGTTTTTTTGTTTTTTTTTAATTGTAAACTTAACACAATTTTTATGGAGTACAGGGAAAATTCTTTATTTTTGTTTTTCGTGCCAAGTAAATGACTAACATGGCATTTAAAGAGTAGAAAAATATGACAATTAGTGAGAATTTGGTGCATAGGGCTTAAGGGATTAAATACCAAAATTAATTAAAACCAGTAATAATGCCTGTTTTTAGGATAGCGGTAGTTGTAAGAACAGATAAACTTTCAGTGGTCAGGGAGGACTTCACTGGGAGGAATAAAGCAATATCAGTGTATTATTTTTGCTTCAATTTGAGAGGGAAAAGGCGGAAAAGCGTGTTGATCTGGATTTAGTCACATCGATGTTGAGAAAAGGATGGTTTCTTGGGACTAACTCTGCAGGGTGACAAAACTTCTGCTGTTATTGTGAAAAAAAAAACCCCAAAACAAAAACAAGTTTTAGAGACCTAGAAGACTGTAGGATGACCTTTAGACAGTTCTTGTTCGCTCTTGCTTTAATAACATCCGCAGGACACCACTTTCCTCTTTTTTCATGACGTTTGCAGACGCTAAATTAGTGCACAACTCTGGAACAACTTACATAACGTATGCGCAAAAAACTTCTTCCAGTTAACTTCTGAGTTGAGTTCCACTCGTTCAAGTGATTTTCTGTCTGTACTGTACCACTTTTCATGGTCAACATGAAAGGAATATCCATTAAGAGTCAGCGTTATTGCGGAGGAACAGGAATTTGACGTAAACTGAGGTTATATTTTCATCACTAAAGTATGTTAACTATGCAGTAAAAAACAATTTCATTCAAAACAAAGTTGTACTCGTGACTGGCCTTTATTTCTATAGGCTTCTGATAAATTCTATTCATTTGGGACCTTTTTCACCCTTGATTTACACAATCGATAGATTACAGGTCATATGCCACCCTTTAGTGCAGAATACTTGAAATTTCAAGTGATGGAGTACATTTAATAAAATCGCCACTTCAACACTTCAACACTTACCTCAATGTCCATTTTTGGTTTAAAGGGAGCTGCTGCAACTCCCTGTTGGTCACGATTGGAGGAGTGTGGAAGTTGCGCTTAAGTTGTGTGATTGCTTCTTAAGTTTGATGTATTAGCGTAATTTAATTTTCTTACGCACCACCAGACACTTGAAAAAGCCCTCGTGGCTTGCCATCAACACGGTTCATGTTTTTTTTTTGTTTTTTTTTTTTAGCCAGATAATGAAGATCCACACTTCTACGGCAGCTTCAACTCAGCCCAAAAATTAACATTTGAAAGTTGAGCCATCTCAAGAAATGCTTGATCCCAGCGCTGTGATACAGACAACCGAGGCTGTGGGGAGCGCTGGAACGCAGCCACGCAAATACAACAAAAGAGAGAAGAAGAAATGGATCGACCGTTCCAGCATAGGTGCGAGACACCATAAACACAACATGTCTTCCATGTCCACTTGTTGAGGTTGGTAGCCGAGAAACAGAAAATTTCGTGTGTGTGTTTCAAGAAAGGTGTGTGTAGTTGAAAATGTAATACATACGGCCTCCTGACACACTCTTTCCATGTATATGACAATAAACTTGACAACAAAGGTCTACCTGAGGGTAAAGAAAATGGGCTTATATCAATGTGGAGACTGTATAAAATGATATCAGACATGCTTAACTGTTGTCGTGTCTGCGCTAGGCCTAACCCCTTACGCCACAAACGTAAATTTGTGAATCAGAATTGGCCGGAAACGAAATGAGATGATAAAGAAACACGACACAGGAAGTAAGAAGTATATAACCAAGTGTATTCCCTCTGTTAATGTACACATATTTAGAGTCATCTCACTGGAACACTTTACAATAACATTTAGAAAGAACAGGAAGATACTGGGAGGAGTATGTCTGGGATGAAGAAAGAGAAAAAGAAAGACAAATCCTGGCAGGAGGGGGAGATGTTAGCGGCGGTCAAGTGAAATGGCCCGCCATCTTGTCTCCAGCCATATAGACCGAAATGAAAGCAATAATGGAGAGGGTGTATAGAAATGTCTTCCGCCATTGATCGAGTTAAGAATAAAAGCAGGAAGGAGAATCCGGTCGTGGAGATGGAATGAAAAAAAAATCGAGGAGCGTATTGTTTCAACTCCAAATCACTTTTCCTCATTGGCCCAAAAAAGAAAGAAATTTCAGTTTCCCGTAGTCGTTTTTTCTTCACCAACCAGGAATGAGCGCGGGGAAACACATTTCTCTTAGTAATGGAATGAGTCAAATATTTAGACATTTCACAAACTTTTTTCAGGATTTTTCTTTTCATGTTACAGTTGTCTTTTTTTTTTTTTATAGTTGTAAATTGGAACACTAGAGTTCTCACGAACTTCCATCCACCATTCTCGAATTTGTGTGCTCTTTGCAATAAGCCGATTGGCTGCCATCAGTCCAGTCAGGCTCGAGAAGGACAAAAACCAAAAAAAATTAAAGACGAAACCCCAAAAAAAAAAAAAAAAAAAAAAAAAAGGTCGCTTTCCCAGCTGCTTCTTTCTCCACAGTCCAGAAAGAACAAAATTTCCACAAAATGTCTTTCATTTCTCCAGAGCAAAGAAATAAAAAACACAGGAGCAGACCAGGCTGAGTCCCGCAGCTAGGCGTTTCGTCGGCCGCGCTGTTCGTAAAAATGGCGGGAGGAGGGGAACGCAAGTTTGGATGATGAGAAATCCTAAAGTTGTTCGTTGCACACAGTCATTTCTCCACTCGCTTATGCTTTAGGTCCATATGTTTCTGCAACGTCTATACATATATTTATAATTAGAGCGAACAAAGTTCATCTGGTGTGCCGGAGAATTTTTTTTTTCTTTCGGTTTTTCGTTTACTAGTAACTGTAAGGACGTGATGCAGTTCTCTGGTTGGATGCTCGGAGCCCCAGAAACACATGACATAGACCTGCTGGAACAAAGGACGACCACGGGGAGTTTCGGCCTCGGGGTGGTTGTTTTTTTTTTTTGTTTTTTTTGTTTGTTTTTTTTTGTTTTTTTTGGCGGCTAAACGTATAGGTTAGCATCCGTTAGGAGTGGTGGTATCTCACATAGTTGCTACTTTTTAACGTTATTATCTTCGATCATCGTCATATTTTTTTTTCTTTTTTATTCAAAAACTCCACAGAAAGAAAGTTTTGTCTTTTTTCGTAAAATGAATACTACATGCTTGAAACACGGCAGACGTTACGTCGCATGAGCTACTAAGCACCGTAGATAAGGAGAGAAACAGCACGTGGGTGAACCAGAGGAAGAGAGAGATCAGAGTTGTTGAACACTTGAAGAGATGGCAGATCTGGAATAGACGGTGGATCTGTAAGCAGGTAGTATATCGATTGGTTTGATCGCGATTATACTGTCTCGGGCTAGTTCTCATGCCACAAGTTCGCCTCCGAATTAAGCTCAGGCCCTGATACAAATACTGAGGCGGTGCTTTACAGTACCCGAAATATCAAAAACCTTTCATCACTTTTTACGAGCGTTAGGCTGTTGGCACTGTGCGCGTTAATTTGAAGTTTCTATCTGTACTGTGTTCATATCTCGAGGACATGATCAATCACACTGAAAGGTGTACAAAACCCGCACAACTTCTAAATGGTTCCCTCACTCTGATTATGCTGAAATTAGTACCGCGTATATCTACAAATACTGATTTTAAAGTATTTTTTTTGTACGGTGAGTTTATCTTGTTCCATATGCTGCCTTTTTCTGTCTCTCTCTTTCTCCTTCCTCTTTTTCTTTCCTTCTCTAAGTGTGTCTGCTGTCTGTCTCTGGGTGCTGTGGCAGCGTGCCCTCAGACGTAGTACTCCTTGTCTTTGTTCTTCTTGTTCTTGGTGACCGTCTTGGCAGTGCTGGGCTGTTTTTCCTTGACCAGGGCTCCGTTGCTTTGCGTAGCCGAGTTGCTTATGTAGTTGCGACTCTGGTCCACCTGGTAGGAGCCCTCATCACGGTTGCGGTACTTGTACATGGCGTAGAGTAGGATGAGGATGCAGAGGGCAGCTGCTGCTACGATGCCCACCACCATTCCCGTGGTGCTGCTGGACTGCTGCACCTCAACGGCGCCAGGGAGCCCTCTATCTGGAGACGTGGGGTCTGGAGTGGGAACATGAGGGAAATTTGGAGGGTAGGTTATTCCTGGGACTCTATGGTGGCCTGGGTCTGATGAGGGGTGGGCCGGCGGCAACAGCACTTGGTCCCGGGTATTCATTTTCCCCGCGGGAATTTTGTTGCTGCTGCTGCCACCGGCGACTGGCTTAAGGTGCGGGCCAAGCTGGTCTGGGTTAGCCGTGGGGGTAGAGGAGAGAGGTGGGCGATGGGAGTTAGGGGGACGGGAGAAATGGCGGTCTCGGGGGTTCTGGACCCCACCCTCGGCGGCGGGGGGAGGAGGAAGGACCGTCCTGTCAGTGACCAGGGGGAACTTTTTGTAATAGTCCTCATCGTCTGATTCTGTCATCTCCCCCGAGCCATATGCCGACACCTCAATGGTCTCCTCGCAGTCCTCTTGGTCCAAGGGACAGGGCGGCCGACCGTTTGGCAAAGGGAGGGACTCTTTGGTGGTTTCGAGCAGGGTGAGGAAAGGGCGGTAGGTCGTGGGGGGAGGGGGGATTACTGGGTAGCGGGTGGCAATAGATGGGGGGTCTAGGGAGTCCACTGTTATTATAGGCAACACTAATTCACCTCCTAGGACAAGAAAGAAACAGAGGAAATAAGTGTTAGGGACCACTACAGAGAGAGGGGGGTCATTTCCATATCAGTAAAGGATCAAATAATACAGCATCATCAGTATAGAACAGCACTAAATCCTCACATGAGGTTAGTTATTTAAGTTAGTCTGAGCTAATTTAAACAAATTATTATTCTGACTGAATCTACTGTAATCTACTGTATTGTACACCTATTCTGACCTACAGTATCTTACAGAAAGGTATATATTACTAATACAAGGAAAAATAGAATACAAGTTACACTGAATACGCTAACATCTGCTGAACTAGACAAGCTATTCTTCAATGCTAACTTTGCAACGTTAACCTTTGCTGGCTACGCTACTGCTCAGATGCCTTTGCTGTCATTGTTCAAGTAAGATAGCAAACCACGAGGTTCAGGTCACTTACATCAACAAATTGGCCGCATGATTTTTGCATGAAAAAAAAAATTACAAAAGAAAGCTGTGTAAGATTGTTCTTGGATAGTGATAAACAACTTCCCCCTCATTTACGTCATTTTGTACCGCTTGAAAAAGTAATAGAAATATACAGTTGCGTTATTCATTGATCCATAATGTTTACGATGAATGGTATCAATCCCATCAGTCATCCCTCCCCCTCTCCTTTTGGGCATGTTTTTTTCTGTACTGTGTTCCTAAAATAACCTAAAGCCTCCGGAGCTGCTGCGGGAAATTGATGCCCCCTTTTTTCCAGCTCATCCTCGTACTAAAATGAAAGGTGGCGGAGCATTTTCTTCCCTGTTGGTTATGACCTTTTCAAACATCCCACATAAACATGTCAAATCTATGAAAAACTCTCTTAAAGGACCAGAATGTGGAACAGTATAGCTAGGCTAAGAGAATCACCTTGTAAATGATGGCCAGAATTCAAATTAACATGTCCCAATTTAAAAAAAAAAAAAAAAAAAAAAAAAAGAAGCTTACTCTGATATTCTTGGCTCTCACAACAGCTTAAAACTGGATGACAATACCAGTTTGCTTTTATAAAGAAAACAGTGTTTTCAATAGCGGTGGCTTATCGGAATGAAGACCTGTCTTCCCACCGCAGTGCAAATGTTTGAAGAATATTTGCAAAGCGGATCTGAGTGAGGTAAAACCCATTGGATCCGCTACGCTAACGTCCCGCCACAGATCCCGACTATGGAGTCATTTAATGCACCAACCCACCACCAAAAGAATCGGGGTGGAATATTTATTTGTTTATTAATGTTTGGTTACTGTGACCTCTCATTTTACAATAAAAGTCACACAAGCCTCACTTTTTTTGTCCAAGAAAATCAGTTTCTATTTTTTCAACTTTTGTAAAACTACCAGTACTAGTAGCTCTCACCCTAACTACAAAAACACTTAACTACTATTACTACTAATATTAACTACTAATAATAGGAAATACTTCTAAAATAGAATTCTGACCATAATTTACAACTCACTTTCTACATACTGATGTGTATAATTTAATACTTCTTAACAACTGTTTTTGCTTGAAGGGTGTATGATGTGTGTGTGCATTTGTCAAAGTGGGAAAATTCCTAATTTGATGAGCTATAAAAAGGGGCGGAGGCTGAAATGGGCAATTCCCGGGTGATATAAAGGGGAGTGATGTAACTGTGAACAAACCTTGTATGTTAAACAACCCACACATTTTCAAAAAAGAAGGACAGTGACTTTTGTTATACACAGGGGTGAGCTGAGGTAAAGCCAGTAAACAACATCAGCATTTGACAACAGAGAAACATTTCATTTTCTTTCATTCCAACGCTAGAAAGGCTACTTTCATTGCCCAGAACGTTGATATAACAGTGTGACGGCACATTTGAGGAAGAAAGGATACGTTGGAACAAAGCACGACATCATGGGTTCACTCGTGTTTGTGTGTCGACATATCACTTCATCAATACCAGTTTCAAATTTATGAAAACCTGTGCTATCGAGGGATCACACATCACATGAGAGCACCGCTATTTATATTCTACCACTACTACTACTAATAATAACAATAATAATAATAATAATATAGTGAAGTATCATCAGTTGCTGTGTTCTCTTCCAGAACCTGTTTCTGACAATGATAAGCCTAAATAGTTCTTACTTATCTAAAAAAAACCTCTTTATCTGCATAACTATTTGCGTCATGATACATTTTTTAAATAAAACTATCAAGATGTGATCAACCTTTATTTTTTTTATTTTTTTTATTTTTTTTAATATGGCATTTACCATTCAGGAAGTTTTAGCATTTAGCGTTGACATTTTAAAGGTCTGCGATAAAACAAATGGGGCTGGACGTGAATTAATTTGGGTTTCCAGTGTTGAACTAGTCATCACGGACTGTGGGTATGACTGAAAGAATAAAATCACCAATGGAAGCAGTTTAAATGATTTAATCTCAGGATTGTATAGGCCCAAATGGCTCAGGGATTAAGATACTGCCTGGAGGTCTCCCTATTGAGGTGTTCCAGGTATCAGAGGCCACAAGGCAGACCCAGGGTGTGCTGAGGAAGGGGTCTAGGCCTGGGAAGCTTTGGCGTTCTCCCAGAGGAGCTAGAGGATGTAGTCTGGTAGAGGATTGTCTGGGTATTCCAAGAGGGATTACTGCCCCTGACCCACAGTATGAATCATAGAGAGTTATATTACTGTTGTGACTAAAGGCTGTTCTGCTCACAGTCTGCCAAAAGCTGCAAAGGTAGTTGGCTGGAGCTACAAAGGTGCTCCTGGATAATGAGCCAAGACAAACTGTGAAGCATGAGTTCTTGAAAGCAAAGAAATGGAAACTTCTTTCACCGCCGAGTCGGTCATGCGATCTTATCGCCAATTCAGCAACTTTAGAGCTACGGAGGACACGTCCGAAAGACCCACAAACCTGCAATTATCGAAGGCAACTGGCAGAACAATGTCAGAATTTTGGGATCGCGGCTACGACCTTTCATGCAGTCACGAACTGCCTCATTGTCTAAGAATTAGAGCTACCGCTGAATTGTAATTTGGGGGTTAGTCAAAGAGAACCGAGTTCTTCTGTATAAAGTGGTTGGACAGGGTAAATGCCATGTTTCATTCAAAACAGGAATGTTCAGCTTTAGTGACATCTTGATTGTTTTATTGTTGTATCAAATCTGTTATCACTCTGCTGGACTCTGATGTCGAACTAAAAACTATAGTCAGAAATTGGTAACTTAAAAAAAAAAAGATTAATTCAACCATCTAAATATTTTAATCTCAGAATTTTTTCAGTATTTCCTGTTGATTGTTGCTTGCTGCACCTTTAAATAATTACTTCTTTGCTTCTCCATAACTGCACCATCTCCTTCTGTATGCAGCTTTGATTATCCCTTAAACATCCACCCTTAACTCATTTTCACCCTTAAAAGTCTGTCTCGTCCACATTCCCACCGCGTTGTCAATTTCATGAACAATAAAAAAAAAGGGGTGTTCACCTGCTGAAAACTGCCCAAACCACAGCTGACCCCCCCCCCCCCCCCCCATAACCTTTTATTGCACATTAACATCCTTTACGGAAACTTCAATGTTATTTCTCAGGACCTGTTTATAAGACTATAAAGATCCAATAACTGGGAGTAAGCAGGTAATTTCAGTAAATCAAGCACTTTTGGAAAAGTGATAATAATATTAATAATAAAAAAAAATCACTGTTGGATTTCTCTTTTACATAGGTCTAGGTTTGATGCATTTCCATTTAGGATATATACGTCTATTCTCTCCTCTTTGTGTTCTTCCCCGCTCCTTTTTTACCCATCGACCGTCAGCAGGAGGGTGATGTGAGCCCGGTCCTACTCTTCCTGTTAAAGGGGAGTTTTTCCTTGGCGCTATTGCTCATCGGTGGTCTGGCCCTGGGTGTCTGTAAAGCACCTAGAGACAATTTTGATTGTAACAGCTGCTATATAATTAAAGATAAATGGAATATGAGAAAACACATTACAGGAGTTTGTCTATGTGATCGCTTGGATAATCTGATTCTGAAACTCCAGAATGTGGAATAATGATTGGATTATAATGGTCACGCAACGGCCCCACTGACATTGGATGAGACTTTGGATTCGTGCCCCCGTATATTTCTTTACCTATACCGACATGCCTCTCTCTGATAGCGATATAGGCCATCCTCCTTATTCAATAAGATTTTGCGCACGCTGAAAGTTTGCAACACAAGTGAATGACTATCTATGTATTGTTGAACTCAATGGTTCTGCAGTTTCTGTAAAAGCAGACTAAGCACTGGGGCCCCTCATACTGTTAGGATCTTAGAGAGTAATTAAAATAAATGAGAAGGCTGATTGAAGCCCTTCCAAGCCGAGCAACATCAAGGATCAAGAATTAGACATCAAGGAAAAGGAGGTGTAAGCCTCGTTTGTTATCAGCCAAGAGCCCCCGATTAAAAGCTAACTGCTAACCCAAGGAACCCTGTTTGATGAACCCAGAGGTGTTTATTGGAGATACACAGATATCTCCAATTGAGAGAGCTCAATAAACCACAAAGCAAACAGCCTTGCTTTGGTCATTGGGTCATATAATGAAAAAAAACTGCAGGTTGCTGACGCGTCTTGAATTATTGAGCAGCCAATCAAAGCGCTGATCCTATCCAAGGAAGCAACATCGTACGACTGATAAGGTGCGCAACAAAAGAGGACATGAGTTGAGAAAAGACAACCCACGGATAGTTTAAAAAAAAAACCCAAAAAACCCCAAAAACTTTTTGTCGTAAATAAAGGATGAAGTCAAGCTAAAGACATTGATTCAACTCCTTCCAATGTGTTCCTGTTCTTGGGATGATTTCCCAAGATATTTCATGACAACAATGATATATTTGTTGACTGAAATTCAACAGCTTTAGCTAAGAATACACTATGTGGAGCGCTCAGCCTGCAGCTTGGAACTGGGATAGTTCTAACTAATAAAGTTTAATGTTATGTTCAGGGATTATTCAGCTGTAAAGGGATTTCGAAGAGGCTAAAGAAAGTTGATGCCTCCTTTTATTTTTGGAGTCTGACAGCATTCGAGCCTCATGATGGTAATTTCCCGTTTGTCTCCTTCAGGTGTTTTGAGGTAGGGGGGTTACATAAAGACACGTTAAGAGCCTACCCTCCATTACCTGGTCCATTTTTAGTAATTCATGTCCTCCTTCTGAGGACTCCCTCCTCACATACGCTCATTAGCAACTCTGGAAGACCTAAACCAAATCTGTAATTGGGGTGGTGTAATTAAGACTTGCTATCAACTCAGTGTTTAATTAGCTTGTTGGGAGGAATCATTCATGGGAATTTCGCTCCCCTCTTGCTGAATCTCTCACTCTCCACTTTGAAAGGAAAGGGAACGTGACACAAATCTGAATGCATCCCAGTCCTTCTCAGTGCACCTGCTTCCAGCCCCCCCCCCTTCCTCCCCCTCCCCCTGTCCATGCTGATTGACAAAGCGCGCGTGACTGGGAGCGTCCCCGAAACCATTATCCCTGCCGGTCGTTTAGCTCCGAAAGTTCCGGATGAAAAGCCCATGAGCAAACACGCCACATGCTGGGACTGTTGTGTTTCGCTAGCCCGGCGGCGGGTAAACACGTCCACGGAGTGGAACCACGGAGGACACAAACTGTGCGGAGGAACTGGATTGATCCCTGCAATGGTCCTATCTTGTTGAGCTTAATAGGAAACCCATAGCCCACGTATTTTCCTTCCCGAAGGCCGTTCAATAAGACATTCTCAAATGTAATGGAAAAGATTGGGAATTGATCCCATGGTGACTCCAGGCCGCTGTCTGCACGGCAGCGGTTAAGAGGGACATGGTTCCGTTGACAGTGTTGCTTCATCTGTCCATGTTGACAAGGGTTTTTTTTTCTTTTTTCCCTCCCCTCGCTCGCGCATATCCGCCCGGGCTCGGCTGACCTTGCTAGAACCGCGGTGGCATCTGGAAGGTGCGATATGGAGCGTGTTTTCAGTTTCTCAAGAGAGCTGGCGGCAGACAGAAAACTTAACACCCACAGATTGACAGAGGCCGGCGTCTGGAAAGGTGAGCTTGTCTGACACCATGTGTGGGCACACGGAAAGGGAGACTGTTGCCTTTCCCGTGAGAGATTAAGCCCGGGCACAGCATCCAGCAGAAACCCCTCATTTCTGTTTTCGATAAGAATGGAATTGAAGCTCTATTTTGGTCCCAACCACCTACAGAGAAAATCCACAGGGGGGTATGTACACTCCAGTCTCACCAGACAGGTTCAGATCACTTTCTTGTCACAAAAACATACCGATTTCTATAATCTCCTGCCACTTCCAGCAGTTTTCACACTACAAATCTTCATACTTTAACCATCCCTCACTTTGGTCTATCTTGTTTGTTTACTAAAGGCTTGTGGAACTCTCATAGATCAACTATTACAAATCACCTGCTATGTATTAAGATTGAATTGAGAGATGTAATATCTAACCAAAACAACTCTTTCAGTTGATTACAGCTGAAAGCAGCAATTAAATTCAGTGAATAAAGATGTTATATCTTATTGGAAAGAATAGTATATGTCTTTATTATGTGCCTCTACGCTTTTACATAGTGAATGAATGAATAAATTAACAAACAAATAAATATACGAATAAAAATCCTTGGGAAATGGAAGAGGTCTTGGCTAAGTGTCCTCTTTCACGTCAAAATTAGCATCTGAACGGGGGTCATTATACAACCGGGTACACCCATTTGGACGGCGTGGGTGGCAGCTACTGTTTGACGTCACTGTGCACGCTGCCTCATTGGAAGCGCACTGGGAAGGGCTAGAGCGGCGAAAGTGAGGAAAATCATGGCTTACAAGAAGCCCTCTTGCCTTGGAACCTTGTCAAACCTATATTCGAAAAAAGGGGGGGACAGCAAAGCCAAAGAAAGAAATGAGCCTCGGGGTGCACTTAATCCGAGAGCGGAAATGTTCCCCCCCACTTTGGATGATGCAGGGTGCTCATATCACTGTGGAAATTAAGGGGTGTACCCGCCTGAAAATGACATGGGTTGGAATGTCAAGTTCTTTCTGCTCACGCTGTACTCAAATAGTACGCAAGTTTTTCTTGTCCAATTTGAGAGGGGCTTTCGACATAGGATGAGAAAGTCTGATGAGGTGGATATACTTGATGAGGTTTTTCCGGGCACTCGCTTTGGGAAGCGGACATTTGGAAGGCCCGGGACACAGGGAGCTATGTCTCATAGGTAGGTCCAGACCCTCCAGGATTTCGCAACCCGAATTCAATCAATCAGTCAGTCCGTCGTGGCGTTGCCTCCCGCGAGTTTGACCGATCATCGGTCATCGCCGTGTCCTGACATCCTGAAACTACCTTCCGCCTTCGAGAGAAGCAGCATGTGCGCGTCCAATGTTTCAGACGCTCAGCCAAATTACCTCAGCAAAAGCGGAAAAAGCAGTATCCTGGCACCTCTGCATGAAAGCGGGGGGGAAATTATTTTGCGCCGCATGCAACATTGTGGTGGAACGTAAGAGGAAATCGGTGATTGACAAGTAATTTAACGCACCTTTCACTCGCTTAAAGACCAGAGAAACATTGATTTTTGGGAAAGCTCGCACAACATCAGGCAGTTTATAGCATAACAATCTCAAAAAAGGTGGGTGGGACGGCGTGGCCCTGGCACTGCCTCAGGAGTGGATAAAATGGTCAGGGAGAGAGGAAGTCTGTGTCTCTGGATCAAAAGACGGATGAATAATAATTGTGCTCTGACTCAGCCAGACGCATAGTACGATGACCTGAACGCATCTTTATGTCAGGCGGATTGCTTTATCAGGACTACTTGTCTCCTCCTCATGAGTCATATGTTTCATTTTATTGAAGTTTGACGCTGGACATGCTGGGCCTGACAAGGCAAAAGAGAAGTGGAGGAAGAAAGGGAGAAGGTAACGCGTGGGGGTGGTAGGCAGAGGAACACACAAGCAAAGGAAAAACACACCCTTGAACTGAACATGTTCCTATAATTGCTGGTTCTCACAACTTAAAAGGATTGAGGGTTAAGGGTTGAGGTTAGAGCTCAGGTTAGGGAGTTAGTTGGACTGGCTATGGTTAGGTTAAGGAGCTGGGTTATACATTATGTCTGTGGAAGTCCTCAGAAAGATAGTAGTATAAGAACGCTTATCCCTGAATGTGATTAATATCAAGTGTAGGACAGTGAAACACTGCTACTGGAAAAAAACAGACCCCGAACCTTGTACAGTTCAGCTCACCCATACGCAGTATTCATCTAAGGGCATGGACCTACAACTGAGCTTGTGGAGGTCATCCACCCACCCGATTCCTTTATCACCCCTGCACACCCACGCTCCAACCGAGGGCAATGGGTCACTCGGTATATCAGTCCACTCTAAGTCTTTTATTGTGGTCTTTTCTTTCCCCACCAAATGGCTATGGGCAGTTTTCAGCGGGAGAAGGACACGCGGCCTTTAGCTTGCACCTACGGACACGGTGTCAGAACATTAGTTGACCCGCTGTTCGCTCTGGCGGGGGCTCAGCCACAGGGCCTTGCCAGCTTTCAGCGGTGCAAAACAAGCTGTTTTCCCCCAACTGAATGTGTCCCGCCTCCATAAATCCGGACAAAAGATCGGCGCGGACGCTTTAATGCCAGATGTGCCGTGCAGCTGGGGCCTGCGCGGCTGGTTTTTGGAAAAAAACGAATTACGGATCTCATAAATCGGACTAATCACAGCTGCATACAGAAGGATTTGCAAACAAAAATAAATGGTTGGATTGTTTAGTTTTCCCTGTTTCCCTACACGAGGGCTGAAGTTCACAGATTTTTTTCTTTTTTTTTTTTTTTGGTTGTTAGATACCATGTTCTATGGAAACAGAACTCCCTGAGTTGACTCACCATTTCCCGGCTCGCACTCCTCCAAATCTTCATCGTCGCTTGGACACTCCGCCGATGCTACTAAGAGGTCATCCGCGTTCTGAACAAAGACAAGAAGCAGAAGGGGGGCGGGGTGGTTAATGTTGTGAATGGCTTTCATATAATCGAAGCGGATTACAGCAGAATAAGACTTTAATCGACAAGCAAATTGGAAAAAGGCTGTGAGTGATGTCACAGCTGCTGAGGTGGGTGTGCTTCGTATGGGCACTTTTGGACGAGCAAAAGCGTCCCGACCTTGTGAGATATGAAGTACGCCTGTGCAGAGTGGAATAAAAAGGATCTCGAAAAGAAAATGATATAGAATTCGAACACATTTGCGTGTCCAGCCTTCGTATCTTACCTCTGCAAGTCGGAAAGGACAGGGAAAAAAAATAAATAAAAAAGAAGTGATTATCTGTGTAAGCGATTACAAGGCCACCCTTGTCTGTGTTGTCTTTTTGTTATTAACACGCTGCCTGATGTTCCCAGTTATTAATCACACCGTGAGAGTGAAATGTGTGTCAACATCACCTGGGAAGACAACGTCTTGCGGTTCCAGATTACTTTCCTGCTGACATCTCCATAAACTCCAGTTTTATTCTACCCTTGGCTGGGGATGGGTACCGATAGTTGGTACTAAAATGACACCGGTGTTGACTGTAAAACTTTCTTTTAACTTTTCTTTTTTCAGCACTGTTTTGGAGCAATTTAATCTTTAGTTACTGCCCCCTTGGCTCTATTGGTGTACCATGCACCACGGCAAATTTTCGCCTGCACCGATGCGAGTGAACCTTCAATATTCCTAGGCCAGCGGTTCCCGAACTTTTTTAGGCTGCACGTCCTGATTTTGCTGACGCACCCCCCAATGCCCAAACCATAAAAAAGATGCAGTCTTTATGGACTCATTTCAGATGCCAAGTTTAATAAAATCATATTAACATAGAACAAAATGTGCAATAATGGGCCTGCTGAGCTCTCGCATTAGAAAAGATAATAAGTCAATTTATTTTATTTTTAATGTTTTTTCCAGTAAAATGTATATGTGATTTTCATGAATGACTCACAATATTTATTCTGTGAAACCCCCGTGAAACAGTGAGTTAATTAGAAAGAAAAGAAAGAAACCTGCTGCCATTACGTTGATGTTGCCCCCCCCCCAGGCCTTGGTGAAATCATCAACAGTTCGACTGCACCTCATCTCGAAAGGTGCGGACTCGGCAACCTGCAACAGGCGCTCAAAGGGGATATTGTGCGAAGGAGGTAACACTTCAAATCTGTTTCGGAGCCGAGAAACGTGTCATCTTTTATAGCGCGCAAGACCTCATGCCAAACACGTGGAGCGGAGTGTGCTTGTTGGAGAGGAGTTGCCCCCCCCCGCGAGTGTGGTAGACATCACAGGTGATGACAGCAGACGCTCTTCTTCGGGCGAGTCGCTTCCCTTTGTCAATGTGCAATTTACATTTAACAGGTCGCTTCTTGTTGTTGAATGAAGGCATGAAGAATGAACTAGTAAACACCGTCGGATCCCCATGCAGCAGTCTTTTCAATGTTCGCAGCGACTCCCTTCATGCTCAATTGACTAAAGAAAGACTGGAGGAAAGTCACAGGGCAGTGACAAAATGTGTGGTTAAACGTCAAAAAGAGAGGCCAAAAGCTGAAGGTTCATTTGCATTTTTGAAACATTTAAAAATTGAACTACTTGAGTACTTTAAAATCTTGTGATTTATTTATTTATTTTTGCATGAACTGCTGCCCGTTTCAATACACTATTGTGTTTATTATGATAATCCTGACATTTTTATGTTTATATTATTTATTTCTTAGGCTTAGTTGTAATTACATTATTTAAATTAATATTCAACTCAGCTTGCATCCGAAAATGCTATATTCTACGTCGAAATTATTGGGACAAAGGGAAATGAATAGTAGAAGAGGCAACCTTCAATTTAATAAATTCCTGGTTTATTCCCACGGAATGTTTCCAACTGTGAAACTTCCAAGGACTTTAGCTAATTGTAGCACAACACCCTGAAATCAAATCCTGAAGCTTGGAGGGTAGCGCAAGGATAAGGTTTGTACCGCCGTGCCCATCCCCTATCGGAGGCTCCTGCTGTTGATCGTTTTGTTTGGTAGTTGTTTTTCCCACGAGGTCATTAGAGCCCTCACCTATCCTCAGCCGCACAACCGGTTGCATACTGTAACTGGGCACCCAATTGTGTGTCGGGTGGAGGAAAAAAAAAAAAAGGCCGGAAACCTGTTGACCAGCTGCCGGGCCATTGGGACTGTGCCCAGTATGCCAGATGGCCAGTCCAGCCCCATTGCCAGTGCTGCTGTAATTAATGTGCACATGACTAACACAATTTTGAAAAATAGCGTGCCGATTACAAATGCAATATCCCAACTGCAGGTAGAAATGGCCCGAATGCGGATGGCTTCTCTCCTCTTCCTGTCCTCTCTTCTCTATCCATCTATAGGTATCACCAACCCTATGGTTGAGCTGACCTCTGACCCCACTGACACTCTCAGCTCTAGCTACTCAGTGTTATTAATATATTTGCATGCATATTGATGTCTGTGCCTCTTGTCTCCTCTTTCTGTTCTCCCTCCTTCTTCCCCATCTTTACATTATATAGTTTCTTCCTGTTTTTATTCCTGTTTTCTTGCCACTGCTGGTTGGTGGGGGTCTGTATATAGTGTTACAATTTTCATTGTAACACTATATAAATAAAGATGAATTGAAGGGAATTTAATTGAGTCGAATGTGTAAGCAACTGAAATTAATTCCAGACGGACACTTGAGATTCTCGTCGTGTGACAGCAGCAACAAGAGACGCGTCTTGTAATTGTAGCACAACACCCTGAAATCAAATTTGGGTCAGCGCAAGACAAGCAATGACTGAATGTTTCATGGAAGCTCCCGATATTGAGAGGTAAGGTAGCAGTGGCACGGGGAGAATCACCCCCGTCTTACACATCAAAGGCTACATCTTTTATTCTAGGCATCAAAGCAAATGATTCCATTTTGATCAAAGTTGCTGCACGACGGGTAGCTCAGAGGTGTCGGAAATTGAATATTGGGTCTCCGCTTGCTCGAGTTCCAACAACTGTGCTGTCTTATGTCTCGTGGTGAGTGTTTGACATATTTATTGTAAAGCTTTGATCCCTGTCAGCGTTCATTAATGCAGTTTTGACTCAACTTTATCTGTTTATACATGCGACTGCAGTGACTTACTAGTCGGAAATTGTTAAAAAATGATAAAAAAAAAAGAAAAAAAGATGCATTTGAAATGAAACCAGTCTCACAGTAGGAGATGGAATATAACAGTATGTATTTTGGTGGTGTAGGTATGAATGAACGGAATTGTCATGAGAGTTTAATTTAGAGATCTTATGGGAGTTACAGCAATAGAACCATAACTAAGAAGCTGCATTGTTTTTGGAGAAAACAACAGACTGCACTCATCTTTAATGTTTTGTTTTGTGTAGCATTAATGCAAAATATAATGAAATATAAAAAAGTTTTCCTCATTTAATAGCAAACGTGCTTCATATTAGGTTTTATACCATATGTCCTTGAGGTTTTACAGGCTATATTATCTTAAAAAGAAGTGAACTAAAGGAAGGAACCAAAAATAATTGTTTAATTTGCATATTTTGTGTAGCTTTATGAAATCGTATCTATTTTCCCTGACTGTGTGCTCTTAAAAATGCTATTTACAGTAATTCAATACTATTTAATATACCAGCCCTAGCAAAGAGAAACTTGAAAAGTATAGCAGCCTAGCAATGTAGTCATTGTCAAAGTAATTTTCAGTTTGTAATGAGTTTTGTGCATAAAGCTGCTTAGCGTTATAATATTGTCTCTTCCATATTCAGGTTTTGTTACTTTAGTTGTCTTTTATTAGTGCGACGTGCTTTTGTCTCACAGTTATAGGCACACATCCACTTAGCTACTTAGGCTAAATGCCATTTCATCTGTAATATGAAAACAGAATTCTGTGACATCACCAGGTGTTTTCAAGACTGACATGTATTTTCATAATGTCACTGAACAGAAGAGTAACTATGATTTTACTTTAAGTGTTTAATAAAAAAAAAGTCAATCTCACAGGTAAATTTACACATTTAGGCAACATCTTGACATAATGTTTGTTTTGTGTAGCATTAATGCAACATTTCTCACAATTTATCCTCCCACAAAGCCTGTTATTGGGTATTTTAGGAGTACGCCATATGAAGCTAGGTAGCCAAATGAATAACTAATACTATAGAAGACAAGGATGACCAAGTACTTATATTTTACTGCTATTTTTGCCCGACAACTATTTTGTTATCTTGTAATAGCATAAATTTTCCCATGATATTGATTTCGTTATCTTGGGGTAACAAAATGTGATTTCTCGTGATAAGAACTTAGTATTTTATTACCCTGGGGTAAGAAAATGTGTTTTCACATGATAACAACTTAATATTTCATTGTCTTAGGGTATCAAAGTCAGTTTTCTTGTGATAGGGATTTATTACTTTTTTATCTTTGGATAATTAAGTCTTTAATTTGCTATTGAGATATAACATAAACTACTATTTTCAAAGGATAATTAACATCTCTAAAGATTAAGTGTTGGTTTGGTGCATGTGACTGTCCAGTTTTCAAACATAAACAAGTAAGGCAAAAAAAAAATCCATTTTCATTTTCTACTACTTCTACTGCTACTACTACTACTTCTACTACTACAGCTACTACAGCTACTACTACTAATAATAATCCAAATAAGAATAATAACAATAGCAGAATACAGAAACTACTAAAAGGTGAAACAAAAGTCCCTTCAATCAAGTTTCTAGCTTTCAAGGTCATTTTGGGGTCAGTTGCTACTCAACGATAGAGGATTGGTATTCAGCAGAATGTGCTTACCTGACCTGACTTAAGAAGATCTGCTGTCTACACATCAAACTTGATCTTTATGTCCACCGACAGAATCTCAACCCCTGCATATCATTTCCCTGTCAACAGCAGTGTTTCCCACCTGTTGCTAGGAGGGATTGAATGTTCTAAGCTTGGGATTTTCATAAAAGGACGGAGACGTTTGATCTCAATCTGCTGATCAGGGATGTTGAAGTTGAGCACCAGTAGCCTGCTACCTGATCTCAGATAAGCTTCTGCCGACATGAGTGGTGCTAACGATGTGGGCCAATTGGCACCCTACTAATGCTTTCCTCTCCAATCAGAGCATTAATTGTACAGTCCACATTTCAATTATTCAATGAACAACTTAAAAAAACACAACACTATAAAATGTGGACTTTAAAAAGGAATATTCCCCCTGTTACACATGTTACTAGGGCTTTTTAATCAGAGTAATGTTGCACTCCATGTGGGCATAAGAGCTTTCCTGCTGGTTGCTAATTGTTGCTTGCTGTGATTGTAATGACTGCATGTGCAAAATGTGCACAACTTCAAAGCATCAATCACAGTTTTTTTTTTTTTTCCTTGTATGTATGTGCGGGAGCATCATAAATATACATCTGTGGTAGCCAAAGTTGTGCTGCCTCTAATCTTCTGGCAGGATTTGTAGATTCTGGATGAGGATTTTAAGATTAATGTGAAAACCTTCCTTTAAAGAAATCTTATAGTCAGTAAATTGATAGCTACACTCATAAGGGCTTAATGTTATTTACACTTTTTTCTTAGAATACCTCCATAGGTGTGACTATGTGTGCACTGGCTGACTGTCTGGTCCCCTCCTCTTTCCGTCGATCACCTCTAGGGTGAGCCTGGTACGCTCCGGGGTGTCTTGCCCCAGTTGCTCTTTTGGGAGCCAGGCTCTGGGTTTATGTAAAGCCCGATTGTAACAGGTGCTGGATAAATAAAGGTGGATTCAATTGAATTGACTGTGTTTCGCAGGTTGGTCACTTACATGTTATGACAGGGCTGGTCCACTCCACTCAACATCTCAGAGTTGCTCCTTAAAGCTTAAAAGAATTCTTTGACCTTGCAGCCGATATATGATTTTCTTTGAAATGCTGCCCGGTTCCCTCGGTGGGCCATCTGCCATGCTGTTTAATCTTTAGCATTTTCTTTTCATCACTAGATTTATAAAGTAACTCAGAAATAAACCACAATCCCGAGCACAATGACCCAAAAATGACCTAAAGCCTCATGGGTACGAGGCTTTATCATCGACTATGTGTTGGGGAGGTGGCGGTAGCTTGTTCTGTAGAGGACTGAGTCAAAGGGTTCCTGGATCAAGTCCCATTGTAGACCAAAAAGTGGGAAATTGGCTGTTAGAAGGAGAGGTGTCAGGACATTTTGCACTGTTGAGATACTGTTGAGCAAGGTCCTGATCTCCCAAATGCTGAGTGCCATCTGAGGGTAAGCTTACTCACTCTGACAGGTACATGCATTTTTGTGTATCCTTTAAAAAATGCATTCAACTAACAACCAGTTTGTGAAAACATTCATCTCTCCTCTGTGGGACTAAATAAACTCCCCTTCCAACTCACCTGTGTGACACTGTCCCTCATGGTGGGTGAGCGTTGTTTGCGGGTGGTGGTTGTGGCCATAGTCGTGGTCGTCTCCATTATTGTGGTGGACATATCAGCCAGAGGGGTGGTGGAGGTGGTGTCAGTAGTGAGCACCGAGGGCACATCCCCCACCAGCCGCAGGTTGCCCTGAGTCTGGACATTGGGGTCGCCCTCAGCCGCCAGCTTGAGCACTTGCAGTCCGTTATAGTACAAGCCAGAGATCTGGCCCTGGAAGTGGCGTCCCTTCTCTCCACCACCACCGATTTTGATGAAGGCTTGGCTGTTAAAGATGGTCAGCTGGCGACCTAATAAATGAGAGTTAGGACGACGAAGAAATAATGAAGGAGAGAGAGGAAGTGGTGGTAAGAGGAAAACAAAAACAGAAATTGTGGGAAAATGGAAAGGGAGGAAAAAAGAAACGGCAAAGTATATCAATCAGTCATTATTTTTTTTTGGTTGAGGTTGTGCATAAAATGCTGCCCTTTCTCAATACGCAGGTGCTCTTGTGAACTTCTGGATCGCGTACTTCTGGCTGTACTTTCATGGTACGTACTTTCAGCCTTCGAGCAAAGATTAGGGATATTCTTGCGGGATGGCTGTGAGTACGCACTGACAAGTACCCCCGCTGTACTGAGGCGGTACAGTCACGCCTGCTGCATACTCGCTGGTATGGGTGGAGCAAGTGCACGTCCGGGGAAACTTAGAACGTGTTTGGCAGCTTGCGGACTTGGAATTGGAACCCGAGATTGATGAGGTTTCACAAGAGCGCCAGAAGGCGAGGGCAGAGAGGAACGCGTATTGAGGAACGGTGGAGCTATCGCGGTATTCTTAAAAATGGGTGACAGGGGACTAGTGTAAATCATATGGGATTTGCTGAGCAATACTTTGGAGAAATTGTACCTGGGTGCAAACATTACGCTGTCGGGCACGTGCCACTTTCAGTGAAAGAAACCCCTTAACGTGGCAGTTGAATAAATTGCAGGGGGCAGTTGCAACTTGACCCGGGGACGCAAAGTGCACAGCGAATGCATCTCATTGGGCCTGAGATGGAATGCATTAGAACAACGCTGGGCCCGTGCCATTGACCTCCGGTGTACTTGAGCTGCACAGTGATAAAGTACCTCTGCCACTGGGAAATATGTCGCCCGGCTTTGCCAAAGAAAGCGGGAGAATAAGATCCTCATTCGGAGGAGATGTTTAATTCATCAGGGGATGTTCCACTCTGTGGCCATTACCATTCTCCAGGACAGATAGATGGATGAAGGGAGGGTAGGGTGGACCGTTTAACCAGGGTCCAATACTAATGTGTTACCAGGATCTTTGGTGAAGGCTGGGGGCTGACAGGTATCGTTTTTCTTCCTGTCTCTTGCCCCCCCCAGCTGATATCAGTATTTCAGTTATATACATACTTTACACAAGTATTTTATATCTTTTGGGACATCCCCTTGTACAGCATCAAATATGAAGGGTGCACACATGGAACCCTATGAGTCACATGTGTGGAAGGGTAGTTTGAAGGGCGGGGGATATTATAGCAAGGCACGGATGGGAAGTAAAAACAGACAGAATTAGGTAATTATCTGGAATAGGATCTAAGGGGACAAAAAATAATTTCTCTTGAGGGATTAGGTTTGTGTGTGACTGGAAATACCGCCCCCCCCACCCCTTTTGACAGATTGGTGAAATGGACATCCGGAGTGAGACATCTGGTTGGTCTGATGGGACGAGGCTCTTCTCGATGTGCACATTTAATGCACCTGGTATTTGCAGCCACTGACATGATCTATGTGTAATCATGTAAACAGTGATGAATGAACCCTCCGAACGGCTCTAATGTCGCCGCTGTTGTCTCTGTAGGACGGCAAAGCCGGCGAGGACGGACCTCTGCTCGTCAACATGGAGGCACGGCGGGGAGGCAGCCTGCCTCCCATTTGTTTTCAATTAAGATGGCTGAGCGGGTACTTTATCATTGTAAGTATGATTTATCCTCCATCTATATGGTTTCGCTTGTGCCGACACACGTGTAACACTCAGGTTGGCGGGGGCCATTTGACGAGCCAGGTTTAACGACGCGCACTCGCGGGCCTAGGGGCACGCGATAAAACCACATGTTCGGGGTATGAGCTTCTGTGAGTTTTCTGCAGAGACAAATCTATTCCTTCGAGACACGGGCCATTACGTGTGTCATCCCATTATCAGATCATTAGGTGCATCAGGGGCCCACAGAGGATCCGACTCCATCTTCAGAACAGTGAGACTTAATCAGTCCCTCCAGGATTCTCTCAACATGCCTGATTTGAGCTGTGACTTACAGGAAATGTCACAACTCTTTTTTTTTTTTTTATTATTCTGTTTTCTCCCCCATTTCCATTTTATCGCTTTTAGGTTCTGGGTTGTAGCAAATGTGGTGTATTTTTAAAGTTGCTTTCGAGAAAATGAAATTTCCTGGAGGGACCGCTGACTATACGACATATGCGCTGTCTCACTCTGCAAATTCATTTATAAAGAGGTATTTGTGGGACAAACAGGAAGGGGAGTTTCCCTCCCATCAAACCATCAGTAAAGAAAATAAAAAATAACAAAAACATAAAATAAAGACACAAATATTCAAGAATCATGCAAGATCACACTAAGAAATGAACACACACAAACTCAGATCACCTTACCCACATCACATTTCCAGTGTCCTTGATCTGACATGGACATTGCATACACACCTCGCACCAGCCCGGAGGGTCTCCTATTCCAAGCAGCCTGAATCTGCCCCCCTCCCGACTGAAGTGACGTTTCGAATTCAGCTCTTATTGTTCAGTGAAGAAGAAGGTGTTTGTCATGACCTAGAGGCAATATCTCCTGCTGCTCATGTGTCCACTTTTGTTATTTTAGAACCAACTCCTTGTATCATTGGGCCTGTTTACGGCATCATGAAAGTCTGATAGATGGGAGCACTCATATAACTGTAATAATCCTGTCTTATGTGCCTAATGTGGAAGCAAACAGATGTGCAAAACAGACCAGATGTTGCTGTTGTCCATTTATCAGTGTGGTCTTTTGTCTTCCACCACACTGATAGGGTGCTGAAAATGTTTTATTGTTTTCACATGCGCAGACACAAAAGAATGAAATAAATCAGACATAATCAAGGTGAGTTAATTTGATTCCACGTAATCAGATAATCAGATTAGGCATATCATCATGCTGTTTTCTTGATCACTTGAATAATAATAGTCCAGAAAATGAGCCCCCCTGGTGGACAAATCTCAATGCACAGCCCATGAATTGCAACACGGCCCGGCCAAAAGTAGATTTTCCTTTCCTAGACTAAACCTTGATCGGTTCTCCACGTTTTATAGGTGGTGGAACACATTTCTCACCCACCATTTAGTTTCAAATCAAGATGAAATGTCCAATACCGCAGGTATGCATAGTACAGAGTGTATTTAAGCAACTTACTTTTTGTGCCGCCCCTGAAAAATGTTACAATAAGGATTTTGTCTTAAAAACTAAAATAAAATGCACTATAAACAGGAATTGAGCCTTTGATTCAAGAGAGTGTAGTGATGGCCAATTGTGTGTTCTCCCTCCCCCGGCTGGGAGCAAGAGAGGCGGAGAAGAGATGAAAGGTGCCCTCTAGACTAGATGAAGGGAAATCAGTGATTGTTTTTAGAGCTGTCTGCTCACGACGAGACTCTAACAAGGCCTGATGAAGTTATTGCTTCGGGGTCTGCCGGGCTGAATCAAAAGTGACGCGAGGTTTAAGAGCCAATTTTTGGCGGTGGGCATTAGCAGGGTGGGTTAAAAAGCCCCTACGTGACACGCAATTGCAATGCTTAACGCGATGGAGATGAGTATGTTGCTTCAGTGGGAAAGAGTCTATGTGGCAATGTATGAAAAATGTCAGTGAAATGACCTTTGTGTGTGATGGTTGACCTTTTTAACAAGTATGTTTTGCTAGCATTTATTTGCATATTGCTTTCCTTTTGCATGTTTCTACCAAGGTCACACACATGGTGTTTGCATATTGGCGAAGCTTTATTAGATCGTTGTGGTCCTATTGGGTGCCTTTCTCTCTATGACCGTTAAAGTGATGAGCATTTAATGACTTGGGGTGGGCTGTGTTCGGAGCCACTCACTATTAATAGGCGTTTATAACATGTAGACAATGCATAAATTAAACCCAATACAGAGACAAAGGTTGAACTGTCCCTAAGACTAAATCAAACAAATTAATTAAGCATAGTGTTACAGCCACTGACTGTTGAAGTGGAATGATTTTTATTAGGAAACCTATTGTTATGTCTATAACTAATGTGGCGTTCTATGATGTGTAATTATATGTTGAAAATGAATTATATTGCAAAAGGGATCTTTCACCTCAATGGGACAAACCTGGTTAAATACATGTAATAATAATAATAATAATAATAATAATAACAACAACAATAATAATGATAATAACAACAATAAACATTTTATACTGTGATACTGGACTACTGAAGAAGGCTTATTGAGTGAAGTGAAGGTTGACCAACAGGCAAGCGGAAACAGCTACTGTAAGTAAAAGTTAAAAGCTGGTTTTACATCAGAAACACAGCATGTTGAAATTTGTTGTGTAGCTGCAGACAGAGTAAAACGCAATCTCACTTCTGAACCTGGACCACTGAGCAGCGGAGGAATATGATTTATCTTATACATCTTATTTTCTCTTCTAAACTTACTGGAAAAAACGAGGGAAATTGATATTTTTTTTGCTTGAGAAAGGCAGTTTCGGAAACTATGTGCTTTCAATTATTCTGTATCAACATTTGTGGCTTCCAACATATTTTCTTAAATCTGTCTCTGCACAAAAGCAATGTGTTTGGCAAGTCCCTAAGACTAAACAAAACCATTTTCTTCCCCCCAACTAGAATTTCTTGAATTCCTGCTGCCTTTTCCGCATCAGGTGCGGGCTCGCCTTGTGCTGCAGATTTTTCACATAATTGTCGGTGAATAGTTCAAGGGGCGTTGATTCTTAATCAGCCCTCTTTAGCGGGGTTTTTGAGGTGGTCGGCGGGTAAAAATCTGCTGGACGTAACTTGACGGCGGAAACGACTGACCCCCAATCACATGACGCTGGGCCCCCCTCGAGGCCATGCCCCTCAGTTTGAAAACCAGCAATTGTATGCAATTTTGGCCTTTATGTCCAGCAGCCGAGAATATGTATTTATCTATTACTATAACATACTTCACATACTCAACTTACTGCTGATGTTTTTTTTTTTTATCACTTTCTTGTCAAGTGCGTTATTTGAGGGGGAAAGTGAAATCTGTTGATGGCACTGTGGAAACCCAATCACTGGAGGCTGCAGTCTGTAGCTCCTTTATTTTGATTGCAGAAAGGCATCAATGATACAGGTCGGGATTTAATGTGCCTCCAGTCTATGCGGCAGCTGGCGTGCAATCTATGTAAAAGCCGACGTCGATTCCACCATGCTGTCAACTACTTTTCATTTTCTTGCAAGGGCTTCCTCAGCTGTGTCCCAAAAGGGAAACTGTAATTTAAATCAACGGCACCATAATGACGTGGTTCAAAGAAAGACCATGGCCGTTACAGAGGCTGACTCATATTTACTTTCTTTTGCGGGGCAGTTGCCGAGCGATCGGCGGAGTGCTCGAGATGGAGAGGCGGCGAAGAAGAGGACGGGTTTGGGCAAGGGACTGAGAGAATGGGGACATGAAAGATGACAGAGGGAAAGGAGGCAACATAAAGAGGACAGAGAAGGAGGGAGTGGGGAGTGAATGTCAAAGACACTTTGATTACATGGAGGGGGGGGGATAAAAGGGAACAAAGAAAGACAGGAGCTCCCATACACTGAAGCCACATATTCCATCTGTGTGGTTATTTTAAGAAGGCTTGTTTAGAAATAAGAATCTGCAAGCGTAAAGCTATGATTGACAGCTGCATGTGTTGTAATGAATCCAACAGAAGAGAGGATCGGTTAAAGAGTAACTAAACCTGAAAACAAATGTATTTGGATATGAAGGAGTGTTGACTGATTCTGGTCCAACTCTTGACATTTAGTCAAAGTATTTCAGTTTGACGTATTGTGTTGTAAAGATGTAAGAGAGACTGCCCCCTATGGGTTGAAACCTGCATTTACAATCAAATGTTGCTATTGTCTGAACCATCACTTAATGAACCATCATGGTAGGCCCCACCCCTCATATGAGGACTAGGAGACATTGAAGATGCTGCTATATTTTAGCAGAGGACAGAAGGGACATGCACCTTAGCCTTTCGGCGATACTAGCTTGATTGGTGTTTTATTGGGGTCAGAATCATTTGCCATCAGCTCATTAAATAGCATAAAGTATAGTTTTGTGTTGATTTCTTCCTTTTGTTTGTGTCTTCACACATGACTGTTGTGGGGGGAGTGGCTCAGTCCCGCCCATAATCAAGGGATTTTTTTGTTTTTGAATTTCCAGCCTAGAAATTTCCAGCTCAGCATCAGCCAAAACTGAGGAGTTTAGTTGCACTTTAATAATATCTTTGCTATCTGCGAGGCGGTTTGCGGGCCTGCCAGTTAGATCGCTTTGAACCGACGTCGCCTACAAAGAGCGCGGCGATTTTCGCTTAGGTGGGTAAACCGGGTACAGTAGCAGCCAGTCTCAGCGGTGTGCCGTCCTCTCTCTGAAGAACCGCGCTCGGTAATTACAAGTTGAACCGAGCCCAGCTGTGACACGGGTTGGGCTTCGGGCCACGCTCGACTAGGTAATGCGCAGATTGCTCGACGAGGAGTGAGGGACTGTGGGAGGGTGGCGGGGGGGGGGCGTGTGATATAATGTCTGCTGAAGAATATAAGTGGGTAAGAGGAGAGGGGACAGCTTGATGCGGCCTGGGCAGACTGGTGATCAGCAGATATAGGGGAAGTAATTGTAGGCAGGAGATATGAGGGGAGTGGTGGGGCGGTGATGATCTAAGCATACCCATCCCTTGAGGACAGGGTATAAAAAAAGCCTCCCGTAAGGAGAGAGGAAAATCGTCTCTCTGCTGTCAACATCACACCTCTCTCATCCTCCTTCTATACCTGTTATCTGGGAAAGAGAGAGACTGATACCATATGGCTGCCTCTCTCTCCTTCCTATCGCTCCTCTTAACTGAGTCGCCAGGCGGCAGGGAGCGGTGCGGAATTCGCCGCTTTGTGAAGCGTTGCGCCTGCAAATCCTCGCCGCTGCGTTCGAGAAAGTCTTTGTAGCGCTCGCAGGGGCAAATAAGAGCTTTCCACCCCCCCCACAAAAAAAAAAATTCTGTTTTTCCTCCTTGCCACAAAGGGAGGGAGAAGATGAAGGGGACTAAAGCGTGGTGGCGGCGGGGAGGGATGCCGCCAAAGTCGATTATGAAGTTTCACCAAGTTATCTCTTCCGCACAAGGCTGTCTTCGGTAATTAATGGCCCTTTGTCTTTTTGCTCGTCAGTAGTGGTGCTGTTTTTACAGACAGCTATGAATTATATTTGACAATGGACTAAGTTGAGAAATCTTGTAAAACAGCTGAAAAGTGTGGCAAATTATTTAAATCACATGTATCTTTCATGCTATATTGTATATGTAGATTCCATCTATGTATCTATCTATCTCTGTCTGACTTAGGGTTGGATTTAAATCAACATCATCAGTATAACAAATCCCAATTACAATGTTGTTCTCCCCTTCTCTTTTCTCCCTCTCTCCTCCATTATCTCCCCTTATCCCATTGGCCGGAGGGTCTCAGCCTGGTCCTGGGTTCTAGTTTTCTCTTCTGTATGTATCTGCAAGGTGCCTAGAGACAATTTTGCTTTTAACATATACTAAATAATTACAGAGGAATTGAAACAGGCAGTACTGGTTAGTCACTATCTTTCTTTATTAACCAAAGCTTTGAGCGAATCTTTTTGACTTTTCATAGTAAGGAACCATGAAATAACACGAGTCCCCCTTTTTTTTTTAAGAGCAGTATTCTCGAAATCCCTTGTTTGCTCACGAGCTAAGAAGTCTCCCCAATCCTCTCTCAGATATGACCACAACAGCACAAACAGACCCAGTGAGAAAACAAGATAGCGACTAAGTGGGGCACAGACTCGGTGGATGAACGTGCTCGTGCTGAGTGCTGCCTGGTGTGAGAGAATCTCCAAAATTAAGCTTGGATCATGGAGACCAAGTCTGGAGAAAGGCCCGATTCGATTGATTTGGAACTTCGGCCTTGCTCCAAGCGAGAGCGCTTGATTGCTTCGGGGGTGGGGAAGGAAGACGCTCGCACCCACCTGCCAAATACTTTCTTTACCATCTGTTTAAAGAGTGACTAAAACCCTTGGATTTGGCTGCCTGCAAAACGTCATTGGCCTCCATCTCAGCCAGTAACTGGTTGTAATGGCTGGTTTCAACCCATAGGGGGCAATCACTCACATTTCATCCATTGCTTTTTTCCGCTTATTCCTCTACAGAGGGTTGTGGGGGGACTGGAGCCTATCCCAGCACATTGGGGGAAGGCGTGGTCCACCCTGGACTGGACACCGGTCAGTCACAAACAACCACTCACGCTCACACCAATGGACAATTTAAAGTGACTAATTAGCCTAATCCCCAGTTGTTCATGTCTTTGGACTGTGGGAGGAAGCCGGGAGTACCCGGAGAGAACCCACGCAGGCACAGGGAGAAAATAGAGACCCCGCACAGAAAGCCCCCAGCCTCCATCCCAACCGGGATTCAAACCCAGTGCCTTCATTCTGTGAGCTGACGGTGGTAGCACAACAAAGTGGCACACCACTCACTCACATTTTTTACAGCAAAATATGGCAAAATGGTTCTGGTTAAGTTGTGAGTCTGCTCTGTACTCCACCTAAAGACAGTTGTTGCATCTCGAGGGGGCAGGAGTCTGGCCCCGGCTTTTTCTAGGAAGGGCGGGGTCAACAGTGGTGACTTCCTCCAAAACAGCTAAATCTGATTGTACGAGCAGGTTTCAATCCCTAGAGTTCAGTCACTCTCACATTTTTTACAAGAAAATACAGGAAATTTAAATACTTAATGATTTAGGCCCTGCGAATAAACGGGTTGCGTCTTGAGGGTGCAGGGGTGTGGATTCAGATTTGTCTAGAAGGGGCGGGGCCAACACTACTGCCGATGAAAGCTTCCTCCAAAACAGCAAAATCTGATTGTAATAGCGGGTTTCAGCCCATAGAGGGCAGTCACTCACACATTTTTACATCAAACTGCTCCAAACTTAAAGACTTTGTCTAAAATGTCAAGCGATGGACCAGAATCAATGAACGCTACACTTTAAGGAAGTGTTGCTGAAATAAATCAACATCTAAAGAGAGACAGAAGAAAGGTCAGGAACCTATACATTATGCAGAAAAAAAGGGGATTACAGATGTAAGAGGGCACAAATGTTAAAGTTTTGGCTCAGAAGAACTCCCTAAAACTTGTGCCCCCCCCTTGCCCATTGAATCCCAGTAATAGCTGCCCTTTTGGATTTAGTCAGTCGGACAGAGATGCTCCCTCTTATCTGGCTCAGACACTGGCGTGGAGCTAATAAGAGCTTCAGAGGCAGACGCAGCGACACGACGCGGCCCGCCTCCTCAACCCCATCGACTCTCCACGTTTGCGGCGGCGGCGGCGATATGGATTGACAAAAGGGAATACGGAGCAATTAGCGGCCCCTTTGTTGCCGCTGCCGCTCGCGAGCGGCGATGCTCGCGGTACACTTCTGAGGAACCCGGAGGTGCTTGGAGAGGAGACCCACGGGGGCTGGTTGTGTCGGTAACACAGCTTGGAGCAATAGACAGAAAATCCATGCTGTTTACCATGCAAACATTCTCACACCTTCAATCACAAAAACACAGTCTTAGCGGTGAAAACAATAAATGTTAAAGGGACCTTCGTTCATTTTCTCAAACACAGTTTGTTTCAGTGACACAGAGCAGATGCGGCACGTGTAAATTTGGGTTTCTGCCTCTTGTTTTAACCCTCTGAGTTTTGTTTTCCAGAAAAGGGGTGGGTGGGTGAGGGAGGGGGGGTGGGGGTCGGGAAGCGATTGTTTCTTTTAGAGGACGTTAGAACTGAGTTAGCTTCTTGTTTAGGTTTTTTTTGTTTTGTTTTGTTTTTCTCTTGCGTGTCCCAAGACACTGTTGCAACCTGTCCAAGTTCTTCCAAACACTTACATCCAATCGTCTCGACGATTAAGCGTTATTTATAACAGAGGTTAGAACTGAGGGCTCTCGGAATCCGTCGCATGCGAGCGCAATTTTCTCGAATTGTGCGGATCTCTTTCGGGGGAGGGGAGGGGGGGGGTGTGCGGGGACAAAGTGCAGATGCCCTCAGCAGTTAGTGTAGGTGGAGTTTGATTTGCTGTTAGGTGGTTAGATTCCACGGTGAGCTTCCTTTATGTTTGACCTGCTTCCGTATCAGAATAACAGCTTTAACCCTTTGAGCTCAAATGTCCGCTAAAACACTTATATATATATACTAACGGAGTATATTTAAACTGTCTTTTAAAACCACTTGGCCTCCCTAATCCATACTGAGATTAAACTATACTAATATGGGATCGGTGAGCACTCCTCAATTCTGAAACTTAATTGAAGCTCTTGCTTGAGGTTTGATAGAGGTTATATTTACTTAGGCGTTTTATTCTACCGCTTCATTCAATTCAGAACCATTTAAAGCTCAAGAAGAAAGGGAATAATTCATTCAATTTCCAACGTATTCTCTTTGGAGTTCCTTAGCATACTGTACTTAAATCATTTCACAAGTGGGTGAGTCATTTCTTATTGATCTGCTTTTTCACTCAACTTTGATCTCTCAAGTCTTATTAACGCTGATTTGCGTCTTGAGTAACCACGCTAAACACACAGAAGAAGAAAGGAGAGGCCTCGCGTGAATGCAAGAGCTCTTTTGTAACCATGAAATAAAGATGCAGGCATTCAGATCCTCCTGATTGTGTGTCGCACAAACACGTAATTTTGCTCTCAGGACAAATCTAAGCATTATTAAAGTAATAACTAAATGGTCCTGATTTGTCAAGATTTAAAGAATCATGTTCTTTTCGAATTCTGATATCACTGGCGACAGTAGTCCAGCCAGAATATTCTCATTTTAAAAGCGCAGTGTTGGCCTGCAAATAATATCGACGCTTACATTTTGTCTCTAGGTCTGTGGCCCCGCCCTCCACCTGTCACCCAATCGCATCATCGCATTGGCCTCCAGGTTACCGCATAGTGAATGGTTCAGATCACAAATCTCCGATGTTACTAAACCCAAATGTTCTTGTTCTGGTCCCCAAACACGTCGTGGAGACGTAAGACGGGGATGGCCGAAAGAAGAGAAAAATTTGAAGACCGTTCCGAATTTTCTCGTGGATGGATAAAATTCAGCTAATTTTGGATTAACTAGCTTAATTCTACTTAATGTAGCCGTGGACATTTCAGCTATTTTTCGCAGTTGAATAACGGTATGCGAGTTCATCGAACTGACTAACGAATAAATTGAGAAACAAAAATGGTGACTTGTCGTCCCTGGCAACATCTACTGTGGGGGGGTACCATGCTGTTCCAGCTTTGTCACACATATGGCTCCTTTACTTCATCCTTGTTTCATTGCCTGGCTAATGCTTGAAATTGTTCGTTTTAAGCAACAAAAACGGGAAGGGCTTTTATAAAATTTACTGCAAGCTGTCTGATCTGTATGATGAGATTTTCCTCCACGCTTAGCCTTCAAAATAATATTTTATACGGTGTTCTTACTGTGTTTTTTGTTTTTTTAGGCGATCACATTAAGCACAGAAGTGCATGAATAATGTCTCTGCAATGCCGAAATCGCAGTGCACACGATCTAGCCTCCTGTTTTAATTTCAGCCCTCGCTTCTCTTTTCTTTAGTTGAAGAATCCACCACCTTCAGCAGCGCAAACACCCTGCACGGGACGAGATGGGAAAAAAAAAAAAAAAAAAAATGAGGGTTGGGACTTTGGGCACTCAAAGGGTTAAAGAATCGCTTTGATCGGGCCACATTCAGCACTTTGCGCGCTAATTCCGCGCGAAGTAGGGCAGCGATTGGTTTGGAAAAAAAAAAAAAAAAGAAAAAAAGAAAAAAAAAGACAGTCCCTTTAACTTTTAGTGACTTTCAGAGGCTTCTTTTGTCTGGAAAACCTCCAGTAATCCCGCAAGAAATAATTTGCTTTTATGTCTGATTAAATATAGTCAGCGTAATCCACATTCAGTCAAGAAGAAAGACACAGGAAAGAAGGCTATTTAAACGTGGTCAGGTTATTGGGGGGGTTATGTCGGGTTATTTGGGGATTAATCCTCTGAAGAGATGCAGTCCCGGTTTCAAGCGTCTTGAACTTGATCCCCTGGATAACATACCAGCATAAAGGATGTTATTAACTTGATGATTAAATAATTTCACTTGGGCAATGCAAGTAGAAATTCACCAATTTCGGCTGCAAGCTGCAGTGGGGAGGGGGTGTGGGTGAGGAAGAGCCAATTATTTGGCTTCTCGTAGGGGACCAATGTCGCGGGCGCTGCACCTCCTCCAGAGTGGCGGTTAACGGTAGGTTAGGCGGTTAGATCATTAGTGGAGTTAAAGTGATTTTATTACCTTTGTCGAGTAGCCACTCGTCAACTACCCGACCGAGTCGGTACGGGATTCTTTGTCTAGCAATAGCCAGGCGCTCATTATCAAAGTTCCCTTTAAGAAATTTGGAGAGAACAAATTAACAGACGTTGCAAAAAGGAAAAAAAAAAAATCTGGAAGTTAAAAGGTTAAAGGTTAGAAGGGCAGCATGGCAAACGTTTAGCAAATTATGTACTTTAAAGCCACTTTAGTTCGGACAGGAAGAACTTGTGTTTTTTTTTTTTTTTAAACTGGTTTGTTTGGTTAGACATCGTAGTTACCTTTAGTTTATGATTTTTTTTTTTTAAATGCAATAACAAGTTAAACAGATTTAGGACACATTTAGACAATCTTAATATGCACACTGAACATTACAAGTTTCCTAAATGCTTTAGCAGTAATCACACAATCAAGAAGCAGCATTTACTAAACAGGATTAGAACAGATGTCAGAAATGCATTCAGTTTGTTATTTCACATCGGCATCATCTCGGCGCTCCGACACGTGTCATGGTTGTTTCATGGAAGACAATTTTGAGTTCCCGGTTTTCCCACAATAAGCCATTAGAAAATCCCCACAGCTCCCAAATCTGATGACTGGATAGCAGCCCGCTCATCCCTTTGAAACCCGCCCTCCTATTCCAGTGAAAAGGATTTAGCGAAACTGTCAACACTCACAGGTTTTACTCAACACCCCCCCCCCCCAATGCGTGAACCGGCTGCTTCTCAGTGGCACTTGGCAATTAGCGTCACTTCATCATCGTGCCGGAGAACTTCCGCGGCTGCCGCGCAAACTTATTATCCCACTTCACTTCAATCAACCCCGGGGTCACGCTGTGTACATATCAGAGTCTGTCAATAGAGACCCTGCTTCAATTAAGCGAGGAGGGAGGCGGTGGCTGAGCCAGGGGTTTGGAGAGCTCTGTCGCGACGTCGGGAATCCTCAAACCGTTGCCCATCGGCTCGACGGGACGCGCGCTTATCGGGCTCTTCCGACCCTTTCGATGTGTTGGAATGGAGGTTGTACAACCGGAGGGTAGTCTAGGGAACCTGCATCCTCGCCTGGACCTGCTCCCTCGACTGATCCACTCAAATAGACAGTACCCCCACAATAGTAACCCCTTGCCCTCCCTGGGCGTCTCCCTACCCAAGCTCGCTGAGCACAATAAGGGTAAACTCTTTTGAAAAGACGGCCAAAGACAAAGGGTGGCAGATGGTGATGAAGACGCTGGATATTCTGGATGACTCCGGCGCGCCATACCATCCGCGTGTAGCTGTTCTCTAACGGGAAATGGATGGTTTTGAACAATAACATCCAGTAGGGACATATTTTAACCCCCAAATGGGGGATAAAATAGGTAGATGCCACCATTTCCTAATATTTTGAGCATCTCCCACTGCAATAAATTGAAAGTTAAGTATTTTCCAGACGATTTCGGCACCATTCTCTCATCCATAATGCGGCAATAATACCGCCTCTCTCCCTGACAATCCAATTCCAAACCCCCGGAAACAATGACAAAGATACTCTGCAGCAATCAATGGCTTAAAGATATTAGGACGGCAGCATTAGATATCATTAAAGACGGAGCCAATCTGTGTGGCAGCACGGTGCCGTTGAAAGGAAGTCAATCAAAACAAGGGATATTGTGAGTAAGTGGCATCCGTCCGACGAATCGCTCCTCTGCTGCATCTGTAATCCCGTCTGCGGGCAAAAAAAAAAAAAAATCGATGGCAGAAATCTGCCTTGTTCAATAGCTCTTGCGTGAATGACACAGAGCAAGGCACATCTAGTAATTCAATATCACGAAGGGCCCATTTAAATAATCAAATGGACGGCTGATCGTCAAGTCTGCACTTGCTCTCCCTATATCAGCACAGCTTTACTGGACAGCTTGAAGAATGCAATCTGTCTAGTTTTGCTCTTTCCTTCGAACCTCCGTGCTTGTTCGTGGTCATCCATCCTTCCTTCTGCCCTTACTCTGACGAGTTTATCTTAATTTATATCCTCCATTTTCTTCTTGCTCCTTAATCACCCCATATACTCCACATAATTCCACCGCTTTATCTAAAATTCCTATATTTTTTGCCATTTCATCCATCTTTACAACTCCCCAAGTCTTCTTAAATATCCTTCTTGTTTCCCATTTCCAGCAACGTTCCCATCATTTGAGCCCTTAAAGCCTTCCTTTGGTTTGCCTCACACATTTTAATCCCCCCATCTCTCCTTATTTTTTGCTCAGTAACACTCAAACAGCCTGACTAGTACAGCAAGCAGCAAGCAATAAGTATGCTAATGTGTTTTCCTTCTTCGCTGTGTGAGTGAAAACATGCTAATCAACTAACTAAATAAATAAATAAATCCCAAGGAATAGAGTTTGGTGTCTGTAGTCAAACAAATAGTTAAACATTGGGGAGAAATTTAGATACGGCTTGTTTATTTGCATGTCTCCACTAAGATCCTTGGAGAAATAAGAAATTTCCAGCAAACCACAAACCTTTTTTTCCCCTTCCAACTCCCCGATTGCCCACCAGCTGAAGTCTGCTCTTCATTAAAATGGTGGGACAGATTAATCATCTGGGCCTTTATCTTACTCCTTATCACCATCGTCACGTTCGCTCAGCTCCCGAGGCTAATTCTTTTGCTTGGCGTGACAATGAAACAGTTGCTGTCAGACCAGAAGCAACGAGTTTACTGATATTTGAAAAAGAGGGAAGTGACTAATAAAACAGTGGCTGTGATTTGCTATGCTCTATGTTGTATTCTCTTTTTTTTTGCTTCAGGAACTTTTATTATTTAGCACGGCTTTTAAAAATAATTACTGGGAGGGGGGGAAAAACTTTCCTTGAAAAAAGTAGCTCTAGGGCTTTTCAGATTTCTTGGAAAAGCATTTCTATAACTGTCACTATGTATGTTTGGTATTATTAAGTCAGCACTTAAAGAGAAAAAAATAAATAAAAAAAGGGAACCAAGTCGCAACATGGTGAAAATTGCACAAAAAAAGTTAAAATGTTCCTATATTTATTTTGAGCTAAAGTTGTAAAGGTCTATCAGCCTTAAAAATGATCACCCCTTACTAAATTATACTTTGAAATTAGTATTAAAAAATAGAGAATTAACCTTGAAATATTTTGACTTTTTTGAATCACAATATTTTGGCTTTCATTTTTGCCATATTATTCTTGGAATCTTTTTTTCTTCTTCTTCTTTTAATCGTATTGTGTATTTGTATTTTGGTGATCTGGAAAAAGAAGAAGCGGCGGGCAACAAAGTCGGGGCTCTTTCAGCGTATTTGCTGAAGAAGCAATTCCAGTGGGTCATTTGTTTCTATATATTAGTGCTGTGATGAGGCGGCAACTTGTACAGGTTGTACCCCATAACTTCCCTGATGGTTTTACCCAGTAGTGTGACCCCGCTAAAGGATAAAGCAGTAGAACACGGATGGAACTTCAGCAGGACGTTGCGTCCGCAGCTGAAAATTGAATGAGTCAAGAGAAAAATAGCTGATAAGCCGACGGAGCTCAATTTGGGACGTGCGCTGAAACAAATTTGCGCTAAGATGAAGGTTATAAGAAGCTGAAGTAATAGAACAGTCGGTACTTTTACAGCAGCTTAATCCAGCTACGCTCAAAATTCCACTGTGGTGTCTCAGTGGAATCCTGTCCTTGTCCCAGTTTACATGCAACAGAAAAACGTGACGAACTAATATAAAAATGTTCTCCTCCTAAGCACTAGGTGGAGATATGCATCCTTTCAGCAAGTTAATAGGGCCCCCTTTCCAGTCACATAACAAACAACTAGAGTCAGATGGTAGTTTGAAAAACAGGAAGTTGGATAATCGTACAGCTTTGTTCATTTCGTACATAATGTGCACATTACTCAGTGTGCAAATAAGACTCTGATTATGGTATACATGCTTGACAAAAGTGATCTCCAATTGCATCATCTGGGTGTCTTAGTTGGATAACGATAACTGCAATATCAATTGGACATGCACTTCAGTTGTCCAGTTATAGTCATTATTTTCAAGTGCCAAGGGCCTGGATGCAGTACTGCTCATCATTTGGATGACCCCCCCCCTCCCATATGAGCCTGGTCCTGCTTTCCTATTGGAGAGACTCTGGGTTTCTGGGAAACATTTCCAGACGATTTTGACTGTAACAGACGCTGTATAAATAAATACATTGACTTGAATTGAATTATAGATACATTACAATGGAGCATTTGCTCGAGACTTATTCTTAGCATCCACGCTTTAATGTGCTATTTAAAAGCCAGCAGTAACAACATTCTGGCTTGTGACAGCTTGTTACAACGGGAGATGAATTTCATCCTGTCTCATTATGTCCTTCATCCGAACTGACCAGTTTGGAGATGTGGAGCGCATGTTAATAATCCATAACAAGTGCTCGCAACAAATTCTGGGCACAAAACAGAAGTGTTCATATGGTGCAAGCTGCAATCTAATAGGCCACATGCACGAGCACTGGACCTCAAATGCGCAATAAATGCGTTGCCAGCCACCCTGCCCGCAGTTCCGAAACACCAAACGCTCCTGGCGTCCGCCAGTCGAGACGCCATTACCCCGAAGCCCCATCTTCGCAGACCCTGTTAAAAGCCTGATGGATCGGCGAGGCAACATTCCTGTAGCGGAGTCACAGCTGCTGGGCTTTGGGGGGGGGACCTGGTGGAGTAGGACCTCGGGGAGTCACGGAGTGAGGTCAGGTGAGAGACCTGTGGGACCCGCTCAAGGTTTCTGTTAGTGTCCATAGATCAGCATATAAATCACATGCTGTTTTCCCTCAGTCCCTCTGTATCTGTGTGTGTGTGTGTGTGTGTGTGAGTGTGTAGACTTGCCAAAGAGCTGACTGTATATCATGTAACTCTGCAGGAAGCCAGATGCCCTTGTACAGGACACCCACGTTGGAAATCCATCCGCGAGAATGGAGATTACGTTTGAGGAGATTGGCCACCCGCCATCCTCGCTCTCTCTCTCTCTCTCTCTCTCTCTCTCTCTCTCTCTTTCCTACACTGATGGAAACTCTGTGTCGAGCTACCCTCATTCATTTTCATGTTTCATTCGGCGGTTTTAGCTGCGATGTTCACAGATCCACTTGACTTCTTGGCACGATGTTGTTGGAGCTGCCCTGGAACTAAAAGTGTGCTCAGACGTTTGGCCTGACAATGCTTGGATGTCCGTCGCTTGACAGCAAATTAACTGGAAAACGCTGGATAGGCAATCGCGAATATCTATTTATCACTCAGCAAGTTTCCATGACGCCCTGCCATAAAACAAAACAAAGAAAAAAAAACAAATGAGCATATTAGTTCAACTAAAACTAGGCTTTTGAAGTGCAAGGATACACGTTAGCTTGACTCAAATTGAGTTTCAAAGGTCAAGCGAAGACACCTTGAAAGTTAATGTTCTGTGTAAGTACAAAAAATCTCTTTTGGAAAGATAAAGTGACTATTGTTAACGCAAACTCGAACTCAGCCCAACACAACTCAGCTCAACTCAACTCAACTTTGCTTATATAACATATCTTAGTGTCGAGCTTCCCTATCTTTCCGGAAACCATCAACCCGACCCCAAACAAGTTCCAGGGGCAAGAAAAAATTCCCTTTTAACAGGAAGAAACCTTGAGCAGCACCAGGCTGATATTGAGGGGGGGGGGTACCCTCCTGCCGATGCCTGGCTAGGTAAACCACCTATTATTGAACAAGCAACATAATTTCAATGATAAATTGCTTACACTCCTGTGCATGAACACTGGGGCAAGAACAGTCCAATTAAACGGCGTAGTCGAGCTACAACCGCAGCATAAACACACTGACTGACCTGCCTCCGCCTGGAATTGACTAGATACAGCTTGATTGCTTGGATTGATCAAATTATAGGCTTTATGAGTCAGAGAGGAATAACAGCGCGAGCCAATCAGAGCTAGAGTGGAGCACTGTGCTTTGCTGTTTTGTGGTAACAAAGAAGGGCCTTTTTTGTCCGAGTCAGTAATGCTCGTACCCTCAGCAGGTTTACCATTGTGCTCTGGTGACTTGGTGGATGCAACTGAGTCATACAAAGTTATATTTGGGTTGTTTTGCTAACTTATGTTGTACCCCCCCCCCTAAAAAGTATCTGGATGGAAATCTGTTCTGTGGCTGATAACATTATCCTCACGTCTCTGAGACTCAGGGAAATCCCACTGCTAAAGCAATTTGAGCTTGCTAAAGTAATTCTCCTCTACATGGCTTGCTCATATATGGTTGTTTCTTTCAGTGAATCTTAATCATTCGGCAGCCAGAGGCTAAAAGAAATCAACATGAAATTCAAGAATTATTTGTAGCAGAACAATATCCAATCAGAATGAGTCACCCAGCAACCGTGGCCCAATTAAAACCTCTCACGTAGGCCGAATTGTCAGCGGCGACGACTAGGTGTTGGGCGCCCTCGGTGAACTTTGGTTCGGCGTTGTTTTGTAATGAGGCTGAGCAAAAACGCGATGGAAAATGTCAGCTATGAGCCTTGCTTTCAACTTCCCGGAGCAACTCCGCGGCACAATTATTTTCAAACTGATCCTGATCTGCTGAGAGTTCACACAACCTCTGTTAAGAGTGCCTGAACGGGGACTTTTGAAGTTCCCTGGAATTCCTGATAGGTGAGGCCGTGTGCATATGTGGACATGTGCTAAAGCCTCGACAAACCTTGAAGACTCTTAAGCAAGACTACATTTTCTCTAGCATTGATGTAAACCTCTTTTTACCAAAGTTCTTTTCTTTACCCAGGAAAATAGAATATAAAAAATAGATAATAAAATTCCTGGAAACCTTGGTGGGAACAAGGCCCTGGTCACCTTACACACTGAAAGGCTTTCCAGTTTACCTTATGCAGAAGGCGCTGTAAGAAAATAAAGATGGCTCACTGCCAAGGTAAAGTTGTAAGTTGAAATATTTTCCGCATCAAAAATGATCGCCTCTTGCTCAATTGTACGTCGAAATTGGTTTTTCGAAAATAGAGAATTAGCCTCAGAGTATTTTTAACTTTTTTTAACTGCAAACATTGAGAAACTCTGTGGTACATTTATTTTCCTCTTCAGCGATCAAGCTCGGGAATCGACACAACCTCCATGAAAAACACTTCAACGGGGGTGGGACTTTTTAAATTCCCTGGAATTCCGGAGGGGGCGGGGCTTTGTGCATATGCTCGCTGATTAGGGGACCTGCAGCGACTTTTCTTCACCCGTGGAAAATAGATACCGGGTTACAAAAATTCCTGGAAACCTTGGCCGGAAGCGGGCCTCTCGTCGCCGCACGCGCACTGCAAGGCGTTCTAGTTTGCATTCCGTGCAGCACCTGCGCGGAATACAAGTAAAGCTGACTCACTGCTAACTTCAAAATGGGGCCACGTTGAACTCCATCCGCATCCATCATCTTCTGCTCTGTGCACAATCACAGACACACATGGCTGAAACTGCCTGCTTCCAGGCCCTGGCCAGTGAAGTGAAATCTAGTCCACACTCGCATCGTGCCCATGCGCCTTAAGCTTTTTTTCTTTTTTTTTTTTTTTATTACTTTCTTGTAGAGTACTACTCCCATTGCTCCCCCCTCACTTCTAGCAGTTTTACATCACAGCGGACCGCCGCTCCCATCTCCCCACTTCAGATGCTTTTTTTTTTTTTTTTTTTTTTTCTGGCTCGCTCGTCCGCGGCTGGTTCTCCGTCTCGCTCAGCGTGGAAGTTACGACGACTAAGATGAATATCTGGGAGCTGCGGAGACAAAAGGCGACGATAGGTGGGGGGGAGAGAAAAAAAAAAAGGTAAAAGAAAAGAGACAATGGAGAATGCTGATTGTAACAGCTCAGCCGGGAAGAGTCTCTTCCCACTGCTGTGATCATTCTGTTCTTCCGTGAGGGTCAGTCTTCCTGCTGCCCGCTAACTCTAGCGCGGAGTTATCGGCGGTATTTCCGTATTCCTCATCGGTACTGCCCTTCGCGGCCCATGTTGGCCGCTGTGCTGAGCTCGTTCGTTCCCATAATCCGGGATTTCGTTCGCCGGTGGGTGTATCGAAATCCCGTCTGGTCCCGCCGGCGCATTGCCTGCGCGCGGCGTAGCGTCTCCCGGCAGTGACGTGACGCGGTTTCTGCCGTGCCTATTGCGACTCGCCGCGAGGGCCTCATCCATCACGGCAGCGACAAGAGTCGGGGCCTCGCCCCCTGCCTCTGATGCTCCCGCCCTGGCTTCAATCTTCCCCTCCGCTTCATCATTCCTCGGTTCTAGCCCCTCTGCTGTCACAAACTGTTCCTTTCCTCTGCCTCTTTGGCAGCCGGTGCATTACCATAGCACCCCCTGCCCCCCCCCAACCACCCCCAACCCATACCCCAACCACCGTCATACTGCCCCAATGGCATGGAGGAACGGAGACTACGCGCACCCCCACTGGTCGCAATCAAGGCACGATGGGATGAAAATATATGCTAATCACATTCAATAGGCAGTCGGAAAATGAAAAAAAAAAGGCACCGTGAGTCATAGGATGATGCTGATATTAAAGTTAAAATGCCAAGTGGTGGAATAAATCCACATGATAAAGCTGCCCTTATTCCTGTTATTACAACGCCATAACTCAACTTGTTGAACCGTATGTTAACTCGGACTTCACTTCGGATGGGGTCGCGTCTGGAATACGCGGATTACGGCGCGAATGGACTCTTCCTGCTTCCATCGCCAGGCAGAAGGTCTAGGGATAAGCTGCCAAGAGCTTGGAAGAGGTGGATTTGAAAAGGAAGTGACACCCAATAAATAAACGGAACCACGAGGTACGTGCAAGAACAAGTTATTTCACAGTCTTTCCTCAACAAATAACCCATACGTCTATACACACAGTTTTCACTGCACCTTATACATACTGCACTACAATCAATTCTGCCTATTTATAGATTTTTATTCTGCAGTTAAAGACCTCTTTTCATAGGTTTGCTCTTCTTTATTACGGGTTCTTTGTATATTATTATGTTGTAATTGCTGCAGCTGCACTGCAATTTCCCAGTTTGCTATCAGCCAGTCTATTCTATTCAGTTCCATTCTAACCAGCAGGAAAGTGTCCATATGGAAATGAAATGTTCTGTTAACTGTTCCTCTGAAGTCCTTGTTGTGATCAAGTCAAGTTAGATGTAGTACAAAGAGTCTCGTTTTTAGTAGAGTGTCCCGGTCCCACCACTGATAGTCAATCGGTGAAGATAAAGAAGGTAATCATTCCCCAGTCCTTGTAGACATTCCAGATCCCTCAATCGGGGGAATCCAGATATTGTAATATTCCGAAGGTCACAGAACCTCAACCAATCCACCACAGGTTTCTCTCAACGGTCACTCAGTGACAACAATTACTGGTTTCTCATTCTTCCTCCCTCGTGTGATTGCGCCACAGCTTTGTTCAATGTAAACAATAAATGTGCAAATTCACCCAGACTAATATAACAACAGACAAACTCAAACAATACGAGGAATAAGGAAACCGTGGTGGGGGGGATAATAGAAGTGGACCCAATTTCCTAATGGGTTACACCAGCATCAGTGGGCTCATTTGTATGAGCATAAATATCCAATCATAATCTGATTACTGGAGCTATCCCATTATTCAAGTAGTGAACAGAATATTTGGTTACGACAGATCAGATTCGCACACACAGACAGCTCCCAAATGTACAGCCAATTTTTTTTTGTGTGTGTGTACTCTTTTATGTCTGTAAAAAAGAGAAAATAAAAATGATGTAGTCTCGGAATAAGTGGACCAGATACAATAAATGGAGTTAAAGGATTCAATTACTGCATTTCTAATCTGATTAGAACAGCTACCTGATTACTCCTCGGTTATCTGATTTCTATGCTCCTGTAAACAAGACCAGTGATATAAATACCAATCATTTAATTTAGGGTGGCGAGTATCAATGTTTACAGTAGTTATACAGATAATTTTTTAGATTTAGACTAGTTTAGAAACTTTGTCACTTCTTTAACATGAATTGTTACGTTCAGATTCGGTTTTAGGTTTTCATTTTGGAATGAACGCAGTGCTTTTACCTTGTGAGTGTTTAAAAAGTGTTCACACACATTTTCTTTTCGGAACATAGTCGGAGCAAAAAATATTGCAAATAAACCAGTGCAGACAAAACAATCAGGCGAATCATATCGGCTCATTCTCTTGCAGCAGGTGACCACCAGTTAAAGGGAATCGAGTGTGAAATGGCACAATTAGACTCCATATGGCCCTGCAGCAGACATCTGCCTGTTCATCTGTGACTAGATCGAGGCGCCCAGTGCGACACAGACACACTTTTTTTTTTTTTTTTTTTCTGGAGCCTGTCTGCCATTTTGGAACTGTTGCTAAAAAAAAAAAAAAAAAAAAAAAAAAAAAAAAAAAAGATGGCCAGACGGCTGATACACAGAACTGACCGGTCCTCAGATACTTTTGTCTACTCTCAAAATGAAAGCCAGAATGTTGCGCATACACGCGCCCCGCCCCCCCCGAGGACTTTGCGGGTCAACGCTGGAGGTGTTCGCCATTGAGTCTTTGCTGTTCCCATGCTGTCATTAGATTACACGATCCTGCTGGGAAGCCTCCTGCTGGTTGGCCATTGCCCTTTAAGGAGAGGAGTTTGACAAACGCCGTGTGAAAATATGTCATAAAAAGGAAAATTAAAGTTATCTTTAACAGTCAGCTGTTGGTATGTAAGTAAATATGGATGAATACACGTGTATGTATAGGTATATCTTATCTGGTTAGTTTCTTTCATAGTTTATCTTTTAGTTCTTCGTTCAGATTGTCTCCCCTGTCAGTGGGCCCGTTTACATGACTATAAAACTCTCAGCTCATTATGGGACTCAGCGTATTATGATTAGGAAATAATCTGAATTGCACCTAAATGCATCAGAGCAGACATTTCTTATTACTGCAGGTAGTGTATTGTTATGGTCTTTATGCTGGTTTCTCCCCATATGACCCCACTCTGCTAACCTTGTCTTTGACCTGTGTCTAATTGTTTCCTTCCCCTTTTCCTATGAATTTAAATTCTCTTCCGCGTCTCTTCTGTATTTCTGCAGCCATTTTTAGCCTTAGCCTAGAGATTTGGATTGCGTGGCTGATCCTATTTGTCATACACAAGATCAATCTTGAAATAAAAAGTGTATAGAAGGTGTGGGGGGAATGTAATAGGAAAACCGAACATTCGACTTTCAGTGAGTTATTGTGACCTTGAGACTGAAAGCTTCTCAAATTTTAGGTCAAAGGATAACTGTTGCAGCAAGGGAGGATTTTATTCCAAATTATTTGTCAAACATATAAGACATCACACAAATAATAGGGAAATTTTTAATATTCAATGGTTAAGTGGGTGTGCATAATAAGGATATCTCAACTGTTAGTATTCTGCCAGTGAAGTAGGCCTGATAATGAAAATAATGAATGCCCAAATCTCTAATCTGGGTCATAGGAAGTTGATGTAACTAGGGATCTCCCTTGCCATCTCAGTTTTCTCGCCCACCATTTGGGCTTCAGGCTCAGGCTTTACTAATTTGTTGGGAAAATGTGTGTTTCCTGGTGACACCGCCCCACCAACTGAACAGATTGGAGCCTTCAAAGCTGGTGCTGGTGAAACCCTCAAGAAAAATCGAGTGTAACTAGTTCATATAAATAAATGCACACTGTTCTACACAACAATCAAGCAAAGATCCTCCTTTCAGTCAAAGTCCCAGTTCCCAGAAACTCCAACTGAAAACCCATCAAGACGACTTACAATAACAAAGTAACAATTTGTAATAAACTTTGAATTCTTGAGAGAGAGCAACAAAAGGTCTGACAAAGGAGGAAGGGTGGGGGGAAAGAGTAATAGAATGCTCTATGTCTCTTAGTGGGTTTTCACACCGGGATAGTCTGGGGGAACTGGTTGGGACTCAAGATGTCACACAGTTACTGCATCCATTGTTTGGAGTAGTATTACTTGAAATGAGCAGTGGCCAGAAAGACAATCGTAAGGAAGAAGGGAGCCTTGCTCACCGTTTGGCCAGTAATGAAAACGAAACTCTACCCAATTCAGCCAGCCTGTTCACCATAAATACAAATAATGATGCTCTTACCACGTGGAAATGGGAAACATTTAACAACATTCTACCACTTCTAATATTTTTCTTTGGCTGCGTGCGCTTGTTTTGCTATGCCACTTCCTCTCTTCAGTTCACTTCCTCTCTTTGGATCACTTCCTCTCTTTGGTTTGTAGGATACTGGGGGATAGTGGATGCTGCATCCACAATGGGAGCGAACTGCATCAGGGGGTCAAAGAGACCCACGCTTTTGTTGGATGGGCCAGAATTCTCGTTCCCTTGTTGGGTCCACACCAGACCTCTGGTGGGCTTCCAAAACTGCCCAAACACAGAGGCCTACCTGAGCAGGTGAACTCGGGTCCATTTAATCCCTCCCCTCACATGTCTGACCAAAGCCCTGACCCCCTCACTTACAATTCTCAAACACTTCCAGACATACAAAGGTCATCATTTGTAGCACCTTTAGTAGCTTCATGTCTCATTCTCTGCTAACTAAAACCCAGATATAATCATAATGAATATAACAAACAAACTAACTTGTAGTAGTAAAGTTATTGTGTCTTATTGTATCATGTACTTACTTATTTAGCAACAAATAACTTAAGAATAGTTCTAAAAAGCTATAAATAACAATATTCCACGTTTTAGGAGCAGTGCTTCCTATTTTTATTTGAACTACTGTCAGATCACCTCTACAGAGTGGACAGCACTCTTACACTTGCCAATATTTACAGTCTGCTCTGTTGTTCTCTTTCTTTCTTTGTGCTCCATAAGAGCGTCAATCAAACACTCTTCTTTGGACCGCGCGCTGCCGCATAAAAAGGCCTGGATTTCCATCATAATCACAGCAACAAAGAGTAAATTGTCAGAGTACCTCCTCTTATGGCTGTGATGCATGCCCCTTGAGCCACTCTTAGAATGAGAAAATGCCTTCTGTCAATGCCAAAACAAAGCCCAAGGGAGGGCAGGAAAAAAAAAAAAGAAGAAAATCTGGGATCTCTGCTGTTACAGAAAATGCCACAATCCCGCTGCTAAATATGTCAAGAAGTATCAAGGGCACATGAGCGGGAACTCTCCCTGAGCGATTTCAGACGTTTAATGCGTGGAGCTCTGTGAGGACGGAGATAATCCAAATCGTTACAGTTTTCCATCGATGGGAACACTTGATGTCTTCCAATGAACCAACCATGAATGAAAAAGGGAAATGCGATGGAGAGAGCGATTCAGAGAGCTTCTGCACAGCCTAATAGGAACCCCTCAGAATTCAGGCGAAAAATAGAACGCTGAGATTAAGGTTAGGGGAATTAGCACACTCCTGGCTGTGACTTAGTATTCGCCCTCATTAAAAGTCTGCATGTGTAATGTTGCATGGCTGTTTAACTTGACTTATAAACACCCCCGCGCACTTTCCCAGGGTGAGGTATCCTCTTTCCGTATCCTGCCAAATACCTGCACTCAGCGGCCGTACCTGACTGGCATGCTCAGCGTGCGCTGACCTCGATTCATTTGCCGACTTTCACGATGCCAGCAGCTACAGCTACGGATGCTCTCAGATGGAAGATTGCTCGTTTCAGGAAAGACGCGCGGCTCTTCCTGCCTTTTAGACCAGAACCTGGCTTAATCACCTAGAATAATGCAGGCCCACTCTAAATATGGATACCGTGATTAATAAACCAGAGCCCATGCGGAATGTTCTGTGTCTAATTTTTGCCTCACGTGGAAGGCCGAGCTAAAGAGTTGCTCTCTTTCCTTCTCTTTCCATCGCATTTGCACTCCATCCGGACAATCGGGGTATGCGCATTTGTCCCTCTGAGGCGACCGTCCCTACCTGAGGGGAAACGCTCGATGACGGGCTGGTTGTCCACCTGTAGCGTGGCATTGCCGCCGCTCCGTGTGAATCGCACCACGTGGTACTTGCCGTCGCTCACCATCACCGCGCTCTCCTCGATGATTATGTCGTCCGTTCCCACGTTGAAGATCACGCCGATCTTTCCCCGTTCCTACAGAAGAAGAGGAAGAAGAAGAAGGAGACCTTTGAGAAAGCCTGAATGGGGTAGCCTTAGACTTTTGATTATTTCGGGCAACACGATTTGAGCGATATGATATGCAGAATTCACATTCATACACACCCCCCACCACCACTACCAAAATAAAAAAACTTGTAGTACACACCTAAAGAGTAACTAAACTCCTCGGTTTTGGCTGACATGCATCTGGGCAGGACAATCTAATCTAAAAAAATGTCTTGATTATCGGGGCAGTTAAGACACACCGAGGAGTACCCCCCACCAGCACTACACACACGTGCGAAAACACTGGGGAAGGGGAAAAAAAAAAAATACACACGTCACACCTGAGCGATTCTGACCCTGATAACATGTTGGTTGCATTCGTGATACGGAATGCCTGAGGTGTTTGTCCACGGACAAGCCACACTGGCTATGCGGCTCCGATTTTTATAGGACGGGTGGGGCCAGCGGTGATAACGGCTGCCTCCAAACCTCATCAGCCTCCATCTCAGCCAATAGCAAAACTGAAAAACCTAAACTAAAATGTCGAGAGTTGGACCAGAATCAACCAACAACACTACTTCACACTGAAATACATTGGTTTTAAGCAGAACAAAAAAAAAACCCTTAACTTACAGTCAAATTAAATTTTATTTGGCTGTAGCTAATGTCTTTGCCACAGACAGAAAATCCTTAGTGAAGATGGACACGACTCTGAAGGCAAATGAACCCCCTCCTACCTTCTTCCTCTGACTGACTAGCGCTGTTATTTTTGTCTGACTCATGAGGGCTTTAATTTGATCACTCCAAACAAACAATATTGAGTCAATTCCAGGCAGAGGCGGGTCAGTCGGTACGTTCACGCTACGATTCAAGCCCAGCTAAGCCTTTAATTGGACTATTGTCTTTGTCTCGGCACAAAAGCAAGGGAGCGTAATGAATTGTTGAAATCGCGTTGCCTCCAATGAGATAGGTGCTGATAGCACGGAGGGCATCTCCTCATCTGTCCAAAACAACCCTCCGGTTTTCTCTATGCTCAGCTCCCGTTTAACCTTTTTACGCCCTGTTTGACTCCCAGGTCAGGGGTTGCCATCGGGCTCTAGCAGGGAATATCGTGTCCCATTCCGGCGTGACTTCGTGTTCAACACGGGCAAAAGGGGATGGGGGGCGAAAAGGACGGGGGTGAAAAGGAAAACAAGGACACATACATGTCCTTGCCACTAAAGAGGGCACTTTAGACACATTTGTATACAACGGGCATATCATATAGTAAATATTACACACACACACTTATATATTACACCCATATATGTGTGTGTGTGTGTAATATGTATGTATATAGTCTTACAGCAGACTAATGAGACAGACTAGTCAGGTTAGTTAGACTGTAGCAAATGTTTTGGCTCCCAAGAGGGCACATTAGCACATGTCTTTCAACAACTGGACCAGGATGGGGATCGACTGCCCCGACCGCCCCCCCCCGTACACGCCACTGCACCCTTGTGAAAGTTAGTCAGCCAAATACCGCGGTAATTTCTGACTGAATCATGTCAGTTGCACCGTTACGGGAATATGTAGACTTAACATGGCCATTTAAACTAAAACACACCTTTGGGGGGGGGGCGTGGAGAAGCGAAATGATGCAGCAAAACCACAGATTCCCAACTATTTGCGGAGGGAGCAGGTGCTCAGCGAGGCACCTTTCGTATTCATCAACCCCGGTGAAGGCACCCCCCCCACCCCCACTCCCCCTCCCCTCCCCTCCCCGCCCCATCTGTTAATGTCGAGAATCGCCCACTGCTTTGAGTTTATCGCCGTCAACCGCCCACTCGGCTCTCGTCTCCCGCCGTCTTTCTGCCCTCCCTCTGCGGCTGCTCTTCTCGCCGCCTGGAAAGGTCAAAATCATTTGCTGATTTACAGTCTGCCGGGGAGAGAGAGAGAGAGAGAGAGGGAGAGAGAGAGAGATAGCGAGAGAGAGAGAGAGAGAGAGAGAGGGGGCAGAGGCAACATGCATATTCCCTGCCTTTTAGCTTCACAGATGCATGATTTAAAATAGCAACTGTCATCAGTCTAATTTCGGGTTGGAAGCTTGTAGAGGTGGGATCGCAACTCCGCATAGCGCTATCTGCTCTGCAACAGCTTTCGCTACCTTCCATATATATATTCAGACGTGGATGCTCGGCTTCCCCTTACAGCAGTTTTCCATTATTCATGCCTGATTAAGTAGTTTAAAAGGGAAATAAACCACTCTAATATTAGCGGAATTTAAACTAGCAACTTAATTGAGTAAATAAGCGCAGAGGTTGTGTATGAAGTTAATGAGAAGTATAATCGCGGGCAAGTTTTCTAAGGAGGCCTTAATCCGATGATGGCCCGAGATTAGGCCATTAAATGGGCAAAGTAAATAACAATCAATGGAAAGGCACAGAATTTAACGCCCCTCGGCTCATAAGAGAGCAGATTTGAGTGGGAATGTCTCAAAATGGGGGCTTGATGGACTACTCAGAAGATCATTTTCCTTCTGCACGGAGGGCTGTATGTCTCAAATAGCAAAGCACTCCCGTCTTTTAAGACATTTAATCAATTCATTCCCGCCATTGAGTGACCCTCATAGCCTTTCTCATCCCCTCTCATGAATGCTGAAAGCCAATATTAACTCGAAGATATAAATATGTTACAGAAGAATTGAATCTTCCATCTGAGTGGCATGGTAAAACCCAGGCGTTTTTCGAATCCGCACCATCGTGTCTGTAACGCGGAGTGAATTTGAGTGATATTTACAGAGAGATTAGCATTTGTGTTCCGCAACATTAGCGTTTGTCTCGGCGGTGAGAGGGAACGTATTGAACCGGTGGGGAGCTGTCGGGGACCGCTGCCTTTTCAGATATGATTTTAGCGTGGCGGTAATGACGTTTTAATGCCAGCTCCCTTTAAGTGAGTGCATCGCTGGAAACAGAAGGAGGGCAGGGAAAAAAGAAAAAAAAAAAAAACCACCTCTCGGAGCAGTCGAGCCAACGGTGAAATGACGGGACTGGTAGGTAAGTGACAATAAATCCCGGCTGCTCTTTCAAAACGTTAGCTTCTAAACTTCTGCTTAGCGGCACTTAATCTGCTGCAGCTGTCAGCTAACACCGGGAGTAGGAACGTTATATAGCTCCTCTTTAATTCGGAGGTTAGCTAATCGTCGCCGCGGTTCATTCTGTCGGTCAGCTGGTGGTATAGATAGGGGGGATTCATTGTTCAAAACGGGATAAAAGCTCTATAAATCCAATTACATCCTCGGGTGGCCAGGGATCGCAGCATCCCACTGACTTCTTTGGGTAACTTAAACACTTGAAAAGGTTGGAAACTGCTCTGAAGGCTCGAAGTTAAGTTTGTTTTGGGGTGTGTTGCCGCAAATTGTAACGAGTTAACTGTTATTACTCAAACTTTCTTTTCCCCATTGGTACAGAAATAAATAACCCCCGCCAAAAAAATCTAAAACCCCCAAATATTTCCAGTGTAATTATTTTAAATGTAACACTTTGTATTGTCTGCTGTCATTTATTGATTCATTTGTTCCATTGCCCCCACTGCAATTACTCCAACTCCTAGGGGACACACCCCCACTTTAGGAGCTACTGCATTATGATAAAGACTGTCTCTAGACAACTGGTTTGGGTTGTCTCTAGACAGTTTTCTTTCCAGAAACCAAGAGCCTGACAGCTGACCATGTTATATTCATCCCCTGTTTTCACTCGATATCTCAACATTCTAGGTCTCAGTTGTCCCTCTCCACGCCCGATAAACTGGGGGCCATCTTGAGTTTTTTTCCCCTCCTAGCACGGCAATCTCATTTCCCTGTGCAGTTGGTCTGTTTTTATTAATGCTGCACTGAACGTATATGGTGTGTTCCACCGAGCTTGTCTGTCCCTGTGTGCTTTTATTGTTGATGTTCCCTGTGTCCCTCGATCCTTGGAGATCCTCACTCCCACTAGTTCATTGCCTGAATAAGAACATTTTACTTGAACATTTTGCCTGGTTAAATAAAGGTTGATGATGTCTTCTCTTTTTCTCACGGTAACGGTTGGTTGCTGTAGTGACAACTATGCAGGCACAGGTGAGAAAACTCATTAACATACACTTTGAACATATTCATAATCCACTAAACTACAACGCTGAAGCATAAATGCTAGACAAATGAGTCCCCGTCTTTCTTCTCCGCCTTTCACCGCCTCTCTGCTCTCTTCGAGCCATTCTGCGCTTTTCACCGCTAAAGCGCAATCAAAACGAAAACAATTAAAGGTAAACTGGAGTGAGCCGCGTGGGCAGCTTGCAGTGATAAAGCATAATAATCTTTAATCATTGCTGCCGATCACGGCCGCAGACAACGAGCGGGGCGCTTTTTAGGTGCCAGAAAAAGAAAAAAGATAAAACATCCCCCCCTCGCAAACAAAACAATCATCTGGAATGTACCTGTCCTTTTACCAAAGACATAAAAAATTGGAGATTCGGGGGGTGGGGGGGGCTTCTGAAATTTGAAGAGCATTTTCATTTGAAATATGGGAACATGACCTTGCAACGAGCAAAGGCGGACCAGGGGCGAGTGCCGCTGGCGGGAGCCGAATGAGAATTAGGAATCGTTAGGACGGGTCGGCGCTCGCCGGGGTTATCAGGCGGCCCTCGGTGATCAAATTGAGCCGGGGGAGGGGGGAGAGCGAAGGGAGGGGTGCACAAACCCTTCGCATGATAAAAAAGGATGGTTGGGGTGTGTGTGTGTGGAGGAGGGGGGGTGAGGGGGTGGAGGTAACCTTGATGATCCTCCAGGGGCTCAAGGGGCCTGGAGTTCAAAACTCCTTGGACAAATCGGTCATGCAAGTTGAAAAGGAGGCAGCAACCAAACGGTTGAGACGAAGAAATAACAAAGAAAAGAGACACCAAAGCCTCAGTTTTAATGGGCGTCTCGCCTCAATTGCCTCCACGTCTTCCTCTTGATTTGTTTTGAAAATACCCCCCCCCCCCTCCACATATGCTGCAATTTAAGTCTTTCCAGTATCAACACCCTCCAGAAATGCTTTTGACCCGTTCAGGTAACTGCTGCCACCCACAATTGGGCTTTGACACGTTTCTTATTCGTCATGCGGCGTGGCAACAAACGCTATTAGGGTATAAGCTCTCGGTCGTCCCCTTTTATCAAAAATGGTAAATTATATAAGGCTTCAAAGTGCTTTTGAGTCAGCCAAAGAAGCAGGCAAGAACTCGACTAGAATACAGAATAGAAATAGAATAGATCTTTGCCCGTTTCCCAATGAAACCTTTTTTTTTTTTTTTTTCGTTTTTGAGCAATTCCGCTAGCGTTCGGGCTATTTCTATACGTTACCGGCTGTTATTTTTCACGAGGGATCTGCAGCATTACAGGACGTGGATGAGGACGTGACTTATGTGTATTCATCCCGGATAAATCAAATATAGCGTCCGTTCCTTTGACGCGCTCGCATTTTATGCTCTTCGAAGTCTTCGAAGGCGACAGAGGGGACGGGTCTGCGTCACGCTGCTAGCTGGGAAAAAAAAACAAAGAGGGCCACTTTCCCAAGCCAATATGCTCCGCCGGCCTCATTTGTATGTGTTTGGCATGATTGCCAGTAGTCACCTTGAGAGACGCCGCTGCATCTCTTTATCTTAATGGCGCTTTATCGCACCGTTTTCCTCCTCGCTATCCTGGAGTCTGTGGCTACCGACGGGGGAGCGGAGTTCGGGTTTCTTCTATGGCGTTGGATTGGACGATCCGGGCTCAAGGACGGCCATGGGCCGAGAGGGCCGCAGAGGATTCGCCTTCGACATCGCACAGCAGGGCGGGGGGAGAAACAACACGCGCGTGAAGACAGTTGGACGCGCGCGGACATATTGAGTGGATTCTTGTGCCGCCGAGACTGTTGATGGATGGTCTCCTTCAAAACCACTAGACCTGTAGGTTTCAGATCGGAATCCCTCCTGACCGACCCGCTTGCTCTCAACATACGCCCGCGTATGCAAACGCGCCGACGCCCTTCAGCGAGGACGGCCCGAACACCGCCGTGTTTACAAAGGGGCCAGGTACTAATGGACCCATCAGCGAGCCCTTGTAAAAACGCACGTGTACAAGGAATAGAAGAGATTTGTGCGTTTCCCTGTCTTATTCACCTCTCTCTCTCTCTCTCTGTTTAGATCTACAGGCTTCACCAAACCCATGGCTGAACACTGAACTCTGCTCTGACCCCAGCAAGCCTGGTCCTGTTCAAGGTTTCTTCCTATTAAAAGGTTTATTGGCCAGCATGGCTTGTTCCGGGGTCAATTCCTGGGTTACTTGATTGTAAGAGACGCTATGCATGCTATATCTCTGTCTTACCCTTCTCTCTCTCTCTTTTGCTTTCTCTCCTTGTATCCATCTACAGGTTTCACCAACCCCGTAATTGCACACTGACCTCTGACCCCACTGACTTCCTCTTCCTGTTAAAAAGGAGTTTTTATTTGCCACCATTGCTTGTTCAGGGGTCAATCCCGGGTTTTGAAATTTGAAATCTATTAACTGATATAACTGATAATAAATAATGTATATATATATATATGGTTCCTGAACTTTCTTTCGCCCTTTGGGACAGAAATAAATAATAAAACAGTGACAGTCTAATTATTCTAAATCTAACTGCCTTCAAGTACTTGCCCGTGTTCTGCGATCATTTATTGATTCATTCGTCCCATCTGCACCTACCTGCAACTGCTCCACATCGCCCCTAGGGGGCCTATGCACACTTTATAATAAGGATCATAATAAGGATTGTCTCTAGATGCTTTACTGAACTTGTAAAAAAGCAATTTTACAACAAAAACAAGAGTTTTGTGCTTTTCTCTATCTTATCCTTCCCTCTCTTCCTCTCTCTCTCTCTCTTGCTGTATCCATCTACAAGCCCATACTTGCACACTGGCCTCTGACCCCACTGACCACTCAGTTTTTGTCTGGCATCTTCAGAAAACTAATCTTTGATTTCTGTCTCCCCTCTGCCCTATCTCCCCTTCTCCTCTTTTAAGCAGGATGAGACTCATATGAGCCTGGTCCTGCTGAAGGTTTCATCCTGTTAAAAGGGAGTTTTCATTTGCCACCATTGCTTGTCCCAGGGTCAATCCTGGGTTTTTTTGATTGTAACGTAAGTAAAGCTGGCATGAATCACATATGAAATAAGGTATAAAAAAGGTTTTAAAAAAGGTTGAATAGCCCAACTTTAATATGAATATTTCATGTGCACTCTGTTGACCAGATTAGCGCAGCTCCTTGTATTTGAAAAAGCCGAACATCTACTGAATTGGAAATTCAACTTACACTCCCATCTTGCCTGTCTTAAAGTGATAACCTTTCGGTTACGTAAGTCTCCACTTTGTGCATTCTGTACTTTCTCTCAAGCCTGTGAAAAAGATAAATGTCCAACATGTAACCTTGACTCTAAAATAGAATAATTCAAGTAGAAAAGATGGCTCCTTGGTAAAAGATTAGTGTCTATCTTCTTGCTCCTCAACCCCTGTAGGCCCTGACACTGGTCATTTTTTATCTTTTCGGTCATTGAACAAAGAGGCTTCTAAGATAAATATCCCACCTATGCTCTCTGATTATATTCTTTCTTCTTTTATTTGGTTGCCCTCTATTAGATCAAGAAGCCCATTCACGTCAACTTACTGAACACTGTATTAGGAGTCCCTGTATGTGGCACAAACTTGATTATATTGATAATAAAGTGCAGCACCAACTGCAGAAGAATGACACGTAGCTGCAGCTGTATTGTTTCTTATCTCTTCTTTGATAGCTACTTTATATTAGAGCTTTAATTCTTGAATATTGTGCTAATTCTCTCCCTTCCTTTCAAGCTTGGTGCAGTTACAAAGAAGTAGAACAAGACAGGAGCACTGGGAGGGAGGCTACACTTCTACTTCTTAACACTGTTTAAATGAAAATAAATTAATTATCTCTATCAAAAGACTATTTTTGCACACTTTTTGGTCACTGTGTTGTGCCTCCCTCCCCCATAAACAAACCTTGAATGGGTTGTAAGTGGCCTGCAAAACACGAGATAGGGTAACAAAAAAAAAAAAAAAAAAACCCTGCAAATTGTCCAAAACTGGCCCTAACAAATTACAGCCAACTGTTGCTTAACCGATGTGTGCGCAACACAATGTGAGCCGACTGAGGGATAAATATGCTCGACTTTTCCTGCTTTTTCGACATTAGTCTACATGGTTCATTGGGTACGTCTACAAAAATAAATTTTAAAAAAAAAAAAGCAAACCAGTCTGTTATCATAAGGACCACACTGCCAGGAGATTGCTGTAATTACACATTTACTACGTTTTTTTTGTTCCACTTCAGTGCTTTCATAGAAATCATCGCGAACACTTTTATTAAAAAGTTGCTTGCGTCACTTTTAGAGAGTACAAAAGGTGAAATTATTATATGACTTTACACTTTGAGTCTTACGTCACAATGTCCTCTGATGGCATTTGGAGCAAGAAGAAACCATATTTGGGTAAAAGGGCGGGACTGAAGGAGAAGTAAGGGGCGGGTGTAGCTTTTGACTTCAGTCTATGCAGCCAATCACAGACTGGACTGGAGGTCAGTTTTTAACGTTAAATATCTTTTTTAATTGTGGAAATATTCTCAGATGGACCACCAGATCGCATTTTAGGGTGATGAGCTTTAGCTGTTGACTCTGTTGTGTGTTGTAAAAAAGTATTGAATGAGTGAAAATGAATGTGAGTGAATTGGAGCCAGGGCTTTTTGGAGTCTGTCCCCTAGTGGATCTCGGTGGTATTGCAGCTACGGCCAGCTACGGCCAGAAGGCTGTGTCCATCTTTCATATAGTCAATGACTCAGACAAAGAGAGACAGAGAAGAAAAAGTCACCTTCGCTGGCTCCGCGTGCACATAAACAACAACAAAAAAAGAACTTGAAATGAGAAAGCCTCCATTTGTGTGATTTTGGATGTAGCTCTTGGCTACTGGGCATGTTTTCGATTGCACCGGGGGGCTGTCTCGCTGTTAACCGGCTGGCCCGAGACTGAACGGAATGCTGTGACCTTCGAACAAAACCAAGGGCAACATGTTTTTTTTCTGCCTCCATTGTTTCCAGCTCTCCACATCCCTCCAAGCCTCATTGTCCCTTCCTCCCACAAGCCTTTTCTCTTTTCCTCATAACTACAGAGCAAAGCCTTAAAACAGAAGACTGTGCCCTCGTAGCTTTGGGCACCTTGAGCTAAACTGGTGCTACACTCTATGTTTTCAATAACTCTCAGATTTAAAAAAAAAAGAATGAGAAGCCACAAAACTAATATCTTTTATCCTCACCCATAACAGTTTTTTTTTTCTCCTCCATTGTTTTGGGCTAACTCACATGACTTTTGTAGCCCTCCATCTGTTATCCTCTAAATCTACATTTCCTCCACTATACCTCTTTCCTGTCATTCTCCTCTTCCCCCTTTAACTTTTTACCCTCCGCGAGCCCCCCCGGTGCCCAGCCAAAGCCTGGGAGAGAGGAACAGTGGCCAAACACGCGGGCTAATATTTGCGCCGCGCCGAACTGAGCAAACACGGATAACGCGGGCACAATCGCTTTCCCCGTCCCCGGCTGTCTGCCTTGTTGTCCTTTCATCGGCTTCCTGTCGGTCGCTTTGCCGACTGTTGCTTAACCGGCGCGCGCACAATACGCGCCGGCCGAGGGATAAATCTGTTAATCTTTCCCCGCTTTTTGGACGTTAGCCTCCGTGGTTCATTAGGTACATCTAAAAAACAAACAAACCAACCCGCGAGTCCGTTTTCACAGCGGCCATGCTGATGTGAGATTGCTGTAATTACACCTTTATCACAGTTTTTGTTCCACTGCAGGGCTCAGATAGCTATCGCTGGGAGAACTTCCGATTACCCTTATTTTAAAAAGGGTTGTGTTGTTTTGTTAAGAAAACAACAACAACAACAACACAACACATTAATTCAAGAACATCCCCGACACCACTGATGTTAAGGTTAGGTCCGGCTACGACACAACAAATCCACTGCTGATCAAGGCCGTTTCTTTGTGCATTTACTTGAATCCTTGAATAATTTAGCTCGATATTAGCCCTTAAAATGAAATATGCTGCCTGGGGTATTTTGTAGCAGTTCAGGCAGATGGATAATAGACAGAACTAGTTGGTGGAAAAGAAGTGTAATTAACATTTATATTAAATATAAATGAGTGTCATTGCTGAAATGCTCAGCCGTGATATTGACTTCCTGCAGTTTTAGCCATTTCGTATCGGGAAATAATAAAAACAACAATATGATAAAGTAAAAGTCATTGAAACAAGAACTTTCAGCTGTAGTTGTGTGTTGTTTTTTAATTATCATATTTCATAACTAAATAAAAGACCTTTAGGATTGGATCTCGGAATGTTAATTACCATTATGCACTTCAAAATAAACAAGTAGATAAAATCCTGCTGTAGTTCAAGGTTCCCTAATAGGGCAGAGTGCAGCAAGTGTTCTCCCCCAGTCACCTTCCTTCAGCAAGCAGCCTCATCCCCTTATGAATTCCTTCCCCTCAACTAGATTCTTTTTAAAGCAATTTTTTCCCCCAAAATGTCAGATATTATAGGAAGTAATGTTTCCCCTACAGAGATAGTTTCTACAGCAAAGAGATGAAAAAAAAGGATGTATTTAATGGTAGAATGTAGTTGAAGTCTGGTTGCTTGTGGAGAACGGATAGATGGAAAAAAAAAGATAATGACTCAAAGGGAATGACGAATGATTTATGCAGCATGTAATGGTGTCAAAACAAGAACTTCTTGTGACTGTGACATGAGCTTGTTCTCAATTTAGTAAATGAGCAATCTAGCTGGTGATGCAGGTAGAGGTAAACATATGTTATCGCAATCAACTCAATTCATCTTTATTTATATAGCGTGAGTTACAATAAACCCAGGGCCGATGAGCAGCAGTGGCAAGGGAAAACCCTTTAACAGGAAGAAACCTAGATCAGGACTAGGCTCATCTGCCCTGCTGACGGGTATGATGGGTTAAGAATCCATTATCCATTACAAAATGTGAAGTTGATGTTTCATAAATAAAACATCTATCTATCTATCTATCTAACTACGACTGATACTCTATCAATATTTAGGCCCACTATATGTCATGTACCTATGTTCCAGAAATTATTATTCAAGTTAATAGTACATTATGAATTGACTTGGAGCTAATGATCTCATGTTGATGCATAGTTAAGCTGAGCACCATTAGAAATGAAACTATTTCCGGTAGCAGGACATGTAAAATGTATACATGGATGTATAAATTACTGCACTTACCTCTACCCTGTTCCTGAGAGGGGTTTCATGCACCCATATTCATGATAAAAAAATTAAAAAAAATTACACGAACCGCTCAAGTAGAAGGACACACATGATTATTATTTTAGATTAATCTTACGTGTGTCTTCTCTCACTCCTCCTATGTTATTGCATAGCCGAGGTAAATGCGTGACATCACGTGGCGAATGATGTTCGTGGTTGCACGACACGGGAAGGAAAAAATGAAACAGAGTTTCCTTGAGTAAGCTCATTGCGATCGGTGCGATTCTTGTTTACCTGACGTTATCACAGCCTTTAACAAACACCTTTGGGAACCAAATAAAAAGGTAAAAACATAAACAGCGACATCATCGCCTTTCTCTCTTTGCGACCGCGACGACCTGAGGCAAACGCGCTGACCGGCTAAGGTCGTCGGCGACTTGCGCCGAGCGGATCAGCGCCGTGAATCACTCGTCTTACGTAAGACGAGGCTGGCGAGAGTCCAGAGACTGGGAGCTTTTCTAAATGTCAACATCTTCGTTTTGGCCGGCTTGGTGCGATGATTAACGCCGACGCACGTTTTACCTGTGAGGTCCCTCCGACGCCAAAAGGTCAAAAGAGCATATAATGACGCAGAGGACACGCTGAAAGGCTTGAACAGTCTAAATAAACACAACACTTTCGCCTTCTCTCACTGCATGAGAGGTAATATTTCCGATGAAAATTTTTTTCAATGAAAACAAAACTGACTATAGCTAACAAGAATAAGAACCAGATTAATAATAATAAAAATAATAATAATTATACACTACAGATATACAGTATTTTTTTTTTTTACTGATATCTGATGTAACAATATTGTCCAACTTCTAATTTCCATGACCGATATCAAGTGATGCTGATATATGCGGGTTTCCCAAAAACGAAATATTCTTTGGTGAGAGTTTAATTTATATTATGTGCATATTCTTCAGACATTGTGTCATTAAAAACGTCCAAAAATGATACAGATATTTTTTTATATTAATACCAATATTGATAATAAAGGCAGGCCACTCATTCCAGTCAGTTATAACACTACTACTACTACTACTACTAATAATAACACTATCAGCATTTTTACTGATGTCCAACATACAGATACTTTCCAACTCTTCATTTGATATTATCAATATATCGATTTTAGCAACACCAAAATCAATGTATGCGGGGTTTCCCCTCCAAATGAAATAATTTGGGATAACTAACATCATGACAGAAGAGTTTGATGTATAAATCAAAAACAAATAATAATAATAATAATAATAATAATAATAATAATAATAATAATAATAAACATCATCATCGTCATCAACATGGAGGGTCCCTCTATTTGAGTCTGGTCCTGCTCAAGGTTTCTTCCTGTTCAAAGGTAGTTGTTGGCACTAGTTTTTTTCCCCCACTGATACAAATTCTGGGGTCAGGCCCGATAGTTTGGAATGTAACAGATAAATAAATAATGTTGAATTGAAATAATGAAGAAAGGATATTCAGTGTCCCTGAAATTAGTCAAGAATTTGAATAGTTTAATAGCCCCTGATAATAACCGAAAGCTCCTTCCACAATGGATTTTAAGTCAGATTTAACTTCAGATGTGTTGGGACGTTTGAAGGCTCTATGGGGAGCCTGTATTAATCCAGAATAAAACTCTGTGTATTCAGCTATTCAAGTTGATGAGGGAACATTTTACAATGTCGGCAAAGCTCCGTGATATCTTTTCCCACAGCGAACCACAAATACACTGAAGGATCAATCTGGATTTGTCACAGATTTGCTGATAGAATCAGAATGATTCCTTAAAGGCCGCACTTGTTCCACTTATCTAGAGGCAGAAATCAAACCTCTTCTAACCTCCACAATTATGCCTTCAGAAGAGCTGGTGACGCGTTTGCGACAGAAGTCCCAAAGAGCGCTGCAGCTATCTTTGACATTCTCGTGGTTAAAAAAAAAAAAAAGGACTTTTATCTCACATTTGCACGCATTATTAGGGTGCACCACCAAAATAACACACACATTAAAAGATCCAGATTTATCTTTTCATTTGGATGAAAGCTCAATGATAAATGTAGGTGTGTGGTTAACCCACCGAGACTATGAATCACTAGTTGGAGAATTAAAATAATGCGGCTGTCTTGCTGGCCTACAGTGCCCCCCCCCACACACACACACCTTTCTATATTACCATAGCAACAATACCATGGTGGCTCTGAATGCTGCCTGCAACAGTCATCAACAGAGGTGACCAGATGTGAGTTTGTGAAAAATAGAACTCCTCAATGAGGAGGGGCGAGGGAGTGTGTGTGTGTGTGGGGGGGGTATGCAATGTATTGCATACACAGCCATAAACAATAAGTCCACAGACATGGTAACTCTGCATGATAATGAGCTTTAGTGGGCCTCAACACGTAGAAAAAAACCCCGCTGCTTCAGAAGGCTGTTTGAACGAGCACAAACAATATTATACATTCCTTTTATGTGCTATGCAGTAGTGTTGGCTGATTCATGGCTGCTTTTAATTTGAAATAATTAACTTTTCACGGCACATGTTCTTCTGTTAAAAATACTGAATGAGCAGACCAGAGGGGATATTTTCACCGCACTGTGATTACTACCATCAGTAGACCCAGCAGGGGATGTCTCGAAGTTCTCCCAGTCAACCTCATTGGAACATGTAAATGCTACATTTGATAGCCTTTTTTTCTTTTCTTCAAAATCTGAGAAAAGCTCAACGAGCCAGATGTGCAGCCCGTTGAGGTGCGGCTTTCGTGGTGCATCTGCAGGAGCAAACGGCAGTGCCTTTTGGTTTTGCTCGCACACAACTCATCAGTTTTAGCTGCTTTACATTTCAGGCACGCTTCGAGGGGATCGCAACCAAGATGAAAAGGTTTTCTTCAGGGATGGGGATTGGTACGAATTTAATGATTCTGATTCCATTGTTGATACTGCTTATCGATTGATTCACTTATTGATTATCATGGGCTGAGGAAGTGAAATAATGCAAATATTTTGTGGGTTTGTTTGTTGGACAGAAGATACAATCATCATCATCATCATCATAATCGCTATCTAGCATTCAATTCCAGGAGGAGAGTATTCATGAGGTAAAAGGAGGTTAAAGTGTTGCAACTATGCATCATCTTTTCTCGTCAAATAGCTGCTCTGACATGTTGGAAAAGTTGTGTGTGATGTCATCACAGATTTGGGGAGGATTCATCAGGTAAGCAAACAAAGGATTCCTACGAATTGAATTACTGGGAGCCAGTTCTCGAAAAGGACCATCTTTTGATTTTTCTAATTTTTTTTTTTACAAAAATTAGACTCACATTTCGGTTTTGATGAGAAGAGATGCTGTGGTAAACAAGGACGTTTGCGCTATTTAAGTGTTCACCAATTAAATGTTTAAAGGATAAGGATCCTCTACAGTCAGACTGTTCAATAGGCTCGATGTCACCACTTCTCCCCGGAGGGAGGGAGGGAACAGAACGGAAAGGAACACAACGCAAATTCAGTGGAAAGTACAACTGCGCTTCAGTACGACAAAATTGAAAATCCCGGATTTCAAAATGCCGCCCGGAAACATTTTTAGGTCTCAAGAAGAGGAAATGTCCTGGCAAAAGGGGAAGTCTGTTCACCCCTACATCAACCTTGTTGGATCATGTCATAATGAGCAAGGATTGAACACTTTCCTTTCCTATTCAGTTTTAACCCATATTTAAGTATATCACTAAACTTTCATGTTTACATTCTGTACTCATGGCTAATACACACCCACAGTAGAACTCAAACTCCAATAAAAAGAAAAAGAAAAAAAAAACAACAAAAAAAACCCCCTCCGCTTATATAAACATGCCAGTCTACCCTCAGGTACAGAAACATAACACTACTGTATCCATTTACACGTTTTAGCATTTTTCAGAACATCCTCCCACGACAGCATGACTGAAATGAGATGATGTTTCATGACTCACACACACACACACACACACACACACACACACACACACACACACACACACACACACTTCTATCTTTGTGGGGACCTTCATAGACATAATGTGCTACCCAGGCTCTCACTCGAATCCTCACCATCCCAATAATCTCCTAACCCTAACCTAACCTAACCCAATTCTAACCTCAACCTCAAACTAGGTCTTCACCCTCAAACAGCCCTTTGAAGTTGTGAGGACCAGCCAGACTGTCTACACTTCCCAGAAATGTGCTCACTTTGATGGTAGACTCTGATTTTTGTACTCAATATGTACACACACACACACACACGTCCATCTGACCTGGGAAGGGCTGCTCAGGAGACCACGCCAAAATGTAGTAAAAGTAGGTTAGAGAGATGGGTCGCATCCCTCTGACCCTATTTAGCTTTATTCAGACCGTGTCTATTTTAAAAAAAAATGCTTGTGTTATATTATCAACAACATTTGGGATGATCTATGGAGGCAGTGTGCTGCAGATCACCCTGATAGCGGTGCTCTCCCTCTCTGTCACACTGTCACACACACACACACACACACACACACAAGCACACACACACACACAGGATTTATGAGTGCTGTTGATTATTTACAGGTTGCGCTCTGCTCTATTTACTGTCCATAACTGCAGACTGTTGGCCTTGTTCAGTGTTGCTGGGGCAGAACCACATATTGTAGTATGTGTGCTTGTGTGTGCGTGAGAGTGTGTGTGTGACTTTTGTGTGTGTGTGTGTGTGTGTGCTCTTATGTTTGCTACATACTGAGCACCGAATTCCGTCTTCCAAAAATGGGGCCATTTTTGGAAGTCAGGACATTTTGGCTGGTCCTCACAAATTCAGGATGTTCAGGGTTCAGGCGTGGTTTTAAGGTTGAGGTTCGGATTGTGTTTAGGTTAGGGTCAGGGTTGGAGTCAGCTGCTTAGTTGTAATTTCTAAGAGTAATCCATTACGGTCATTTTAAGGGATTGTATTATGCCTATGACACAGACAGAAGTACAAGTACCCACCCCACAAATAGAACACCCAAATCCCAGAAAACATAACCCACAAAGCAATTATTAATGGTTTTCTCTCTCTTTTCCCATTGCTTTAATCTATTGCATTCATCCATCTTCTACCACATTTCCCATAACTAGGTGACAAGAGGGGTGGAAAGGGGGGGGGTTCAGGGCATCCTATTCCAGGTGCCTTCGATAGGGTGAGAGTTGGGGAACAACCAGGACAATTTGTGAGCTCATCATAGTGCCAACATATATAGACAAACATTTTACACATTTAGGTCCCGTTGGGGAACCAGTTAGAGCCTGACACACTAATTGGGCTAGGGGATTCGAACCCAGACCCTTCTTGCTGTTGGTCGCTTGCTCTAGGCCCTTTATAGAAGGGCAAGGGAAAACGCCCTTTTAACAGGAAAAAACCTGTTGAAAGCAAGACCGGGGGGCAGACCCTCCTGCTGATGGCTGGCTGGGTAAAGAAGGAGGAAAAGGTGGGGTAGGGCAGAGGGCAAGAGGCGAGGGACACACATGCATGGCATTCCTGCAATATATAAACTGAAGATGTAGAAATAAAACCGAGTGGATCATTAGGATGAGTACTCCTTCCCCCCCATGGACCTTATTTATTCAAAAAACAAACAAAACAAAACAAATGTTTTATTTTATGGTATGACAAATTGCCAAGGTAGTTGAATTACAGTTCTTTGAATATCCAAAATTGCCGAAATCAGAATCTGCTGCTATGGAACAATCGACGGCCAGGTCTTGACTAGCGGGTCTTCCTGCGATAGTCGGGGTTGGGAGAGGAGACGAGCACGAAGCAGTCGGTGTTCAGATTGGATCAATGTCTGCCATGATGCATCGCACCATAAAGCACTCCGCAGAGTTGATTAAGTCTGGCTGACAGGTGACAGTCTTCAAAATGAGGGATCGGTTTTGGAACAACGCTAAATTATGAAATCAAGACCATAAAGGGAACTGTAAACTGCCCGGAGGCAGGAAAACTGAATTTGAAAACCTGGGGCGATGTCTATCGCGGTGTGTAACCTCTTCAACCCCGCTGTGAAGTGCCGGATCATCCCGCGGGTATCATCGCACGGACTTTAGCCATTCAGAAATGGAAATATATGGGAAAATCAGACAATTTCCCCTAAAGGATCCATTGCTCTGTCCTCCACCTATCACTCAATCACAAATTCAACATCATTTCGGTATCTGGGTTGCCAGTTACCACCATGCTCTGCAACAACAAATGTTTTGGATAACAAATGCCTCAGTTACTAAATCTAAAAATACCTCATTACAATTCTCAAATACAACATGAAAGATGGAAAAAACGGAGAAAAAAAGTGAAAACACCAAAGCTAAGTTTAGTTTACTGAATTCTAAAGAGTCAAGGACAAAAAAAATCTGTAAACTCCAATAACGCTATTCATGTTCTTTCATAACGGGTCATCAAATTGACCAGCAAATGAATTGCTTGTGAAATAAACATTGGCTAGCAATTACCAATGTGTTATCAGATCCCGTTTCTCTTTCTCTCTTATCTTCGAACGGGTGTTAACTTACCTCGAGACTGTTTAATCGAATATAACAAATGCATCTGATCAAAGCAGTTGTGCAAATGAATGACTTTAAGCCAAATTGGACAGGCTTTCTCTTTGATCATTTAAATACCACATCATACCAATCAGGTTAACTGTTACTTTAACCAAATTTTGTTTTATTCCTTGATTTTTACACTCCAATAGTGACTCTGTGATTGATTGTACTGATTTGATTGTGATTGTGACGCAATGATTGGCTGTACATTTTTGGTTGACCTATGATGTCACAGGCAGACAACAATCATCATAGCGAGCTGTTAGCAACGGGGACGCTATCCTTCCAAAAACTAACTCTAGTTTATGCCGTGTTGTTCTGTAAAAGCTCTTTATTTTGCCTTTTTAGTTGCTGTTTGACTTCCGAGTCGGGAGCTTCCCTTTCCCAGCCCCACAGGTCCGTATACATGCAGGATATAGAGGGGTGTTGACATGCACTTTTAATCTGTTTCTAGTGAGAATAAAGCAATATTTCTTTTTCAAGCTGTCATATGAACGTGTACGTGTAGTGGGGGGAACAGAGCACAAACCAGCTTTCAACCAAGCTGCCATTTATAATAAAAACAACAGTTGAATGATGCAACACATCTGACATTTCCCACACATTTGGAGCTCATTACAAGCGCGACAGCTTAAAAAAAAAAAAAAAAAAAAAAAAGCCTGAAATTACACACCGCATAACTGGGACATTCACACTGTCCACATTAGTGTGTGTATACTCATGTAAATATCATAGGAAGTGAAGGATCCTGGGAAAGGATGCTGAGGGGAAGAGGATGACCGCACTTTGCTCTCTCGTGAATGTTCAGGGAACAACAAGCTTTCCCCCTGCCTGATAATTGATGCGTCGTTCAAAGACAACGCGTGTCTTCTCCTCATTTAATCCATTTTTTAATTAAAGAACGGAGGGGAAACGGGGCTGCTTGCGGCTAAATGTCTCCTAATGAGCCTCCTCTTTTCCTTTCCTCGGGCTCCCGTCTTCCTCATCTGCCATTTCGCGATACCTCCGTCCGACTCTGTAGCCCCTTTGCAACAAATCCCAGCTTCAGGAAGGCTATGGAACCGAAGTGACATTTATCCAGATGTGAATAGGCGTTTGATTCAATCGGTCTGAAAATCAAGCATTTTCACCTCAAGGCCAAAAGTCCAAGAACTGAGTCCGATTTCCTTTTTTTCTGTCCTATTTATTTCAATTTCACAGTCACATTGAAACCACCAGCACACCTTCCTTTTAACCGCTCATTTCTTAAAATCCAGTTATTCTACCGCATTGGTTCATTCATGATTCTTCCATGAAAACCTGCACGAAGGCAGTTTCAGTTTATACTGCTGCTGTTTGTGTTGCAATTTTCAATTTTGCTTCTCTTCCTCTCTGCAGCGTTGCAGACATTAAAAAAAAAAAAAAAAAAAAAAAAAAAAAAAAAAAAAGACCCACGCGACGCCTGGTTGGCATTAAAAAAATAGCATCCGTCGACTGCGAATGGCACTGGCCGAAGTCGACTTTGCTTACAAACCTGCGGAGCAGATTCGTTCGGCGCAGTATGGATTTGCTGTTTTAACGCGTAGCCTACAGCTCGTTTTGTCTCATAAACACAAGACTTGATTGATGATGATGAGAAATTGTGAAATACAGTGTGTGTTCCATGAACACAAAGCCGGTCTTAATGGAGATTGATCACAGTGGTAGTTCAAACGTTAGTATGTGTCTCTTTGAGTTGAATTGGAGATATATTTGGGCTTTACTTAGCCCCTTCTTGCCAGAATATACTGTATATGTGTATATATACACATATGTATATATATGTATATACACACATACACACCCGCGCACACACACGTGTGTGTATGAAGGGGTATATTTGTACAATTATGATGTGTCATCCTGTGTCATTTCAAAATTGATAGTAATTAAAGGTGCAGTTTGCAATTTTAAAATGGCTATATTAATTTGAATTCACCCTCACTTCTTTAACCCCAACATCCCTTAAGTGTCTGAACAAAGCCACGCCCCCCACTTACATGCACGAACGCAATTGTGGCGGCAACAACTTTGTTAACTTTGTCATCAATAAATACAACAAACTAGTTTGCGACTAACTTGCGGTCTCATAATTCGAAAGTCATCGTCACGCCATGTTACATTTGATTGATTAGTAGCCACTTAGCAGCAGCTAGCTTCAGTCAAAGCTATAAATATCAACACTCTGAATTTTAGGAGAGGCAAATTTGAATTATATCCTTTGTTGTTTCACTATTTCGATTTCCCAAAGAGGAGGAGAGCACCGTTACCAGATGTGTCTAGTGCCACTAGTAGGCAGAGAAGGGCCTATAATACAAAGCTTGGTATGTGTGGAATACGTATCAAAAAGCATTCTTTGGACATCTCGTGTCATGACAATGTAAGATAGCCAACTTATTTCCCAGATAACCCTGATAGCTCAGATCCAGCCCTGTGCAAGAATGTGTCAAGACAAAGAAAATCCGTGAATGCTGGCGCCTTAGATAGCGCCAAATGGTGCAACGAGGGAGACATCAGTCTGTATGTAAATGCATCACCGGGGGTGTGTGTGTGTGTCCTTCGGTGTCTGCTGGTGTAGGCCCTTCTTTATCTCTCAATGAGGAGAGGGTGAGATATGTCTGAGAGGGGTTTATTTCCCATATCAAAGAGCTCATTTTGTTCTGGTAACAATCGCTGGGGCGCCAGGACGGAGCCGTTGATCGGGGCATCTTTCACTAGAGCAAAACAAATCAATGGAACACAGATCACCAGCTTGATCTTGCAAAAAGGAAATAGTCAGCTGCATTTCCTGCTATTTGATACAGTTGCAGCAGCTGTTTATGCAGGGTGGTATTGCCCAAAATGATCACTGATCATTTATAATGTATTACCATATATGGTAATCATATATAAATAAGCATCTGAGTTTCCTCTCTATTTCACAACTACCCATGTGACATTTTCTTTTTTCAACCTCTGCTAGAGGGCTTTTTTGGGTTTGTGCTACTGTTGCGCTATGTCATGTCCTCCTATTGGTTGCCTTCCTCTCATTCGTTCACTTTCTCGTTTTGGTTCACTTCCTCTCTTTGGTTCACTTTTCCTCTTTGGTTCTCTTCCCTCTCTTTGGTTCAGTTCCTCTCGTTGGGTCCGTTCCTCTCTTGGGTTCACCGGACAGTGCAAGCACTTCCAGAACCATAACCGAACCACACCAAAGCTCACTTGCAATCCGTGACACGTGTCATCAAGTGGGCCGGGGGTTCATTGGTTTGGTCTGGATGAGCGTTCATGCCTGACCAACTGTAGCGGGCCATAATAGGAAACAAACTCTGGGCCATTTGATGCGTACCAAAGAGCCCCCCCATATCTTATAAAAATCTAATGCAAGTAGGATGAAAGCAAATGAGTTGAAAACCCTTTTTTTTTTCATGATGTCTCAGACGTTAAGTGGGGACTGAAAAATAGAAAAGCTAAATCAACTTTGACAATGCCGCCAGGCTGATGAATATTTTAGCGGGGCTGTAGCATGCTGGTTAGCTGCGCGCAACTTTTAGCGTGCTCTGTTTGAGCTCTCCTCTTCAGTTCATTTGGAATTCGAGGGGAGTTTTTCCTGAACGCCTTGTGGGCTGTCTTGCTTTTTTGTTGGTAACTGCGCTATTCCCGTCACATATCTGCATCTTTACGGCTTCAAACAGGGAGGTGACCTTGTTGAGCGATAATTTATCTTTGCGCATGTGTGTGTGTGTGTGTGTGTGGGGGGGCTTCAAGGTGACTCGATAGGATTTCCAAGTTGTGATGTCTTTTTTTCTGTCCTTTTTTTCCGCTGGAATCGTCAAGATCCGTGCTGATGCCTCTACCCGCGACTTTGGAACTTCCTGGACCGATTGATCGTCAACCGCTCACCAAGCCCCTCCTGCCTAGATCTAAAACAAACCAAAAAGGAGGCTTTGAAGCACCTTCTCCTGACGGGAGCTAATCACCCGTCTCTACCACTGTGTTATGATTCCTCGGGGAACACAAGATTCCGTGATACACAAGTAGCCGCATGGGAAACACTCATTCGTATTGCTGCCATTATTCTCACTAAAATGGGAGTTTGACACACCTCTCCATCCAGCACCCCCCCCCCCCCCACCCACCATGTGTTATTAAAACGCCCTCTGTGGAAGGACCAGGGGAACGTCATTAGCTCGGAGATGAAAGAACGAAGCACCGTGTCCTGAGAAGCATGCAGTGATGTGCCTTCCTGAATGTGGCTCAGTCGAGATAAAAGACTCGGGAATTGGGATGCGGCTGAAATGTTTTCCAGTTAAGGCGTGCGCGTTCGTGTGAATGTGTGTGAAGGAGCGAGAGAGATAAACCGATGTTTCCGAGGAGGATTTTGTTGTTCTCTTCCTCCTCATTATGACCAACTTCCCTTTCCTCCGCTGAATGATACATGATTTTGATACGCCAGTGCATCACCATTAAGCTGGTGTTTACCTTTTACAGGGCCTAATTTTGCCAACTTCTGTTTTTTTTTGTTTTTTTTTTTTTTCGGTTCACCGCCTGCTGTTTGCGGGAGCCGATTGTTTGTCCCGTCTCCCTTCATGTGGCTGGAGATTGGAGTCTTGACCCAATGTCTTGAGGATGGTCGCTATCTCACACTGGCATCAGGCAGCCAGTAATGAAAGTATTTGTATTTTCTTTATCTGACACTATTGTGACTTCAGGTAGCTTTTTGTGTCCTTGGCCCTTTCTTATTATCATCTGTATTGTAATGTTTGCCCATTATTCTCCCGGAGTCACGCAAATAGTTTCAAATTTGCTGCTTCCTTCACCATAAACATTTTTAAGGACCCCGCTATAAGGGTGAAAATAGGAAACAACATTTACTTTCAAAAATCATCTACTATTAAGTATAGTAGACGTTTTTTGTCTCTTTGTAATTTGCAGTTAAAGGTAAAATAGCCCCTTTTCCACTTTGGGAACGTTTATCATTGATTCAAAACTTTCCCGCAACCCCAAACTTTCCTGGAAAAAAAGTCCCTATTAAGGGAGTACGATTTTTCAGATATTGCACTCGCAGCCTTTATTTATTTTTTTATTATAACTTTTTCTTGTCATTTTTTTCCCCCTCAGAATATTCGGATTCGTCGGAAATTGCGGTAGACAAACAGCGACAAACTTCTAACGGGATTAGTGTGAACTTTGAATTTCATCGTGGTTGTGGTTTCTGAGGTACTTTTATAGTGAGCTGAGCCGCCACCAAAAGCAAGGCGCATGAGCGTGCGCTAATGTTATCCGGATTTCCTGCCTTTTCCCTGTTTCCCTGATCATTATGATTTCCTTTTTGCCCCCCATCCATCTGTCCTTTCTTCTGTCCTTCAAAACCTCGGATGTACTCCCTGAATAGAAAGTCATCGTATGAAAAAGTCAATATGAGCTCCTTGTTGCTTTCTGTTTTCTTTTCTGATACATTTCAAGAATTGATTTAAAGAAAATTTAAAGGAGAACTGATACGTGAATGAAAAAAATCAGGTGATGAGTGCCCAAGGGCACTTCAACAGCCTGACTGCAGGGGGCTTTCAGATCGATCGCTCAGCTCAAAAGTATGGAATCTCAACTCGGTGAGCCTAATCTTATCCGCCAGGTGCGAGAACACGAGCGTGCGATCGTTAATTATTCAAAGTTGCTGACGGAGCTGCGCGGCAACCGGCGCGGTGACCGCTTGCCGGTGCGGCCGTAGCCGCGCATTGGCGCCGTTTTTTTGCGGGGAGAATGTTTCTGATACGTTTTATGCAAATGAAATGTGACCTCCAGGGCCCGCGGTGCTCGCCGTTCCACTACTGGCGAGGGCTCTCTTAGTGGGCTGACGATCATTAGGGGGGTGAGCGGGGGGTTAATGACAAAAGCCTGGCTAAATGCTTCGCGGTTAGGCCGCGGTAATGCAGTCAGGTTCCCTTGGCTACGTTTCCGAACACCTCAGTGACAGCTCCACTTCTGATCACAGCGAGGCCCTTCTGTTTTGCTTATGTAATGCCCCCCCCCACCGTCCTCAACCCACCACTGCCGAAATGCAATTATAATTTGGCTGATGCTAAAATGCATTTTTCTCGCCTGTGGACACTCATGATGCTATTTAGAATTTCTCAACTTTAGGCAAGGCTTCTCTCGCCTGTCGCCCTAGTTTCAGAGGGGGGAGGGAGCCGGAAAGGAAGAAGGGAAGTGCCATGTGAGAGAGGATGAGTGGTGGGGAAGGGGAGGAGGAGAACGGAGGAGGGAGGGGGGGGAGTGATGGAATGGGGGGGGGTCTGGGAGGACGTGATAATGAGGAGAATTAATTCAAAAACAGGGGGTGAGAGGCAGAGATTAGCCTGCTCGCAAAGTGATACAGTCCACAGATTTCCGTCTCTGAACGCCTGTCGATAGTGGAGGGGTGGGTTGGGGGGGGGGGGGGCTGGGGCAGGGACAGGCCACCCAGCTGAGAGCGGAGGAGCGCGAGTTTTAATTAAGGTTGCGTTTAGGTAAATACGCGTTTCCAGGTCGATGTACACCACGGAGAACGCAAACGGGGGGAACTAATTGTTGGCGGGGAATTAAAAGGGTGGGTAAACGTAGCGCACCGGCAGTTACATTGAATTCAGCAAATAAATATTTCTTCTTTTAAATGTTAATTAATTTATTTTCCCCTTTCCCTTTTAAATGACCTCAATTGAACCGCAGAAAGGAAGCCAAAGAAGCCCGTTATCTTCACTCCTGAATTTAGAGAGAGAGGAAAGTTTGTTGGGGTGAGAGTGGTTTTTCCGGTCTGATCTTTTATTTACAGTAAAGGGAATCGTGTAGGCAGCAGAGGAAGGAAACATGCGGTGCGGTGTTTATTATTGAACTAAAGCATGTGCATACGTGGGTGTGTTTTTTTTTTTTTTCCTTCTTCCCCCCCTGCTTTATGTATGCTCTTTCGAAAATTGCACCAATCCGCCGTCTCCTGCGTTTTTCACGCCGAACCCCACGACTTTCAAAAGTGTTGGAGGGCAAACCTCCGCTTCTCAAGCGCTCTTCTACATCCTCCACTCCGATGCCTTTATCTTGGGCTCAATCCCTTTTCCAGTTATTCTCTGCTTATTGTCCCAGGCCCGCGCTTAAATGTGGCTCTTTTATCTTTGTTTTTATCTGTCAGATCAGTGAGACTCAAGTTCCACTCCACGCGGCTCCTCAAAATATAAAGTTAGCGAGTCGACCAAATCCAGGCAGATCAATAGATAAGAGTTGTCAGGCCTAGCTAATGGAATGCAGCTTGTGCCCTAGATTAGGATGTTTGCTTTTTCACTTGCCTGTCCTCAACCCACCATGAGGCCATGGAGAAAGAAAAAATACTGGCAATAGAGGCTGTGTTTGTACGGGACGAGCCCACGGGCTCATGTTGTAAAGCAGGACTATTCAACTCAGTCCTACAAGGGCCGGAATCCACCAGGTTTTCTTTCCCACCAGGTAGAAATCCAGATGAAACCAGCTCTCTGCCTACTAGGAAAGAAAAACTTCTGGATTGAGGAACCTTGCTCTAGACGATAACCTGCTCCTTCACACTTAAATAAATCCCGTCCTGATTGGTTATTATTTGGCATAAATTATACTTCAATTATCTAAAATTGTATTGATTGTATTTGGAAAATGCAGCTCTCATAGGACTGAATTAAGGAACCCTGTTTAATAGAATTTGTTTCTTGGTTGGACCTAAATTTGATGCATATTCCTAGACAATCTCTTGGATAATTTAAATATAATTTATGCCTAATAATTACCAATCAGGACTAGATTTATTTAGGTGGGGAGCAGCAGGTTCTGGTCCAGAGCAGGGTTCCTCAAACCAGTCCTATGAGGGCCATAATCCAGTAGGTCCAGTAGGACCTGGGATGTCTCCCTGGTGGGACAGAGAGAGAGAGGACAGAGTTGAATAGCCCTATCATAAAGTGAGGGAAGGGATTCACATGCCAGCACTGTCAGTATCGCCCTCGAATTATTTGAGCAAATTCAGCTGCTGAGAACACCGGCTCTGAGAATGAGCAAAATCTCTAGACACAGATGAGCAAACAGCAAAACCCTATCCTTGAATGGAGGCACTTGAGTTGGAGACAATTGAGTTTGACAAAGGTTACCTGAACCCCTTGTGGAGCTCCTTGAAAATGTTTCATGTTGCATACAAAGCCCCATTCACGCTTGCCAAAAAAAAAAAAAAAAAACAAACAAAAAAAAACCACAGACATACACAGTGACGGTCTTTCAAGTTTAACAAAGGTGTCTTCTTTTACTCCTCTTTCTCTTACTCCTCTTTCAAACCACCTTTCTTTACCGGCCAATTCTTAAATGTGGCTGTCTTCAAAGAAGTGACCCTCATCCCAAAAGCCAAAAGACCATGTTGGACAAAACATTGATCAATGAAGACACCAAATCCGGAAAGAATACTGAATTATATGGGATGGGACTTTTTTAAAGATGGTCTGTGAAGTTGCAACCTACAATGAGGTTAAAAGTTTAAAAAATCTGACGTTCTTGTTCTTAAATGGGATCGCTGTCTGATGATGAGAAAGAACAACAGATTTGTGTCAGGAAATTAGCTCTAGTTTTGAGGCACATTAGTGCACATCTCTGCTCATGTTCTCTTATTCCTTTCAGGGCATCAACAAACTCTTGCATTCGTACCCACAATGGAATGGAAGGAGACTAAGCGAAACCCACACAGAGCTGATACAAAAAATATACCGCTGTTGGAGAAGCAGCTAAAATTGATGATTCACACGGACACTTTCTCGTTAAAAGCTTGAGATCTCATCTTTCTCCTCCTTCGTTACCCAGCCCGCCCTCAGCAGGAGGTACCTTGCACTACTCAAGGTTTTTTCCTCTTAAAAGGGAGTTTTTCTTTGCCAATATTGCTTGTTGAAGGTCAGACTTTGGGTTTCTAGAGACAATCCTGGTTATAACAGACAGTATATCTATAAAGTTGAATAAATAAAGCTTAATTTAATTCCCAGCATGTGTCATATTGCCTCCCTCTTGTCCTCTCTCTTGGCGCCTCATCTTGTAGGAAAAAAAAACAAACAAAAAAAAGTGTTGAAAATTCCAAATATCTTTGCATAAACTGGGAGTTCAACTGATGTTTGACCGCTGGTGATGCAAAGTAAAGTAAGATTTTTTGAAATTAATAAAAAACAAACAACAACAACAACAAAAAACCCGTATGGCTCAAATTTGAAGAAACTCGGAGACCTCTGCGGCATTAATGAACAATGTGCCACGGCTATTCAAAGCTTTGATGGACCGGCTAGGAGAAGACGGCAACCAAGGGGGGCTGATGCAAGGCTGCACACACAGGAAGGATGCAGGCCAACAGAAACTCCAAATGAGGCCTTTTCTGATTGCATTCGGCTAAATGGGATTAGCGGGGATGATATTCGCTCGGACGCACTCAGCCTGAGCCGGAAGAAGAGGAAAAGCCTCATAAAAGATTGATATCTTTCTTTTCCTCCATTGCTCCCATTTCACGTCGCCCCAGTCGCCTACCCGGTCCCGGCCTGGACAACGACTCGGCGGCCCTCTCTCTGGCAGCACGCTGAGATGCATTTGCATAAATCCCAGCTCAGGAACAGACTGCAGACCTCATTAGCGTCTCTGGGAGAAGCACGGCCTCCTCAGAAGTTTGAATCTGAAGACGCTGATAGATTTTGCGTGTTTTTATTTTTTCGGAAAAGTCTGGCTCGACTGCAGGTTGGAGAGGGTGCGGAGAGACTTTCCGGATTGGGAACGTTGTCCTCCAAGTGACTCGGCAGCTTTGCTGTATTATTAATTAAAGATAAAATATAAAAGAATATGGCATCGGAAAAGAACAGCATGGACCACTGACAATCATTAATGAGAGTAAAACCTTAAAACAAGGGTCTCATTATTCTTCTCATGGAACAGGGAAAAGGGACCGATGCAGACTGTTGCAGCAAGTCACATAACTTGGAAAAAAACTTTTGGCACAATATTCGATTAAAGTTGCTATATGTAAAGAAATGTATTTAAAGTAGCAATAAAATGGACTTGAGATGTCACCAGATTTGAGGAAACGCGGTAATTTCGAATACTGATATCATTGACAAGAGTAGCCTTTTGGTCTGAAGCCCCGCCCTGCACCTATCCCCCAATCATAAAGCCAGTAGCTTTTTCGGGAGCTTGCCATTTACTGCTGAGCAGCAGCTACAAACCTTTTGTTGCTAAACCTAAAAGGCCTCGTTATGAAGCGAAATATGTCACAACAAAGTCGGAAACAAAACAAAGATCTGTATGAGATTTCTTCAGCACACAAAAGCCATAAATTATACTTCAATTATCCTTTGAAAGATGGAGACGATTGAAAGAGGAGAAGAATGCTTCAGTGGCACGGAAAAACTGCCCTTTAACAGGGAGAAGCCTTGAGCAGGACCTTCTCATGTGGGGAGCCCTCCTGCTGAGAGCCCGGAACACATACATTAAAATACAAAAATATTAATTTATTATTATTATGGTAGATCCTTGCACAGGTCGGTGTGGTTGTATGGGGGAGATAGCCAGCATAACGGTGGAGTTATTATTACAAGAAAACTGGACTCCTGATCCACAAGGAAATGTACATTGCCCACATTCACCAATACAAGGACACAATTCACCAAGCCAAGACAAAACACTACTCTGCCCAGATCTCCTCCAACAAAGGAAACACCAGATCTCTTTTCACACTTCTCAACAAAACTATCCAGCCACCTGACCCCCTACCTCCACACCTGTATTCAACTGACACCTGCAACTCCTTAATGCAGTTCTTCAAGGACAAAATCCTAAACATTCACCATCACCTAGACACAGGCTCACTTCCCGCTCTCCAACCCGGAGCTCCTCCCAGCCCACCAACTAATCTGCCTCACCGTCAGCAATTCTCTAGTTTTCTTCTCCTAAAAAATTCTGACATCGATGCTCTTATCCGGAAATCCAAACCCTCAACATGTCAGCTGGATCCCCTACCCACCAATCTGGTCAAATCTTGCCTCCCTGCTGTGCTCCCCCTCATTTCTGCCGTCATTCAATTGTCACTTTCTACTGGAACTGTTCCCTCAAAATGGCAGCCATCATCCCAATCCTGAAAAAACCAGGCTCAGACCCTAATAATTACAACAATCTCCGTCCCATTTCTAATCTACCTTTCATTTCCAAAATCCTTGAAAAAGTAGTCGCCTCTCAACTACACACCCACCTAACACATAACTCCCTCTATGACCCCTTCCAATCTGGTTTTCGCCCCCGCCACAGCACTGAAACTGCTCTCATAAAAATAACCAACGACCTTCTCACTGCAGCTGACTCTGGTTCACTTTCCGTCCTTATCCTCCTCGACCTTACTGCTGCATTCGACACCATCTCCCACCCCATCCTACTCCATAGACTCTCCTCCATCGGCCTTACCAAGACCCCCCTTCAGTGGTTCCATTCGTACCTCTCAGGTCGCACACAGTTCATCCAGCTCAAATCATTCAAGTCCAACCTCTCCCCAGTCACTTCAGGCGTGCCACAGGGCTCAGTCCTGGGACCCTTGCTATTCATCATCTATCTTCTTCCCCTTGGCGCCTTCTTCCGCAAATTCAACATCCAATATCACTGTTATGTAGACGACACTCAACTGTACCTTTCAAGCTCGCCTAACTCCTCACTCCCACCCTCCTCCCTCCCCACCTGCTTAGCTGGAATCAAAGCCTGGTTCTCATCCAATTTCCTTAAATTAAACAGTGATAAAACTGAAGTGCTCCTCGTTGGGATGAAAGCATCACTCTCAAAAGTTGCCAGTTTCTCAATTCCCATTGATACTTCCTCGGTTTTCCCCTCCCCTCAAGTTAAGAGTCTGGGTGTCATCCTTGACAGCACTCTCTCATTTAAATCCCACATCAGCCATACCACTCGGGCCGCCTACTTCCATCCCCGACAAATAAATCGACTCCGTCCCTCCCTCTCCCCCAACACCACCTCCATCCTCGTCCATAGTCTCATCACCTCACGTTTAGATTACTGTAACTCTCTCCTCTTTGGTCTCCCTCGAAAATCTCTACACAAGCTACAACTGGTCCAAAATTCAGCTGCCTGCATCATCACCAGAACCCCATCTTCCCACCACATCACCCCCATCCTACAACAACTCCACTGGCTTCCCATCACTTTCCGGATCCAGTACAAAATCCTTCTACTCACCTTTAGAGCCATCCACAAACTCGCCCCTCCTTACCTGTCTGACCTCCTCCACATAGCCATTCCAACACGCCCCCTCAGATCCTCCTCCTCCCCCAACCTCACTGTGCCCCCTGCCCGCCTCAGGACCATGGGGGGCAGAGCTTTCAGTCATTACGCTCCTCACCTCTGGAACTCCTTACCAGCAGACATTCGAAACACCGACACTCTCCCCGTATTTAAATCAAAACTCAAAACACACCTTTTTCGTCTGGCTTACTCATTGCACCACCCTTAATTGTTTTCTTTGTTTATGCTCATGATTAAATGCTGCTTGCTGATTTTATGTATGTATGTATGTGTGTGTGTGTGTGAGTGTGTGTGTGTGTGTATGTATGTATGTATGTATGTATGTATGTATGTATGTATGTATGTATGTATGTTTCTATCTAATAGACTGCACTATTTTCTCTCTCTCTCTCTCTCTTTCATTTTCTCTCCAGTCTCCTTCTTCTTCTACTCCTCTACCCGGCCGACTACCAGCAGGATGGTTCCTCCTTGTAAGCCGGGTCCTGCTCAAGGTTTCTTCCTGTTAAAAGGGAGTTTTTCCTTGTGCTTACCTGGAGGCTCAGGCTCTGGGTCTCTATCTCTGTAAAGCACCTACTGTATTGAAATTGTACCTGACCTTTGATTTTAAATTCTATATTGTTTAACTGCTGCATAGACGTACTGTAAAGTGTCCTTGGGTGTCTTGAAAGGCGCTTTGAAATAAAATGTATTATTATTATTATTATTCAAATCAACTGTTACATAACACTAGGGTGGAAGTGCAAACTGGACTGTTTTGAGACTCAGTTGCAAACTATTTACCTAACATTGAACTAGTTCTTGAACCTGATATTTACATGGTGGGGAAGCATTGGACACACAAATATATAAACTAAAAGAGTTTTGAAAAAGCACCCTTTTATCTTGAAAATATAATTAATGCTAACACTCATTTCCTCTCCATGGTTACCTCACTCTACAGCTACAGCAACTGTAGGTGAAGCATTTTAAAGCAAACTTGCAAATCCTTGAGCTTACTTTCATTAGCAAGAGAATGTTCTCTGTTCCATTGATCTGCAATCAAATCACAGAACATCCAGATTTTCAACACTTCAAGCATTCGCAGTTGCTCCGACGGGCCACCTACCGACCTACGGGACGACCACTTCCAATGATAAAAAGAGACTGTCTTCGTGAAAGATGTGCGGGCTAAGTACAGTCTGACCAGCGCTGAGAAACAGCGATTATTATCTCAATCAGGAGAACTGCTCTTCACTGGAGAGGCTCGCACACGATGATGGCTGAAGAAGTGAGGCATGGCGAGATGGGAACAGAACATTGAAAAGAACAGAGGGGGGAGACTATGAGATCATTTCGTAGCTGACACGCACTATAAATGTGCCTGTTTTTGATTTCTAGTGTTTTCCTGTCAAACAGTTGAAATCTCAATCCTTTTTTTTTTTCTTCAAACGCAGTGAGCGAGCTCTGTTGCATGGAGGATGGGAGACAACAGCATTATTCGCAGCCTACCGATTCCAGGTGGGGAAAGGGAAACTGTGACGAGGAAGGGGTTGTAACTATTAATGCCAACAGTTTCAGGTTATCTCATTAAAAGTGCCTCAATTAACTCCCTGCTTTGTGATGTTTTTGCTCATTAATTCAATTAAGTCATATCTCCTTGTAATCCGGTTGTAACAGTATCCTTGATCACTGCATACCTGTTATGTTTCTACTGGTTTGATCCAATTTTTTATTCCTTACCAAACCCTCATGTTGTCAGTATCGTGTAAGTATTTTTTACCCTGGTATACCCTTGCCTGTAGCTATGCTTGATGCTCATCTATATATGATTGGTTTGCCTTTCCTCTTCTCTTTGTGTCCTGCCGTCTTCACCATACATCTGTGTGGCCCACACTCAGGCAGATGGATACCACTTTTCACAAAATTTTCCTTTCACAGAAGCACCAAATCATCTAATGGCTATGGAAATGAAATCCAAATTTATTTAGAGCCCTTGAAAAGCCCTTACATTGAAAAATAAATGCTAACACTATTACTATTATATTATATATAATATTACTATTATATTTTGGGGGCAGCTTTTGTGATTTTGTTGGTCAGCTTTTGTGATTTTGTTGGTCATTTAACCCATGTCTACCCTGTGATCTTACTAACAAATAGATCTTTTATTATATTGTTATAGTCCAGTGAATTGGATGAATGAGGCAGAAGGATCTATGGAAACCCAGAGCCGCCGTGTACTTATTTATTTTTTTTAGTACTAGTCATTTTCTCATGATAGCAACTTTTTATATTGGGGAAAATTATGATTTCTCTTCATAACGACTTTTTGTTGTCTTAGGATAACAAAGTCAGTTTTGTCATGATAGCTATCTTAAAGCAATAGTTTTTGTTAGTTTGATATAACAAAGTTCTTTTTCTTGTAATAACAGCTTGCTGTTTCACTATTTTGGTTAAAGTCAGATTTCTTCATGACGACATCTTTTCGTTATCTTCGTTACACCTTTAAAAAAAAATCTGCGCAATAACTTTTTGTTTTGCCATCTCAGATTGCAAAGTCATGATGTTCACAATAATTATTTACACAACACTACAAAGTTCTTTTCCTTCTAATAACGACTTTTTGTTTCGCTGTCTTGGGATTACAATTTCATTTTTTTTCAGTGTTAACTTATTTTTCATTACCTCATATCTCAAATCTCAAATATAGTGATTATTGCCTCTGATAATTTTGCACTCGCGTGATCGTTCTAATTTCTTAAACTGATGCTACCATAGCTGTAGCTTTAGCTCCCAGAAAGTAAAACCTTATACTCAGTCTGTGGACCATAACAAAACTGACTGTTACCTGAAATCTACACAATTGTACATATTCTCAAAGTCTCATTGTCCATGTTTAATCTCTTACCCAAGATTCAGGTAAAATTCTCCTCTCACTGAAGCAAAACAATTAAATTAGTTCCATTCGCACCCATGCGTTCACACAATTTCATCATCTCCCCTGAGGCTCCATTTACATTCAAGCAGAGAGCAGAGAGGGGGAAAGGTTACTTATTTGTAATGGTGTGACTGGTAGAACCCCTCTTCCTCTCTCCTCCTGACTAACTGGCCTGTGTTCATCCAGCCCAAACTATCAGTCAAAGTAATTAAAAAGACATGGTTGAAATGCCACTGTGCTGTAATAAACCTTATTAATGGCCCACAGTTCACACTGAAGCCTTTCATTGATGGAGGTCCAGGTGTTTGTAGCTAGGGGGAGATTGGCATTTAAAAAAAATGGCGTTGCTAATTTAAGGATCCGGGCCTTCTTCTTTTTCTTAAATTGAGGCATATTACAGTCATAAAAATGCATTTCACCCCCCCCCTCCCGATTTTACAGGCACCTGAAGGAGATGAGGTTGCGTTCACTACACCTGGATAAAAATTGAAAATCTTCACAACACCAACAGCCAAAAAATTCAAGGTCTGGTAACCTCTTCAAAAACGGAAGGTGGGCCTCAGCGAAACAGGTCGGCAATATCGCTCCAACAGTCTCGATCTGATACGGCGAGTCACTTCTCCCGCAGGGGAGATGATGTCGGCAAAAAAAAGAGAGCAATAACACGCGGAAAAAGTTCTAAAAAGTTGGTAAAAATGATAGAGAACGGAGTGCCTGAGGCAAAGGGAGATTATAAAGGAAGACACGGACTGATTAGGGCTTTGACCTCCTGACCTCGGTTATTATTAATGGAAATCAAGCAAACCAATTATAGCCACGAGGTCACTGGTGACCGGGAGGGTAATCTTTCCAGTGCTGGATGATATAGGGTCCTCCAGTTTACTGCCCAACTCAAACCCACCACAGCGAGAGCCGCTGACTGCCACTCATTTTTTTTCTTTTGTTTTAAAGGCTTTTTTATCGATGATGTAACATATGGCTGGAGGCTTTGCAGAGGATTTAGGAAGATTCCAATGAAGCCTATTACCATCTCGTTGAATATTATGTCATTAGATTCATTATTAATGATGTCCGATATCATCGCCCTACCAATATTATCGGCTGATATCGTCATTAACATGTAATATTGGAAATGATCTGTGTTGCTTTAACTCTTCAGTTACTTCTACACTCAGTGAAAATGTCAAAATAAAAGACATGTGACATTAGTTACCCAAAATGGTTCAGTTGGTTTTTTTAGTTGGAGAAACCCAACATATATCGGTATCAGTTGATATCGTTATCACATATTAAGAGTTGGACAGTGTCTGTATATATATATATATATATATATATATATATATATATATATATATATATATATATATATATATATATATATATATATATATATGTGTGTGTGTGTGTGTGTGTGTGTGTGTGTGTGTGTGTGTGTGTGTGTTAAAAATATGTCTGCTAATTATGTAAATCAAACCCATAGAATTAGATTTAAATATATTGTATGTATGATTATGTTTACATCCCTAACCCTATCCCCTAACCCTAACCCAAACACGCCCATGTAGATTATTCAACTGTTACGTTTATTACATTACAGACAGTTTTCTCATGCACAATAAGGTTCTGAGAACCAGCTTAGTTCACTGTTAAAGATAAATGCGTTTCCTTTATGGCTGCTAGCCCACACAGGACCAAAGGGCGGAGGAAGGCACCCAATAAACCGATGAGAAAATGTGTGTGAGGGGCTGTTTGTGTGCATACGATGCAGCCTCTGTGGCAGGCAGCAGATCCACCCGGTTGGAGAAGCGCTGCAGAGCAAACTAGAATATAACAGAACACGAGCCCTGCCCCGACTTAGGGAACACACAGATATCCATATGCTCACACGAACAGATATGTCTTTGGCGGCTCTTCGACAATGTGTGTGTTTGCGCGTTCCCCTTTTGTGGAGCACCGCTGCCGGGCTGCATCATCAGGCCGATGTGTTCACACTCTCCTCTGCAGTGACAATGGCTCCAGGGAGGCAGGGACACACACTAACACCCTATAAAAAAATAAAAAAGCGCGCACTCACTGGGACGATTTGTTGAAGAAGGGCTCCGAGGCTTGACTGAGAACATCTGTCTTTGACGGAGATGCCGGTCCAGGATGGTACTCGGGTGGGGTGGGGGTATGATTGGGGGATGGGAATCGAGAAGCGGTTCTTGTTTGAGAACCGGTTCCCGGTAATTCGATAGCTAGGAATCGTTTGTTTGAATGCCTGATGATTCCTCATACGTTGCGAAAGACAACTTTTCCAACGAAGCCATCTGAAATGTGGCTATATTTCAAAAGATGGAAATAACACATAGGAAAAGATGATACCAGGAAGTTTGTGGGGGAATACTTCCAATATGCTAGATCGTCCGACCACTCAGCATGTCATTAATTTATGAAAACATAATGTGTTATCGTGACATGCGACTTAACGAAGGGGAGCCTCATCCAGGTAAAAGCAGGAGTGGAAACGTTGAAGGTCATGATGAACTCCTCCAGGATCTCTCTGTTGTGTTTATTCTCGTGTCACGTTATCCTTTCACCATCTCCTGAAATGTAATTTTAGATGCCGATCATGATGATATGCTGCGACATTTCCCCGAAGTTGAAGATAATGAAGCAAAAAAGCCATTTGTATGATTTCATTTACCCAGAATTGATATGAGAATTGATATTGCATTGATGAATTGATATGCTTTGCTAAAACTTGATAAACTGACCAATACTTGGTATCATTATCTTAGTAGCAGAAGAAAAGTGCACTAAAGAACTGTTCATCTCCGAAAACACACACAGCCTCATGTTAACGCCCTGCACACGTCTGCATCATTTCTTTCCAACATGTGTGCGGTAAACACAAAGAGAGAGGTCCGCCTTCTGTGGAGCGTGCACCCCCTTCCCCCCCACCCTCTCGGCAGCTCTTATTAAAGTGTGTGTTATATCTGAGGTGGCAGCGATGGAGTCACAGCCCAGGGCTCATTTATTTAAGAGATGGAATAATGAATTCTTTGTGGCATCTCATTTGGCCATCACTATTAATCTGGCTTTCCGCAGGTATCTGAACACTAATCCGAGCTGCATGCGCCCTCTAGACTGTCGCGCCCCCGCGTGCGCGACCCATGCCAGTTAATCGCAAAAACCCTGAATCTCGCAGTTTTACCTTGAATTTTGGAAATAACTGCATATCTCTGGTTTGAGTTATTGTTTCGCTGTAATTTAAAAAAAAAAATTTTTTTTTAGCAAGGACAATCAGCACGGGACACACTGCGTAAGCCAATTTGTGGCAAGCAAAGACACAATTTGCACTTTATTGAAAGTAGCTAAAAAGAATTGCAGGGATTAACTCTAGGCCAATTACAGAGGTGGCTAAACTAATCCTAAGTGGAACAAATATATTTCAGGACACTGGCTTCTGGAACGTGAATTATGTTGATCATGTAAATCTGAATATTAGTTCAATAATAATTGGGCCTAGGTAGCTAAGTAAGAAATCGATAATAAAATTTAGTTGGCAAAAAACCCCAAAAAATGATAACATGGCTGTTTTGACATGATATAATTTACTATGGTGCAAAATTGGTAGAGGGGCGTTAAGGGTGCTGCAGTACCTCCTGTTGGCCCGATATGGTATTGCTTTTTCTACTTCCTTTATTGCCTTCTCAAAATCACTGGTCAGTTTGTTTGAAAACCCCGGCCACGACACAATCTGATATAAACAACAGGAGTTGCCATTTTGGAGGGGTTCAAAAGATAATTGCTGGTAGCGTGTGGTGCCTAGAACCTGTTTCCATGGTTGCCAAGGTGTCGTTAGGTTCATGTGTGCCAGATTGCAATAGCTACAAGCGAGGCGAAAAACAAACAAAAAAAAAAAAACATCCGCGATGATATAATTTACTATGCGGCACAATTGCTATCAAGGTTACGGGAGGAGGGGTGTTGAGCGGGCTGCAGCAAAGGCTGTTGGCAGAATATTATACATCACAGCAAAAACCGATTAGCGCTCTGCTAACCGGAGCTAGAAAGAGCTAGTTATAAACTCAAGCGAGTACTGAATCAGATTTTAAAAAGAGGTCCTACTTGGTAGAGGTGTAACGGGATAATTGCTGGTATAGAATAGTTGTTTCCATGGTTACCATGTGTGCCCGTGGCCACACTGCACTTGAACTCCAGGGCAAGACATAAATGTCGCACATGTGAAAGGAAAATTAGTCTGTGCCAAGGATGGACACGCAGAAAGACTGCCGGTGAATGAGTAATTCTTCGGGATTTGAACATTGAGGCCACGTCGTTATGGTTGTAAAGTATACGTCTTCTCTGTAGCGAGGTAGTCGACACAGGCCAATATCGTTTTTTTTTTTTTCTCTCGTAACGTGTCTGCATGCCTGTCTACTCGTTAAACAGGTGATTGTGAGACCGACATGCCTCAGACCTATGAGGAGGAATTGTAGAGCCTTGCGATCATCAAAGACGGTAAAGAGCACTCATAAGCGCACTAAAATGAGACTTTCTGGACGAGGAGAGACATCTTTTCCAACGGACACAGCTACCACTGCGATCAGGTTTTTGATGAGGAAGCTGAGTTGTTATTCGAGCACTCGAAAACCCATAGTTGACACTTGTTATTTGTACATAGGTCCACCCTCATGAGGACATAAATGACGATGGAGGTTCTGGCAGTGGTCTTCACTGGTATAGTTAATGTGAACCCACATGTAGAAACATTTTCCACACATTTCCAGTATCCACATAAGGCTGGGTGGAGTTTTCTCATGTAGCGCTTGTTCTTTTGTTGACGCTTTGACACCAAGCTTTGACTGCTCACGATAATTAATGAGCATTTGCATGTATAATGTGGGCCTATTCTCTCTTTTTTTTGTTCCCTTCATCTTCCCTTCCTCCTTAATGCAGCTGGCCGTCAGCAGGAGCCCCCCTCACCATATGTGCCTGGTCCTGTTCAAGGTTTCTTCCTATTAAAGGGAAGTTTTTCCTTGGCACTGTTGCTTGTTGGGGGTCTGGCCCTGGGTCTCTTTTGATTGTACCAGATGCTGTGTAAATAAATTGAACTGAAGAGACCTAGAGATACCCGACAATATAGAAACATATTTTGAAATTAAGGGGGTCATATCTTGAGATGTCAGAAAAGTATACAAAAATAAAAAACACCCAAAAAAGAGATGTATATGGAGAGACACCGCGTCAGTCAATGACTCAAGGCAAATAGAAGCCATCTTGAGTTTGATGAGTAGGGAAAGGTTGCATGACACTACGACCTCAGCTGACGCTAACCCAAGCGGAGTTAACACCAACAGGGTGAGAAGGGCTGAAGACGAGGCCCCGCCGGAGGACGCTCCTGCTCATAACGCGTTACCGACCTGTGACGTGAGCGCCGCGGACAGCCGCTCGGCTCGAGACACTGATACAGGCTGCGCGGGGAATTTTCTCTCTGTCGCCTCGCGTCTCCAGCACACGCCATATTCCACCTTTCAGGGTCTGTCCAAACCGTGGCGGTCTCAAACCCCGGGAACAGCCTCACTTTGACAGCGTAGTCAGATTGCATTTGGATATGGGCAGAGGCAGACGCGGGAGAAGCATCCCAGTCGATTAATTCGGGAACACTCTGGATCTTTCTCGGTTGCGTAACACCTGCCTGGAATGACAACCCGAGAGACGTGCTTAACAATGCACTTATCTGAGGAGACCAATAGCACTTACATGGTCGCTAATGGTGTCAAAGCATCACCTTAAAGATGCGAGGAAGTTTGAAATTTAATTAATAACTTTTAAGTTGGGGCGAGGGAGGTTGGAACACTCTCCCTACCCTACTGATACCAAGAGGAGGTTCATATCAGCTCTAACATACATCATGGCTTGTCATGTTTATTGCTGCCTGTAAAATCAAATATAGATTTGAAAATTCTTCTCACTTACCAGGCCCTTATCTCCATCTTACCCCAACGGTGCTACATTATCCTGACAGATCACCCTGGCAGAATGCGCAGGCTTGTAAATGCTTCCCAGGCTTTCAAGGATTTCAACTACCGGGCTCCTTTCCCGTTGAACCAGGCCCTGGTTTGGGTTCAGGAGGTGGACGCCTTCATTTATTTTTCAAGACTGGGTTTAAAAGTCTCCTTTTTGATAGGACCTTTACATTTGGCTCAGGTGACCACTGAATCATCTCTTATCCACTACTCTCTGTCTTTGTTATTACCTCCTTCCTAACCCCAATCCTCCTTCCAGACTCCCTTTTTTTTTGGCTGTCTCTTCCTTGAAAATTCTTATTCCTCCAACAGCCCCAGAGCTCATTATTTACAGCTACCATTCCCTACCTGCTAATGATAACTCATATAATTATTCATTGAGGCTCTAACTCAAATGCAACTTTACTACTTTCAGACTCCAGAGGGTCCCCAGCCATGAGCCTGTTACCGCTCCTGGTTTATTCCTGAATCGCACACAGCTGTGTTCTTCATCCAAAGACATAAAGGCTGCGTGTGAAATTCACATGCTTAGCATTTAGTTTGCCAGCCTGCTCCCGTGCGCTCTAATTCATGTTTTGGTTGCTTCGGGCGGACAGTCAAATTGAGGAAATCTCATGTATTTTATCAGCGCTGCAAAAAATATAATGCTTCACGCTGAGTGGAGGTACGCTCCAGGCAAGGTTTGTGCTTAATTCAGGTGGCAGTCGAATGCCCTTTTCGCTTTTAAATCCAACATTTGGAATCACAATGCCTCCTATATGTCATGTGATTTCCCATATTCTGTCTAATCATGCTGCATGACGCCGAATATTCAACTTGTAATTAGATGAATAGCTATGAAGTGTGAGAAGAGGCTGTCAAATTTCGGGTGAAGCCCCTCTAAGTGCTTCAGAAATAGCAGAGTTTATGCGGCCAGTCTCTCCAGATCAACAAGCCAGATGTGCAGCTAATTGTGAAGCCGAGCCAGGGATGCCGACCCCCCCGCGGAGAGCCTCCAGCCTACATGTCTGCATGCAGAGCTGAGTAATACTCTCTACACTCCCCCCCCCCACGTTGGCTCTCAGCAGAAGGAATCTGATGCAGGTGATGTCAGTTTTTCCAGATATTGAGCTTTTAGCCCCCCACGTGTAGGCCAATGATGTATCTGTCATTCTTCAGCTTCATTTTTCAAATGATCAAGCCACAAATGTTGCCTCCATTTTTTGGAGGGCCATTCTGGGACTAAACGAATAAATCGGAGGGTTCAGGAACAAATTTCATGAGAGAGAAGTCAGAACTAAGCAATTTCTGAGTACTATTAAACCCTTTAATGCCTGACTATTAAAAATACCCAAGCTAAATATGATAAAAAATTACCATATTTATGCTCTCAGTATCTAAGGATATCAAGGATCCTCAGAAAATCTATTTCTAGCGTTGAAAGCGTCTGCTACTAGAGCGGAGTACAAAATAAGAAGACACAAAAACATATCTAGTTTAGACAAAAGATGGTTTATAGGACTACAAACACGACTGTGGCAGTGGCAGGGTTAACAAATCAATTCAAGGCTCCTTTTTTAAAAACGTTTGTAGTAAAATGCACATTTAAAGCCCAACGTTTAATTAACAGTTTGAAATAAACACCACTGTCCTGTTTTATTATCTTTTTAATTGTGGGTGATTATGTGTGCAATTCTTTTTGGACCGCTACCCTCATTTTTAATGCTGGATGGACAATAAATGTTTATTATGACTCCATTTATTTAGCTCTCTTTCCTTTTTTTTTATATTCTTGTAATATTTCTCACTTTTCTTTGGTCGTTGTTTTGTATGCTTGTCTCCACCAATCAGCCATCATCATCTCGCCCTGCCGCTCCAGCGCTTAAGGGAATCTGAAATGTCTCACCAGCCTACGGAGTCCTTTTGTTTTTTTCCAAGAAGTTTTTTTTTTTTCCCCTCTGGATGTTACACATGTAGGTTGCTCTAAACCAGTGCTTCTCAATTATTTCCTGTTGCGCCCCCCCCTAGGAAGAAGAAAATATTTCGCGCCCCCCCACTCTCCGCCGTGACTATAATTAGTATCATTTGTCTATGAAATTGATATAAGTACACCTCTGCATAACATAGTATCTTGTAAATATTTTTTCATGGTGTCTGTTGAGGGTTTGTTTACTCCACTGCCTATACCTTGCTCTGTGCTGTGTTCGAGAATGTTCGGTGCAAAAAAACTCTACACCATAGAGTTAATACTCCCTGCGCACACTCTGACAATGAGAGCGCCAACTAATGTAGTGGATGTGAAATTACACTTTATTCTAGTATGGCAAAAAAAAAAACCCAACATGTTCCACAGGGTCACACGCGCCCCCCCTGGCATCACTATTTGAGAAGCACTGCTCTAAACCCAGGATAAACATCAAAGGTGGTAAAGGCACCTTAGATTGTCCGTATCTTCCGACGGCCTGGGTCTGACTGTCGTCGCGGCCGTCAAGTCATGTGCGAGGGCCTCTCCGAGACTTCTCCTGCGGTTGTCCACCGCCTTCTTCTCTCGGATGAGGCGCCTGTTGTTGACTATATCTGCTGATTTTGATCCAGCGGAATCGCAGAAAGGCTTTACTGACACGAGAATGCAGTTCCAACAAGGAAATGGCCTCTGCGGCCTTGCCTGTTGTCTTATTGTAATTACGGCGCCCTGCGTGACTGAGCAAGGAGCGCACAGCGATAAACAGTGCTCAGACGCAGTAATGACGAGTTCATGCTTCTCCGCTTTGATGAGGGGCAACAGCCGTAGAAATGCGCCTCGCCCCTCTGGACCTATGCGACGGTCCTGCTCAAGGTTTCTTTCTTGTTGAAGGGGAGGTTGTCGATGGCCTGGCCCTGGGTGTCTGTAAAGTGCCTAGAGACAATTTGAACGGATGCTCTATAAAATAAAGATGAATTGAATCATATAGAGGGACCGCAGACCCTATGCAAGGGAACCCTACGCCGTTCACCAGACGACGCAATTTTCAGTTGTTGCTTCTTCAACTCTACTCCAAATTATATTGTAACTTGTATCCTTTCGCCAAGGTGATCTAAATTTGTTCACCATACATTTTAAATATGCCTCTGGGCTCCCTCCCTTCCTTTTTGAAGATGCCTCTGGGCTCCCTTGCTCCCTTGTTTGTTTGTTTTCAGACAATTATTTTCATGAGTGATGTGCTGTTGCGGTTTAATAACCAAAGAATCTAAGTAATGAATGTTCCTCTTCTCCCTCTGCTTGGATGCAAATTCCAAAAGAACCAGACGACAGTCCAATAAAAATGCTGCAATCTCCACCATTTTTGTGGGAAGTCACATAGCAACTGCTGATGGTGAGCCCCGCCACGTTCATGTAAGAACGCTCATTCACGTTGCTGATAGGCTACAGAGAACCATAATGAGCCCTTAAGAATGAAGAGTAAACAGCCCCGCTCATCAACCCAGAGGAGCAAGGCTGCCACATAGGGCCCTGTTACCAAAATGCTAATATTCGGTAACTATGCAAGAGGCTTAAATTGCTGTAAGAACTAATTTCCATCCATTTATTAATCAAGCAGGCATGTTGGTTCAGCTAATTGCTCTGGGAAGGTATCCAACTACCAGGCGTTTTTATTTTCTTTGTCTTGGCTCAGCTCTTTTCAGAAGAAAGGAGAGAAGAAGCTATCTTGCAAGTGAGTTCTTAGCGAAAAGTAATACGTCCCGACTGCTGCCAGGTGTCAAACTTGACAGATATGGCGTCACGGTCTCTTCTTCTGGGCCTGTTTGCCAATCATCCTTTCATCTCCTTTGCTGAAATTATGTCAGCACTTTCCACCATTAAAACAGCTCCCTGCCCTCGTTTTGCTCAAACTGGCGGCTTCTCCCTTGCTCGTTTTCTTTCGCCTCGCTTTTCGCTACGTCAGCAGCAAGTATGAGGGATCTTATTCAGCACATCAGACTGTAGCCTGACTGAGTCAGCACAGAGGCAGTCAAGGGGAGAAACAGAGACATCATTAGAGGACAGGGGGGTAGTAACAATAGACCATGTGACAATAAATTATCCCCAGGCCCGATAACAGCAGCAATTATTGTTGCTGTTACGAAGACCTGCCGATGCTTTCTTTGATTTACATTTGTTTGATGTTGTTATTCTAATACATTAGTGTTTTTTCTATTTTGTCCCTGTTTTAGAAGTTGTGAAAAAGGCAAGAATTGATGACAAAAAATGGATAGAACTACCTTTCACCATGCGGTCACATTGACTCTCCATCCATCATACTTCTAACAATTTTTGCCTTAAGGGGGTAGCATTGAAACCCAGTTTTCTCGAGCTGAAAACAACTGGGTTCTCTGACCTACCAGTTAAACAACTCTTCTTTCATCTGGGTTCCCACTACATACTCAAAAGATAAACCTACACTTCCGCGCTTAAAAGTGAAGCCATGCGGAAGTGCCTTTGTGTGCAATACCACCGATATCCTCTGGGGGGGGCTGGCTCCAAAAATCGCAAACTTGAGGCAAAGAAAAGCCCTGCTAGCCACCGTACCATACAAAGAACAACCTCTCGGCCTTTAACTCTAAAGTCTAAGGTCACTATGTGTATATGCATTCCGATAAAAATCTGATAAATGAACCGACATGTAAATCAGGATTTTGCAATTACCCAAGTGCAAGTAAATGCAGCAGGTCTGATTCCTCCCTGTGCAAATAGTTTTCCTATGCATTAACAAAAGCTCAATATTTTAAATAGCAGCAAAATAATCAAAAGCAAACAGTGAAGGCAAACCAAGAACAGTTACAGCCTCGTCTGTACAAGGATGTTGCATCCGATTGACCCGAACGCTTCCAGACGTACCCGTAAAAGTGAAAACAATGCCCCATTCCCAACAGACAGCCGATGAATGAAAGATGAACATCCGCCTCCTCCCGAAGTGTGCAGGAATAACATAATGACACCAATCCTTCAATCACTGTCTCCCTTGTGGCCCTTCCCTTCCCTCGATGTAAGACAGTCGAGCGAGCGAGACGGCGCCGCTCGGCGAGAATCAAAGTGCTAAAGGAGTGTCTTGATTTTTGACTTCTCTGACTCCGCCGACACGTTTTCTCTTCTCTTTTTTTTGTGTTGTTGTTCTGTTTGGCATCTCGGAAAAAAAAAAAAGGTGTCACAAAAGAAGCTCTTGCTTCATGCAACTGTAACAAATGCTAACTTAAGGTATATATATATATATATATATATATATATATATATATATATATATATATATATATATATAAAGACATTTTGGTGAGCAGCCGGTGCATTTCCAACCTCTCCAAAGAGGCACTGTGTCAAATCAAAGTGGAACGGATAAGCAGATCATAGTTTTTCTCGATGGTATGATGGTAAATGGGATAATCATTATCTTTCACCATGCCTGTTTGTATCCTTGCACCTAAATATAAGCCCTTTTTTCGCTTTTCAATCTGCCCCCCCCACACACACACACACCTGTTGCCAAATCTATTATTGCTCTCCCTTCAAATGAAATGAAAATGGTCTTAAAAGTAGTTTTACCCGAGCAATACGACTGCGGCAGCAAATAAATCCCTTTTACACCTTATTGGCTGCAACGCAGCATTAAAAATTCAGCAGCGAACGTCCATGGGGCAGTCTCCGTGACAGGTCTAACACAGACCTCAGGGCCCCATCATGCATCGGTTATCGCCGGCCTGACGACAGGATTTCATTTCTTCGGAGGGGGGGGGGCGGGCGGAAGGGAAGAGGGGGTGTACGAGACAGTCGACTTTTCTCAGTGCTCAGTGAGCTAAGACCTCGGCCGTTCCTATCACCGAGGATGGATTATCGCTAAAACTATCCGATAAAGTGACATCTTTCACAAAACAAAAAAAAAGAAATGAAGAAAGGGAAGGGGTGAGTGGTTGCACATGTGGGCTGAGAAGAGACTTTCACTTTTGTGTACTTTTGTTGAATTCTAAGGAGAATTCTTTTATTTTAGTATGTTTTATATTACGGGTGTTTTGTATGTACGTATATATCATGTAGTATATCTTATATATTAAATATTCTTAAAGGTTTTGTTTTTAAATTGGTTGTATTTTATCAACTGCTGTAAACAAAAAAAATATATAAATGACTCAGTATTTCTCACATTTGAGATAATATAACACTGAAATTATGTCATACCAATTGTGAGAAATAATATTACTGTGTATGTTTTACTCACCTTTGTAATGGAGGAACTATGGGATTTTAAGATAGGGATTAAAGTGGCAATTTGGGATTTTATGTGTGAACGTGATTTGAATGAAGCCTCGCGAACCCCTCCTCTCAAGTGAGACACCGCTACCTGTACCTGCTATTTGAATAATTCACAGCTGCTTATTTAGCAACAACCAGCCTTGCTCTAAATATCAATCCTCCGCCGTTCACTAGAGAACTTTTTTCTATTCACTTCTCTATTTTGTCTATTTAGAAGTACCAAGAGGAGGAGAGCACGGCTACTGGAGTGTACCAGAAATGATTGACACCTACTCAGTCCCACCTCCTGTCTCTGATTGGTTGTTCTTCCCCGGGCATTGTGGTTCCTTATAAATTAAATTAGAGGTCTCAGATGGTGCCAGAGAGGGCCGATTTTCTCACACATCATTTTACTCATCAAGTCCTGTCAGCTCACACATGATGGTTAGCAAATATGACAAGCTTTTTCTTGATAGGACGTTGGTGACATCAACACTGAAACATCCAAACAAGTCTGAACTTCACAAAAAGAAAGGCAATTCTACAGTCTTTTACACCTAATTTTTTTTTTTTTTTTATCTTCAGGAACTCCAAATTTGCGCTGACGGCTCCACAAATCTATTCTTAATGCCGCTCATTTTGAGAACCACCACAACAGTGAATAATGAAATAGTCCCGCGTGGTTCCGCTGAAAGCAAAAATTGCTGATAGACTTGCAGAGATAAGACCGGTGAAGGAAAAAAAAGGGCCGCATTCATCACTGCTGCCTTGAGTACATCACCGAGGGCTCACAAACACAGACATGTGCGCTCTGCATGGATGAGCAGATGTAAACATCTTTCTTGCCTCTCTCGGCCTCGGAGACATTCTCTTGTAGTCCATTTATCTCCCTCTCTGCTTCTGTTTTCTCTCCCCCGGTCTTGGAGTCCATTTGTGCTCATCATTATTTGGCACTCTGTTCTGAGTCCTGACAGAATGTTCTGAGTTGGATGCACACCTCCCAGAGGCAGTGAAGGAAAGTTCACTGAAATCGGTTATATAAAAAAAATAGTTGCTGCATTTGGGCTTTGAGCTAACCATCATTTTAAGACTGAGGATTAATAAAAAAAGAAATCCAAAGCAATTGAAGTCAGCACGGGAGACAGATTGCATCTCGTGTCATGTGCTCATTTCGGCGGTCGATTGATAAATTAAAGCCGGGTTCGTTGGCTCATAGTGGTTCTACAATCAATAGAAAGCCTTTATTAAAACACTACAGGAAGTCAATAGAGAAACTTTCATGAAAAGGTCAAAGATGAATAATGGATGTGGGGATGAGGAGAGGGGAGGCAACACAAGTGTCAGCAATGCTTGATGGGGGGGGGGGAGTCAAACAGTGATGACAAGGAAGGAAAAATACATAACAAATCCAGAAATGGATCCTTCGCAAATAGAGCTTTCCTTAAAAATCTCTGTGAGGAACCTGGAATGAAAATAACGCCCTCAAATATTCCAGCCCTCCCTCCCTTGTGCAACAGTCAACCTTGAGGAACACAAAGCTGTAACAAACATCTTTAGCCTCCGCAGACCCGAGCTCTTTTTTGTTATACATTCTTAATATGTCTTTGCTATTTATGATTATTGGGACCTGATAAGTATAAAGACTGAGAATCATGTTTCAACAATATTTTGAAACAAGTGGTTTTTGGGGAAAGTGAATATCTACATACAGGGACAATCAATCTAAATTTGGAATAATATAATGTTTATGGGTCCATGTATGTGGACATTTGGCCCCATACTAAGAAGAATTAACTTTTATATTATAGGTGACCCAACATCTAATGTCCACATATGTGGACGCCAGGACTTAGGAGGTTAAAGGGAAAACAAAGTATTCCTTTGCTGACTCCGTACTCTACATTCTGTGGTGGGCTTCACCTAACCAAAGAGATTCATATGATGTAACATTGATATTTTAGAAGGGGCATCTCACCTGACCTGTCCTTAGGGACCCCAGTTGAACAAAACAGAAGGAAGGTAAAGTCTCAGTTACGCTTTTCTGCTTTGTAATCGAAGAAAATGACTTAATAATCAAGGAAGCAATTAAACTAAAAGCAGGCGCATTTGCATAAAGCTGGGGAGGTTGAATATTTGTTAAAGATAGCAAACCCTTCTGTCCTAATGACATCATTGTTTCAGGATGTTCATAAGGGTGAGGAATATGTCAGTAGGAGTCATTAAAGGGGACATATACAAAACTCACTTTTTAGTTCACATATTTGTGTATCCAGAGTGCCTCCCCACCCTGTAGAGTCAAGAAGTAGCTCAATGTTAAATAAACTGCCATTAGTGTCTCTCAAAATGGTCTTTTGCGCTTCCACCCTACTGTCGCGTAACGGTTGATTCGAATAATCCCACCCACGCGCCGGTTATCTCCTCCCATACACTGACAGCTACCTGGGCAAAGGAGCCGCCTACGAGAAGCTGATCTCGCGTCACCCACGGCACAAGATTTGGGCGGCGCAGAGAGCATTTGTGGGCAGACCAGAGAACACATGGGGGTGGGGCTAACAGTAGCTTATTAGAGGGACTTAGAGGGAAAGGCGGTCCCACCAGCCATTCTGAGCGGGGCTGTGAAATTGGCGTTTGGAGTCCAACTGTGCTCAATCCTTCATTTTTTCCTTTCGTCCAAAGTAGTTTGCGAACATTTCATTTAGACATCAATGAACCATGTTAACTTAGCAGAAAAGGAGCTTAATATGCCATCAAACAAAGGAAAAAAAAACACACACTTTGATTGCCTTGTAGTCTCTACATGGGGTGATGTAATTAACTGGTAAACTTTGCACATTGGAAAGCTATCAATCACTGGAGCAATCGGGGTATTCTGATGTATGTAATACTGCCGAGGGACCCTTGCATTTGGAAAAAAAAAAAAAAAAGCGCCTCCTAATGGACCGATTAAAGTCCCGAATGAAAAATTAACCAGGCCGCAAAATAAAGAGAAATCCCACGCTTCGGCGGTGGCGACTCCTTTCCTGGGCAGGCGTCTTTAAGCCGGTGCAAATTAAAAAAAAAAAGGTATCAACACTGGCGTGGCCTCACTGGCGTACTCCAAAGTGTCGGCGAGATCGGGCGAAAAATCGTACGAGTGCGACAGAGGCTACCAACCGCTGCGGTGCCGACACCTTTTGGAAACCGACCAACACGCCTCAAAAGATACATTTCCCCCTCCACTGTAGCTCCACCCATCCGACCGTGGCGATAATTAATTAGAGATGTTAAAAGGGAACGATTAATCGATAGCCGTCAGGCCGCTGCCGGCTGAAAGGAGGGGACCCTGCCAAACCCACCAGGACCCTATCCCATTAATAACACTGACCCTTGTTCCCCTTAGTGAGGCGGCTGCATTCATCACACCGAAGCCTCTCTCTTCGGCTCGACTTCGTCCTTTCTTGGGTGAAGTCGGCCTTGCGAAAAGTGTCTGAGCACATCTGGCTCCCGTCATCAATCTGGGCGGCGACAGGTTTTATTCAAAACATACTGCGGGGCGCAGCCGCGCGCGTCCCCTTTTCTCCCCCCCCTCCCCCTCCCCCCCCGACGTGTCTTCCTTGTGGCGGGCGGCGGATGATAAAGGCGTTCGCCTCCCTCTGACAGGTTATTTTAATGATTAATCAGTTACCGGAGCAAACGCGGGACCGATAACCTGCGGCCCCGCGAGACAGCCGTGTGGTGGGTGTGCGCGTGACTGAAGTGAGTGGGAGATCCTTGTTTACACTCATACATCCACAATGTGTGCGTTACCAATACAATCTAATCTAACACAGTACCTGTCTGATCCTGATTTGGACCAAAGGCCTCGTAAAGTCTAAAATATATGAGTTTTTCATTAATCTCATAAGATTAAGCTTTACGAAAAAATTAGTCACACAGGCGGGATTTAGGTCGACCCAGTTGGATTTTTGGTCCTGGTGGGCTGAAGTTGGGTCAGTCGTGTTTGTTTACATGATGAAAAAAGAATTACTGCCTCCGTCCAACTATAACTGGACAGCTGAAGCGTATGTAAACACCTTAGCCTGATATCGGAGTTCTCCTTATCTGACTAAGACACCCAGATGACGTGATTGGAAATCAATTTTAGACTCCCATCGGGCATCAGAGTTAAACTGGACTCGAACACACGTGCTGATGTTCCCTGCACGACTGTAAGAGTCCCCGAACAACAACATCCAAGGAAGGCTGCTGAAGAAGGACGGGATGCGCCTTATCTATACAATTACATACCAGATCAAACAAACGTGTACGGTTGTTCCTCTTCCTGTTGTTCGAAACGCTAGCCTACTGCCTGATCCTAGTGGTTTCGTGACGTCATCAATCAACCAGAAAGCGGGGCCGAACTACCAACCCCACTAAATTTGAAATTTGAGCATAGCTTGATCAAACTCCGGTCCGGTGTGTGGGTTGTCTGAAAGCATTGATCTCATTTTACATTTGCAGGTTACCTATCATTTGTTTGAACTGTTTTGTTCCAACTGATATAATTGATATATAAGAGGAAATGAGCTACTCGAGCTGCCGCCAGTCGTCATAGACACATGACAAAAGTGAAAGCAAGCGCGTGCGCAAAAAAGAAATTACACAACGTGCCGTCTTATCTCTTCTGATACGACCCTTTCTTCCAGAGCAGTATGCGAGAACATGAGCTAAAACCCATTTAAACTAACTACTGTCCTTAAATAATAATCACCAATGAAAAGCTCTGAGGAGCTCGCCGATGAGTCAGTTGTCATTTTTGCAGCAGCTGATATTCATCTAAGCACAATAAGTGAGGAGCAAAAATGAGAGTTGCGTGAAAAGTCTTTTATCACTCATCCAATTAGTAATTACTTCAACTGAGTACGGGGGAGTGCTGCAACACTTCGCTGGATGATTAAATACAGCTGAACTGATGAAGTTTAAGGTTGAAAGGCGGGATTTCTTCAAAATCGTCCGGCTAAACCGACTGTTTTTCGCGTTAGCGAGGAACTGCTCATATTTGGAGCGTGATTTTTCCAATGCTGTCAGGCCTTTTCGCTCGATTCTGCCCCGTTTATGAATCGACTACGTTTAAAAACAACACACTTCCAGACGAATGCGTGCTCATTTCCAAATATGTCAGCCAGGATTACACCCTAAAAATCCTATTAGGCTCCATAAAATGTGCTAACCTCCACTGGAAAATGCTATTTTTGATCTGCCAGCTTAAATAAGGCACAAAGTATTCAACCTCTAGGCCACCATTGCTGACTGAATGCGGAGTATTTTGTAGTTTTGATTGGGTCCGTGAGGTCCCAATCAGCAGGGATGATAGGTCTCAGGTCTAATTCGCCTGTACTTCTCAAAGAGAGATGGGCATAATTAACAAAACCCAAACACCCACCACGGGCTGAACGGACTCATTTAGGGGAACGACTCAGGGGGAACAGTGGCAAATGAAATGTAATTGCACGGGGAGGAGAGGAGTTAGGCTGGTGTGTCGGAGTCACTGATGTGTGTGCAAGAAGGATGGGATGGGAGAATGAGCGGCCCAGACATGAGGGAATGAAGGAGTAAATGAAATAGTTAATGGAGTGTATTTATTTAGCACCCTTTTAGGTATATTTGACCGTTAAAAGCACCTTAGATGCATCTGCACTGGTCCATTCACCCCTATATGCATATGCTGTGGTATTATCAACCTTGGCTGAAATAACCAATTGCCTAGATTCATCCATCAAACGTGCAGCTTTGGGAGTGTTGGCACGTAGAGGACAGGAGCGGGAGGACAAATCAATGACCCTTGGCACCACGGTAGTGACCGCTCTGCCCCTGAGCCATGGCCACCCACCTGGAACGACATTAGTCAGACTGCGTTCGAGGAGCAAGTGGGGAAAAAAAGAAAAAAAAACGAGGACTGATTGAGTGATCGGGAGGGAAACACAAGGACAAGTAGGGGAGGATGATTGGAGGCTGTCTCAGGAGCATTTGGCAGGGTACAGTCTCATAGACCCTCATCCTAACCCAACCATTCTCACTCACGCGTAAGGTAAATTTAGAGTTGCCCGGTCACCTGCGCCCAAAACCCCGAGAGGACCCTCTCGATTGGCGATGATCAAAGCATCGAGAAAAAGCGATGATCAAAGAAGTAGCCTGCCAGTCCCCTTTAAAAAGCACTGAGTAAGATGTGACTCGGGGTGAACTGGGCCGCTGTCCCAGGGGCACAGGGAAGACCAAGCAAATTAAGGTCACCAACTGAGAGGTCGCGGTGGTGTGAGCAGACACACAATTGTGCAGAGTGTAAATGAGATCCGCGGACTCAGATTACGGCGAGTATATTTAATCACTGCATACTTTAAGGGTGTGAAGGAGCTGTGGGACCCCCCCAAAAAAAAAAAAAAAATCTCAACTGGTGTTGTGAATCTGCGATTGTGTGAGGAGCGCGCGTACGTGTGATGTGAAAAACCCTCGATCAATTGAAAATGAGCTTCAAATATTACCATGGCAAGTGGGAGCTTGCAGGTCAATGACATAATCATAGCCTGCGTAACTGCATTTTAACTAACTGCTGTCTTTTAATCAGCCGTTGAAGTTACGATGAGAGCTTGTTTTCCATTTATTTCGAAGCCTAATACATCAAAAAAAAAAAGATGAGGCTAATATTTGCACTGACAAAGGATAAAAATAAATTCTGATTGTTTGATGAGTCATTTTGAGCCCGATCCTCTCAGTGTCCCTCCTGAGGGGATATAAACGTTTAAAGGCCCAAACGTCTTCACAAACATTCGTCTTTCCTGTGATGTCACAGATCCCAACCATCGTTTATAACGATATTTAGATCATCAACCCGGAGGACAACTCTCAACACTGCAAATATGTATGCATCACAACTTCTGAGGGCTTTTAGCTGGTCTGGACTCACTGGAGTCGATGGTATCGGTGTGTCGGGGTGAACTTTAGATGTGACTCAACCTAACTAATTTACGTGCATTTTTATGGTCCAGTCGTAGGCGGACAAAGGCAAAACTTCTCAAACTGGTCCAAAAAATTATTCTAACCTATCCTTTTTCTAATTCTAACCATAGCCTCCTGTAGATCCCAATGCTATCACCACTGACCGCAGTATATTATACAACACTTTTCCTGGAAGTTTTGTGTGTCTTCATGATTCCAGGGACCTTTGTTGTGCTCTGAATACAGTGAGAATCAAAGCCTATATCAATTGTAAGAAAATGTATTCTTATATAGAGGAATAGAAACTGAAAAACAACATTAGACCTTGGTCAAAAGGTAATAAATAGATAAAGAAAAACTGATTCTAGGAGTATTACTGCAATGCCTCTTCTTGGATGTAACCTAAAATGCTTTCTCTGACCCCAAAGTGATTGGCCCCATCTTACTATGTGCAGCTCCAGGTAGTCGCCCAGTCCTTTCGCACTCTCCACCCTGACCAGAACGGCCTCCTTCAGCTGCGTGCTGAAGCCCACTGCCAGCCGGTCTGCCCGCGTGCTCGGCCGGTCATTGGGTGGCCAGGTGTACGTGATGAGGGCTCCTCCTCTCCCGAAGATATAAGTTGTCCCAGCTGCAAAAAAAACAAAACAAAAAAAAGACAGAAAATTATCTCATATCCTGACCGGTATTTGGAAATGGCACCACCGGGCCCTCTTACACTTTCATTAACTAACAATCCGCTAGGAGTCATTTAGAAATGGCTGACACACGTACAAAGCTCCCCCTTTCTCCTCCGCTCTGCCCGTTCCTGGTTCTCGGTATCTCTCCCGTGTTCCTCCCTCCCGGTGGAGCTAAACCCCGTGCTCAACTCTTGTTGTTTTCTCCAGGCTGTATTATTTTTGCACCGAGTAATTATCGCGGCCTAGCACGGAGGGCTACAAGAGGTTGTTTGCTGGAGGGGGGCGGGTGAGGGGAAACAAAAAAAAAAAAAGTGGATAAAGTTGTTTTGTTTAACCCCCTTTTAAATCTCTTTTTTCTGGGTTTTGGAGAAACAGAGAGAGAGAAAGAGAGAGCAGTGGAGGAAACATTTTTAAGATGACTGAGAGAAAGGTGATGTAGAAGACAGAAGGCTTCATACTAAATGAGGCTGAGTGCATGTTAATGTGTACTTAAAAACTAGGTAGCGTTCCAGTCACAAAAACACACAGATGGATCCATAAACGCTCGCCTCCACTGAATTTACAAGCCAAATGTGCATTTTTGGACCACTGCTCATCCTGCGGGTTTACAGAGGTTTAGACTATTTCAGGTTTATGCATAAACATTGGAGAGTCTGAAATTACTGCAATTATTTACATTTTTAGGACACATAAGAGGCAAATTAATTCGAGAATGAACCATCTCTTCAGCCAAAATGGGTCAAGAGGAGTTCTTAGCTTGATGACCCTTCACTTCTCATCCGAGGGGTTTCTTCAGTTCAAACCAACCAGTGGGATTTGCGTGTACTGTGCTGGTTTATGGAATACTGTTGTTGAAGGAAAATTATTAAAACTGTGCATTCTATTGGGTGAGAAGGAGCCTAGGTGAGGTTTTGGAGGCAGCCTCCATCGCGAACAACTACTGTTGGCCCCGCCCCCTCTAATAAAAAGTATTTAGCCAGTTTAAATTATCAATGGGTTTCTTTTTTCCTTTTGTGCTGGGCGTGGCTGGGCATGTCTTAACCCTGGAACCCACAACCAAGGCCCCCGCCTACAAGCAACATTGTTTAATGCATAAGATCTTCAAATACATTTCTTTATATGAAAATTCATCAATAGCATAATACTGAAACAATTCATGGAAATGAACGTAAAGTCTCTTCATTTCAATGCATCGGTGGGATTCGCTCACTATGATGAGAAACTCAGATAAAGCCAATCACTCTTGTGATTTTACCGTCGTGTTTTTGTTTAAGATGTATTATTAACGAGATGCTGTGAGCACCAGTGTGCACAAAAAACAAAAAAAAAATCCCCATAGAGCGCATTCATGCAGAGGCTCCACCATATGCTTTTCCAGATACCGCCATGCCTCATGCTAAAGTCACGCTCCTGGAACTTTGTCATTGCCAACATAAAACTCACCAGCGCGTCCCGCCCGAGGCATAAAGTGAAGGAAAAAGTTTCTAATTTTTGCCAATAAGCTGCTTAAACTTTCGCAGGTTTCGATTTGTCCAACTCATAAGCGGCCACCTGCTGCCATGTGCGCTAGTGCGCACGCCGCACTCGTGTTTACTGTACGGGCGCTCCTCTAAATTATTTAACAAAGGAGGCGCACACTGTGTAATGAGTATCCTGACAGGGTGCATCCATGTGTCACCGTTTCTCCCGGCGAACACCTGCTGCTCTCGCTGAGGCAAAATCAACCAAGAACCGCGGGGAGCGCGCAACGGCGGATGAGTGGTTGGAGGAAGGAGACAAGTCTGAAAATGAACTGCGGCTCTTAAACGCACAATAATGGTTCGGTAGCTGTCCAATTTTTTTTCCCCCCGGAGAAGACAGGAACCCGAGAAACTGATTTTGTTGGCGAGGGGCAAAAATGTTCTTTTCTTCTACCTCCACGGTGCACCAGGTGCTCGTTTCCGTGACTCCGCCCCCCTCCCCTCGTGCCTTCAGCGCAGTGTTTGCTTCTGCTTTCTGCCACCTTGTCTGAAAGTGGGATGACTACGTCTCGTTATTTATGAGGGTGGTCGGGCAGCTGTTCCCATGGGTGGGGAAGAGGGGGTAGATTTACCCACGCACCGCTGGTCCATTTTGGTAAACAGAGAACAGAAACAGCTCAATACCAACAGACAGAAATAATAACATCAGAGTGTAACGCACTGATTTTTTTTTTACATTTTATTTTACCGTAAATCTGAAAATGCCAAAAAGTGCATCTTGCCCGTTTAATAAATGATGTCACATGGGCGACTTTTTGCCCCTATTGCAGGCTCTGTTGCCATAAGAACTGTTAGGGTCTGGTGGACCTCCTCCCCCTTAGGGGGCGCCAAACCCTGACATGGGTCCAGCAGGCGGTTGCGCACCTGAGCTGGACCCTGCAATTACCTCCCCTTCATAAGGCCCGTGGCCGACAGAGGACGCTGTCGGTTCATTATGTTATATTGGCTCCAGCGTTAGTCTATTGTGCTCCCTGGTCTGTGCCCGTTGGACTCCCGTGTCCGTCTGCCTGGATTTCCCGCTTGTCCGTTCCCCCGGACATCCCGGTTCCCAGGGAGGTATAGTTTTGTTTTCCCCTGACTTTTCCCTGTACGGGTGATTTTGTGTTGGCCTGAAAGCCTTGTCCCCTCCTTCTGAGGAGCATTTTGTGTTTTTGTTCCCCGTTTGAAATAAACCTGTGTTCTTCCCACGTCACCCTGTGCCTGCGTCTGGGTCCTCCGTCCCTGTGAGCCGTAACAAGAATGGACTGCGAGAAATGGTATCCTTTTTCGTTTTTTTTTTTAAAGGTAATACTTTCAAAAGGAAGTGTTTTGAAAACTTGGGAGCGCACGAAACGATGAAATTGTAGTTTTCATACCAGGCCATGGTATGAAACTGGTGGTGTGTTCTGTGTGATCCAACAACATATGCACGGCCGCTTCCTACTTAAAGCAAAGGCGGACGATATGGCATACATTACTTAAAGATTCGTGGTGGTGAGAGAAATGCTTCTCCTGATCCTACAATCTCAAGCTACCAAGGATGCTCCACACACCGAAGTGTACTTGCCTAGTCTCCTATATCAAGCACCTGTGACTTGTGTGGACTTGGGACAGCTCGAACTATTCAACAATGCATTTTTTTTTTCGTAAGCTGCGTCGACGCCATCGAGTGCCTACTTCTCTAGGTACGGATGTCCGAGTACGTACTCCAGGAGTTTGCAAGACCGCGCCTGCAAACTGAGAATTCCTGTTTCAGCCATGAGACCTGTCCAAACCGACAAAACAAATAAAAGCGGATGGATTAAATGGATTATTTTCCCTTCAAATGTTTCACTTTAATAAATACAGTGGGTTATAAATAAACTTCTGTTACATTGGTGTCAGCAAATAAAAAAACCTGGCGGTCATTGATTTATCCGACCTTCAACCCGCTGTAGCCCAATCAATCAATCAATCTCCCTTCCAGTTTTTGCCGCAGGAACAATAATGATGGAGACACTCTGGTGCATTTGTGTTTCACAACTGAGAGCTCTGCAGAGGCTAAATATTTATTACTTTGCTCCAATTAGATCGGGTGCCATTGATCCGGCCAGTCAATGGTACCTGCAGAGCTGGAAGTGTGTGGGGGGGAATGGAAGAGATGAATGAACACCACGGGACGCTGCCTGATGATCATTCCCATTCAGTGGGGTACTGAAAGATTGGTTTGAAGGGGAAGAAAAGGACAGATGAACTGCTTTCCGTTTCTGATGTGAAATTCAGAAAAAAAAAAAAAATCTCCAAATCTTCTTAATGGTGAGAGAAGAAAAGAAGAGGCGTTCGGGGTTGGTTTTATCTTGTGGGAATTCTTTCCCCTCCCCGGGCTAGTGATTCGGGATAGCGGATTCTAGGCCACTACCGTCTACCACAGGGGCGGGGATAAACAGGACGTATCGGGGAAAGCAGATGCCACGCTGTATCATTAAGGCCCGCGGTAAGTGTTGCGGTAATGAATGCAACTTTTTTTGAGCTTCATGGAAAGAGACAGTGTGCAAAATCGCGCAGCAGGGGCGGGCGATAAAATGGAAATTCTGCCGGGAAGCCACACGATGATGGTGGCGATAAAGTCTCGAACCTCGTGGCGTGTCGGAATTGTACAGCCGCGTGCGTTTATACACACTTTTGTTACATTTCCAGCCAGGCTTTCAAGATAAAACCCAAATATGGTTCCTCCCAACCTTCATGAACTATTGCTGGGGAGACAGAGCTATCGATTCTTTCTAAGCGGTGGCAGCGAAACCTTTTTTGGGGGCACTTTCTTTGACGCTGGCTGTTTCCGACACATCAAGTGACATTTAGCTTGAGAAATAAAAAGATAAAGGTCAGGGAGGCTGGAATAAGACATTTCCCGAAACTTTATAGGGTGCAGAGCTTTGAGGTCACTTTACCAGGTACATGTGATCTAAAAACTAAAATATGTGCTGCCTTCACCTCACATTGTTGCCATTGTTACCTTTTATCTAAATATTGATACAGCCGAAAGAGTGGATGGGTAATGCTCCTCTTCAATCTCTGGATTAGATAAGGGGCTTCGCAAGGTGAACCACTTGATTACAGCGCTACCCATGCTTATTTTTTTTATTTTAAATGATATGTAAATGTAGCTGATTTGGACTTTTCCCTTAATCCACTTAAGTGGAGTGTTACTGGTAGGGGATGGAACCTTAGATTATTGTATTTAAGAAGAGGCTTATCTGTATTTTACATGCAAAAATCCTCTATATCATTTTAATTATGATGAGATAACGATTGGCTATAAACTGCAGTGTAGCATGACTGCACGTGATTGTATCTAAAGGCTGTTCATGTCAGCTTTTAACCAAGCATTGTCTAAAATTTCTGTTTTAAGGGGCCAAACTCACTTTTTCAGTGATGTAGTCCATATATTTACATATCCAGAGGGCCTCCCCACCCCATAAATATCAGTTTTGACAACTAATTCAATATTAAGTAAACTGCTGCATCTCAAAATGGTCCTTTTGCACCTCCTCCCTACTGTTACGCAACAGTTGATTTAAATAATCCCGCCCTCCTGCTGGACCCCATGCAAAGATCCGTCTACCCCCCCCGGCAGAAGAGACGGGTGGAGCAAAGAGCGTCTGTGAGTGGACCGAAGAGCATCTGTGGGTGGGGCTTAGAGTAGGTCTTTAGGATCTAGAGGGGAAGGCGGTCAAATCGGCCATTCTGAGCAGGACTGTAATTGGTGTGTTTAGAGTCCAACTGCACTCAACCCCCTTTTTTTCCCCCCCTTTCGACCGAAGCACTTTGCTAGCATCTCATTTCGACATAAAGGAGGGCCCACTTGCGGAAAATAAGCATAGTATGTTATTAAATGAAAAAAAAAAAAAAAGAACCCTCCGTTGCCTTCTAGTCCCTACCCAGCAATGTAAACACTACCCAGCACATGAACTTGCATCAAAACACTTGGCCACTGATGGATGTCTGCTGAGAGCGCAAATATAGAGCGACCATTACATCTAAGGGCAGGAAATGTGAACGCTAATGGACACATTTCCACATGCCGTTATGACCCATTAGACTGAATAATTAAACCTTGTGAAAAAAAAAAAAAAGAGGGGGGGGGGGCTGTGGTACAGGTCCAGTCAGCATGTGAGGATATTTAAAAAAGAAATTAAGCTGCTATGAATGTAGCAAAAAAATGAGAGTGACATTCTTAATATGTTGACATGTGCTGTTGCTTCTGTGAAATAACCATAATTTATTTCTTAATGAATTGATTAATGGTGCCCTACTGCACCCGCCCACTGGTTACTGATCTGTGGAGAGTGAATTGCTCCATGCTGAAGCCTGGACACTCTCTGAGGTCTGTGCGATTGTTGCCAAAAGGCCAAAGAGGCGGTTCCCCCAAAAGTGATTGACAGGCTTTGGACGGAAACCACCGAGGCTTTGAAAACTCCTGATTTTCTAAACCCACCAGAACTTCAGCTTTGAATAATGATTGAAAATGTGCGTTGTGATGTAGAATGACAAAAAAACCACCAACAACAAAAAACCGCTCCCTCCGTGTTTTGTCTGAAAGATTTCAAAGTGCTTGTTGCGTCCCTAGAGGGGGTGCTCCTATCAGAGAGTGGTTTTGTACTTTTGCTGGAGCGCCGAGGTTTTATTTGTCTTCTCCCAAATATCTGTCAACGCAGGGACCCCGAGGGTGCACAAGAGCGGCAGTGGGTTGGAGGCTTGCGGCTTGCACGGTAGTCCAAAGGTTGAGCCAATGATGTAACATACCAACTTAATACTTGCAGGTTATAAAGTTGCAGTGAAACACAGAGCATGTGAATTTACTAGTTCAGTGAAACACGTATTTGTATCCTTTGCTCATGCTGACACATTTTTTAGTGTCAGCATGAGCAAAGGATGCAAAGTATTTGCATCCTTTGCTCATGCTGACACATTTTTTAGTCATTTCTTTTACATCGTTTTAGCGATAATACCTCTGAGCCCTGATATTAATCTACTCTCCCAAAACCTCAACACAGATTGATATTTCTTTCACTGAGAGCAAACACGATGCAACTTACTATATGGAAGCCCCTTTTCTCACGTGCCTCTCATGAGATTGCATCGATCTCTGTGTCAAAGGCGATGCACCTGGACCCTCTCCTCTGGAACTGTTCGCGACGTGAATGTTGCCAGATGCAGATTTTAATGGGTGTACCCGCGTGTGAAACAGTCGCATTAATATGAAAGGGGTCAAATTGTGTTGTTAAATCTGTACCCGCAACCCCGACGAGGCCCCAATGAATCGCAGCAACATGTCAGCGAGCGCGCTATACAGGATGTGCAATTTTGCATAAAATGAAAAAAAACCTCTCCGTGCTGCGGTAAAAGAACCTGATTCGAGGCTCATCAATCTAAAGCCTCACTATTGCGCTTGTGGGTCAAAGGTCTGTGGAGATTCAGGCCTAGCGAGAGTACAAAATGCACAAGCAAGGTTGTCCAATACGCGATAATGTTTAATCATCATAAACCCATTATTGCAAACACGGTTTTAATTGCAGGGATAATCATGGGATGGCAGTGCACAGTAAAAACACAAAACAACAGCTACGCCAGTGAGCCATTCAGTCTCTCAAGGAGCGACCTTATGAAAGGGTTGCTCATATTGTAAAATTAAAGCCACAGAACGGCCTTCAGATGAGCTCTAAGCACCAGGCACTTATTGGCGATTAAATAAAAGGAAGGTGCTAAGGTTGTACTCAAATGATCTGAAGTACCCTCAGTAGAAAAACTAAACTGATCATATCAGGCGGTGGAGTATTAATGAGCCTGGTCCTGCTCAAGGGTTCTTCCTGTTAAAGGAGAGATTTTCATTGACACTGTTTGTACAAGACAATTTTGATCGCAACAAATGCTACAAAAATGAACTGATGGTGTACTATTAAATAATCCCAGACAAAAATTATTAAACATATAAACAGTGTGGGGGCGGCACGGTGGTGCAGAAGGCCTCGGGTTCGAATCCCGGTTGGGATGGAGGCTGGGTGGAGTTTGCATGTTCTCCCTGTGCCTGTGTGGGTTCTCTCCAGGTACTCCGGCTTCCTCCCACAGTCCAAAGACATGCACGATTGGGGTTAGGCTGATTGAATACTCTAAATTGCCCGTAGGTGTGAGTGTGAGAGCGAATGCTTGTTTGTCTCTGTGTTAGCCCTGCGATTGGCTGGCGACCAGTCCAAAGTGTACCCTGCCTCCGCCCGTTGCTCTGGGATAGGCTCCAGTCCCCCCGCGACCCTCAGTGGAGGAACAAGCGGTAGAAGATGGATGGATGGATAAACAGTGTGGTTGAAATTTTTTTTTCTTAAGATAATTGGGAGGAAAATAGTCCCCACTTCTTTAATGCCTTTGGGGTTGAATATGGACTGAATCGCCACTCAACGGAAGTAGAGACTTGGTCTTACTTCAGCATCCCACCGAGCAGCTCTCGAGAAGTGGTTGGAGCAATGTTCCAAATGGCTCCGTAATTAAATGAGCCCGGAGCACTCAGATAACGTGTAAATACGGCGCCGGAGGTGTATTAGGGGCTTTGACGAAAACAACGTGAGCGCCGGCCTCATTAGAGATGAAGAGAGGCTGGTTCTTGCCATTGATGTTGGCGAGGTTTGGGAGGAGTTGGGGCGAGCGATTGAAGGAAGTGGACAGAGGTTAGAGGAGACCAAAAGGCGCAAAGGGGATCAATGGCAAGCCTCTTCCTTGGTGTGGAGAGCACAGATCCACTCTGTTTCATTCCCCAGAACAGCATCCGACAGACTCCTGGGTCTCTCACATCAAAGGGAGAGGCGGATGAAGCGGCGAGATGAAAGAACAAGACGGTCCGTGGTGGATGTGTGAGGTGCATGAATTAAAAATGACTCGCACGTGTGCTGAATGTGCTCTAACACACACACACACACACACACACACACTGAGGATGAGGGAGCTAGTGTGGGTCAGGCCGTTCAAGATGTTCGGGATCGTGTGAAACTTTGGAGATGAGGAAGCCGCCGTAGTTGTAATGTTGCCTAGCCACCCACCACCACCTTGTATCCATAACAATGAGTCTGAGAGGAGAAAGGGCAACTTTAAGAGGAACTTATTCTACAAAGCTCACTTTTTCTGTGCTTTAGCTCATATTTTGTGCCTTCACGCCCTGTAAATGTCAGTTTTCGTCAACTGTCACAGCCAAACGTGTCTCTAAATGGTCCATTTTGCACGGCCACCCTACTGTTATGTAACAGTTGGGCTGATTGGAATAATCCTGCCCTCACGCCGGGTATCTCCTCCCATGCAACCACAGCTAGGATCCGCCTATGTGAAGCGGTCCTCAGGCTCCCCCCCCCCCCCCCCCACACTGTAAATGTGGCTTTTTCTTTAGCCCCATGATAGTGTGACATAAACGGGCCCCAGGGCGAGGCATCTTATGGCATTTTAATATTGCAAAATCTCACGCCATGATATCTCATGCTTACACCCCCCCCTCAAGGTGTTTACCCTCTAAGCAGCTACAACTCACCAAAAAAGAGGCTAAAACTACAACAATGAGTTCCTAGCAGTGAGTTCCAATGTATGGAACCACTTTCCATCCCATTTTAAAATGACCCCCACCCTATAAACTTTGAATTAGCATCTTGTGTGTCCTGTCTATCTTACTTTTTCCTCTTTTCTTTTGTTCAGTGTGTGTTTTCCCAACTATTGTTTATTTGTTTCTTGCAATATGACCTAATGTTACCTTCATTATTTAAGGTAGTTAATGTAATTATAACACTGCAGCCAGTCTTTCAGAGCAAGTTCTTCAGTTGGTTTATTTTGTCTACTTCACATAAAATAAGAGGGTTTTTTTTTCCCCTCTGACCATGAACTTCTCTCTACTCTCGACATTCTATTCTTGTAACTGTAATGATCCATTAAAATTAGTCTTTGAGAACAAGAACTCATTTCTTTTACAAAAAAAAAAAAAATACTGATCTTTCAATGTCACCCCCCCCCCTTCCCCCTGGCTTGAACTACACTTTTAATATGACTACATTCCACAGAGTATGACAGACTTAACACAATTTAAATTCATCATGAGGGCAAGTTTTACTTTTGTTTTCAAGCCGGGCAAATTTGCAAAGATTAATTGAATGAACTTAATAACGGACATTTATCTGACAGGATGGTTAAAATCTGGTATCCCTATGCTCATCACTACCACTGTGGCCCTTGAGCAAGGCCTTGAAACCCATGTCCCTTCCCACTGCTACTTTAAAATGAACTGATTTCCCTCTACAATGTGCAAAAATGGAATATGGATTCGATTTGATGTACTTGCCGATGGAATAGATAAACTTCCCGGATGTTCTCTTTGCTGTATTGCAGGAATGAAGCGAACTCTTGATAGCCTGAGCCTTTAACCTTCAGCCCCCCCCTTCGGTGGAACTAGCTCCCTGTCCAGGTATAGGAGGCTGGCCTCCTCTCTACCTTTAAGATTAAGCTAAAGTCCTTGTTGAGAAAGATCATAGCCATTAATTTTTACAGCTACAGTCATTATGGTAGCCATCATTAGAGTTGTCTAACCTTTAGCATCAACTTAGCTATGCTGCCACAGGCCAAGGGTCCCGGGGTACAGAAAAATGACCCGCTGATAGGGTTGTCTCAACTTGAATTCAAATTGATTCATTGCTCCTCTCCTCTCCTCACCTCTCCTCTCCTCTCCTTCTCTAGCTCCCTGTATCACTGACCCATAGTTGCCCACTGACTCGCTCATGCTCCTATCTTTGTTTCCTCTTTCTGTCCTTCCTCCTCTTCTCCTCCTCCTTTACTCATTTGCCCACCTACATGAGCCTGGCCCTGCTCAAGGTTTCTTCCTGTTAAAGGGAGTTTTCCCTGACACTGTTGATTTTTTTTTGGGGGGGGTCAGGTTAGGGGTTTCAGTAAAGCACCCAGAGACCAAAACAGAGATTATGTAAATTAATAAAGCTCATAAATTTGTGTTTCATATCAATACCAAAGGAAATGAGGCCAGTGAACTAAAGAAAGACATCTAGAACGTTATTGTAACTCAAATCACTGATGTCAGACCAGTGTTGAACGTCCTACACGAGGCAAACAGAGTGTCTTGAAGTGACCGAAGCCCCCAATTTGCCAGACCTCAAGGGACTCCACGAAGAGCCGACTCGCTAAAAATGCTTGTCACAGGTGTGTTGAGGCAAGCGAACGAACAGAGCGTACCAAATAGCTGCCCCCAGACTTCCCGAAGAGCCCTTGAATGGAGAGGGAATCAAGCTGAACCAACAATGCGATGAGACAAAACCCAAAAAGCGGAGCAGAAAAGAAGATTTTCTGCGCCGCCGCCCGGAAACTACAGCACGTCCTGTAGCCGCGGGGGTGTCGCTCACTCCTCCGTTCTGACCAACGATCTCCTCCTCTCTCATTTTTTTTCTCTCTCTTTCTTTAATCTTTAACCCTCAGTTTTGTCCCTCCACTGTGCATTTCTGCAGGTTTGGCAGGGAAACACAGAACCACTTCGGCCATTATGTAAGCGGCCTGTTCGCTGGAGGCTGCCGAGAGAACGACGCACGAGCGAGTAAATCCAACGCTTAGCGGCGGAGAAAGTAAAAAAAAGCAAAAAAAAAAAAAAAAAAAAAAGCAAAAACAACAAAAACACATATGCTCGAGCCCACAAACAAACAAACATGGGCTGCATGAGGGTAGAAAACCAGCACTGGAGTTATTGGTGCCAGGGCCAGAATCTACTGCAGAGCTCTGTCTGCATTTTATTTTAGGAATTTAATTAGAAGCCTATATGCAAATTGCTCAGGGCTTTTTCTGAATATGCAAAAAAACTGTCAGAGAGAAAGCAGATGCTGTGATTTATGTAGCCAGAAAAGTTTCAGGAGACAAGACAAACGCATAAAGAGTGGCCATCTCTAAGGTCGGGACAACCTATGAGCTTTTAATACTAGATAATTTTCTCCTCAAGCTGCATTCGCGGCACTTTGGCTGATTTTTCCGACATCATTTACGGGAACTTCATAATCTGTGTAGTTTCCCGGAAAATGGGTTCAGATTGGGCTGATGATGTACTACGGGTACGACGGGCGGATCCCAGTGGGACGGTTGTGGTCCTTTTTAAATGCGTTTTCCTTTCGGCTTGTGCCCTGTGTTTGCTCCGCTAGCTTGTTTTAGCCGTGATGAATCCAGTTCAGTTTATGGATTTGGGTTAATCTGAGTCACTCACTAAAGTGATCCAGTTCACTTGAGTCACTTGAGTTACTGCTGTTGTTGTAGTGCAGTCCTAAAGTAGTCACAAGAAATATTTTTGTTCGATAATACTACTACTACAGGGTATACTACTACTACAACTACTACTACTACTACTACTGCTACTACTACTACTACTACTACCTAGAAAAGCACATAGAGAGGGCAGACCTTTGCCAGTCTGTTCATTTGACCTCATTTGACCTGTTACAGTGAGATGTGAGGAATGACAAGCTTGGCTTTGATCCTTGGAAGTTCAAGGGTCAAAAGTCACTCAGATCCCTTTGCTCATCATATTGGCTGTTTGATCTCATATCTATGTGACCCTGGCCATTCCCCTTTCCAGTTAGTAACCCAGAACCTCATCCACATTGAATCATCTCTTCCTCGTCTATTGGTTCTCAACATTTCTTGAAAATGTCATTTCAATCTGTTAACAGCTTTTTGAGTTCTTTGGCTAGCAAGCAAATATACATCATATAATGATGAATGCCTGTCACATCGCAGAATTCGAAGAAGTAACTAAGACTGCATCTATATTTTAATAGACATGAAAATAATGACAATTATAGTAATATGTTAACATTATTATAATTGTTATCATCATCATTATGTCTGTTTATCTACTTGTTTATTACAATAATTCACTTATTACATTGTTTCACTGATGAGTAGTCAGTGAACTGGACTGAGTTCATAGTCGGTAGATTCCTCACACTTGGGTAAGTGAACCAATTCAGGCAAATCGTTTGAGCCCGTAAGTTTACATGCACCCACGGAAACAAAATTCCTCCGCTAGTTTGATCACGTGAAATGGAATGCGGATTGGCTTTCGTTCGATTGAAGTCAAAGGAAGTTGGCCTAGCACACGTAGCATGGTTGTGAGTCGACTTACGAGTGCTTGTGGATGGCAAGCTCGCCTATGCAATCTGTACATGCAGTATATTTTGTTGACCAGTAAACAGAAGCGTTGTTCATAAGTAGTTCGCAATTGAGGGAGAAGTGTGTTTTGATTTACACGTGCCTGGAAACGAATTTAGAGTCCGCCATATTTCTGGTGTTTCAGCAAACTCAGTTGGCAAAGTCACTTGTGTACACGGAGGATCTTAATTGGTGTAGCGTATTGAATAGCTCATTGAAGAAAAACAAGAGACTCCTGGGACAGTTGTCTGAGCCCAACTACAGGTCCTTTTTTGAAGGAGAGCAGGATGAAATTTATCTAAAAACAAATTGTGTTGATGATCAAAAATCCTTCGGTGGAGAAGAGACTATTGAGGGAATCTTTATTTATTTTTTTAATTTCTGGTTCGGTTTCACTCGATGCAGATTTTTTTTTTTTTTTTAAAGTCCTCTTTTGAAATAAAAAGGTCCTTCTTACAGAGAGTAGAAAGTGTCCTCCAAAGTCCTTCTCATTATTTTATCCGCGCTAAACCGCGCTAGTACGTTCCTTTGTGCTCATCTTTGATGTTTTGCTCTCTCGGATTTAGCTGACTTTTTCTTATTCACTCGGGGCGGCCTAACCTTCAAACCAAATCAATCTCATGTGATTTCCTCAGTGCACGTCCCCTGAGGTGCTTGAACCTAGGCAGCGTCGATGGACACAGGGCCATTGCATTTTTATGACTGAGGGGGTGGGGGGCACTCATGGCGAGTAAGCCCCCGAGTTGTTTTTTTTTTTTTTTTTTTCACAGCCTGTAGTGTGTTTGTGCAATGCACCACAGTGCCGTTAGGGAGCCATTTAAAATTATAAAATGGAGTCCTTCTTTAAAAGGAATGACAAAAAAAAAACAAAGAAAAGGGGCTAGTTATTCTTTGGGGAAGCGGTGAGCCCGGGACTTGGTCCTCGAGGGCTGCGATCCAATCGGGTTTTCTGTCCGACCAGGTAGCATATGCTTTTACCCCAGTTCCAACTTGGTGAAAGCCTTTTCTGCCTGGGAGGAAATAAAACCTGGTTGTGGATGTAGACCAGTGGTCCCCAAACGTTTTATCAAAAGTAAAATTGGTACACACAGATTGTTTATATTGCAAATCTAAATCTAAATCTGGGCCTTTTCCCCTTTGAAAAGAAACTTCCCACATCTGTTTTGTACTCATTTTGATAGCTTTTGGTGCTCAAGTGACCGAGATGTAACCGAGAGAATCCATTCATTTTTCAAAATAAAAGTTCAGACTCCGTAATAAATAATAAATACAAATACAACGGAAATAATAAATTATTTCTTGGCGGCCCGGTACCAATTGATCCATTGGCCCGGGGGATTGGGACCACTGATGAGTATAGATTGAGTACAGATAGTAAAAAAGAAACACGTTGGCGGCGCAAACCTCATTTGATGAAGTTTTCACTCTCTTCGGCACATCAAAAAACCCAAGGTGTAGGGTACGGCTAATAAGAACAATTGAAGAAATATAGCTCGCTGGGTTTGACATCAAAAGTAAACGCAACGTTGAAATATGTATTCATTCGGATTCATTACCAAAACAAGGAAGAGAAGTACAAACAACAAAAGCATTTGATTTTACTATCTGAACAAAGTTCGCCCACCCACGGCATGCTATATTTGCATAAACGGAGCGCGAGTCCCTAAGGTTAGCGCTGTGCCGTGCCCCGCCCCCCTGAACCCAAATTCACTTTCAGGGCTTTTTAAAAGAGGAGGGATCCGCAAATTTAGGGAAATATAAAACGTTGTTTTATTTACATCGCGTTTTTTATTTATTTTTTTTGTGAGTCAAACTGTAATTAAACATTAGTCATTGTGCTCCAAAGGAAAACATGTTCAGCAAACAAAAGCACATTCTCAAATCAATGAGTAATTGTGATTTCAATATGAATCAAAGTAATTGGGATTACAATATTTCTCTTTTTGGCCATAATCAAACAGCCCCTTCGTAGGAGTCGGAGAACGTGTCATCTCCACACAGAAAAGGATGTGAACTCCTCCACCAAATCTTCAAAAGTTCAATTAAGACCACGATAATCCAGATAAATTCAATATAACATCTGCCTCAACGCTTCAGGCATGAAAGGCAGAATGACAGAAATCAGCAAGATAAATAAAACTTCATGCATCATTCAACAACTCGCAGCCCAAGGTCCGCGAGTGCTGCATAAAAACATCTGCCTACTGCAACACTAAAAGGTAATTTTGAGCAAAAAAGAAAGAAAAGAAAGCAATAAAAAATTCAGTACATTTCTACTGTTTGATTGAGGCAGATTTTTCCATTTGCTGGCAAACAAAGAGAGGAGGTTTTGCTACCCGAGGTAAACGTCAATACGCTTTTGACTTTTTATTGCCTCAGTTTGATTTGCGACATTGAGGAAAAGCAATTAAAAAAATATAAATGAATACGCGGGGCCCTGAGAAATTCCTCTCTCACCCAGGTCAAGGTTATGAGTTGTACTTTCAGAAGATGCTACCGTGGAGACCTTGGAGGAGCTTTTGTGATCGACACGCCTCGTGCAGACCCGCGCACGTTGGACACGGTGCCGTGCACGTGTGCAGACGAACACGGACCCCGCATTATGGGTGGGTGCCAAACTCTTTTGCATATTTCAAAGGCAATTTTTGTGTTTACCGCTAAGTAGGACAGCAAAATATGCTAAGTATGAGGAGGGTTAGTTACGTGTTCTTTAATCTTCTTTGAAAGTACAAAAAGGCCGGGTTGAAAATAAAAGTAGGAATACTGCGGCATGATTAGTGGTTATTATGCTAACTCTGAATGCGCAATATCAAAGCTTTAAAAAAAAAAAAAAAAAAATGCTAATTTGCCGAGACTGAGGTAGGGAACCGGAGGAGGGGTGCCCACTCATGTTTGGCTCAAGAGCTACTTTTACAATGACAAAGTCAAAATGATCCACTCATAGTACAATGACTTCCGAGCTGGAAGGATTGCAGCTTTCATGTGCTCCTTTGATTCTTTCAAAATCGGTACAGTGGATTGACGTATCAGGCACCTCTCAACTAGGGCATAATAAATGTTCATTTCAGTTTCAAAGCATGTATTTAAGTTTTCAAACACAACATAAAACCGACCTTCATTTTTAGATGTAATTTTCATGATTGAAATAATAAGCCTTTTTTTTGCCCCAAAGTTGAACTAAATGTACACCCCCCCCCCCCCGCCTCATCGCTTCCACTGAACAGATTAAAAACGGGCTTCACGGGTGTCAAAAAGTATTAGCTTCCTGCAGGAGGCCACGTGGATACAGGGACGGACCTCCTCCTCTCCTTTTCCCTCACTTCCACTTTCCGTCATGCACGAGCTCAAGCAAGCGCCCCCTCTCTTTGAGTCAGCGGAACTGCGCCTACTTTCGGCGAACGCGACTGAAAAGGCATTTTGGTGGGACTCATTTGCATTCGTGAGTCACGAGCGACATTTCTCCCGTTCTCAAAGTGGTAAGAATTGAATCACAGGCACGAGAGCAGTCGCAATTAGATGAAACACCTGGCCCAGGATTGCGTCGGCTTCGAATAATAAGAGAAAAATGGCAATAACATCAATGGAGTGACCCTGTTTTGATGAGGCTCCATGGGGCTTATTTGTCTGACAAGAAATAGTCCCACTAAAAATATCATAGTTGCAAAAGACACAAGTGGTCCAATGTATTGGGAAAACTGAAAAAAAAAGAGCACAATTTATTTCATTTTCCTTCCGCTTAACTCACGAGGGCAAAACGCTTTTGATTTTTTAGGGAGGAGGTGTAAGCACAAGTCATAAAATGCGAGTCAGTTTAGGGGAAGAAGTCATGTGAAGCGCAATCTTCACTAAATCAAACGCTTCTGTCGCAGTATGTATGAGTATGGAAGTGTGCGTGGGCTCCTCTGTAGGCTGCGAAGCATATGCTTGCCGCTCGCTGCGGACATGCAAGGAAGACACACAATATCACACAGACGCCGCCTCACGCTGATCTCTGGAAACAAACTGTTTTCGCATTAAATGGCCGCATTTAATGTGTGAGATAATTGTTTTTTCTGGTAATAGATTTCACATATTATCCTGATATCACATTAATATTATTAGTATTGCTCAATTGACTGTTGGATTTTTGGTATTCTCATTAGAGGTGAAGACTGTAAAATATATAACACACTGTAGTAAAACTAGATGCTCATTGGAGAGTTTATTTCCAATTTAGTCGTGCCCTCGGACGCTCAGGGGAGCAGTGGCCTGGAGCCTGGGCTTCTGAAAGAGAATTGGAGGATCCGGCTAAAGGCTGAATCACAGCCTGAGATTTCTGGCTCACTTATTGATACGAATTTGGCAACTGATCCTATTTCCATGAGGAAACACAAAGTCATGTTTCCCTTCTTTCGGTTTAAGGCAGTTCCCAAGATTCCTTGTTCGTGGGAATTTGAGCAACTTCTGAATACTTTTCCTCCCAATTTCACATAGTCACATTTCTCCCACAAAAATATTTACCATACCCATATTTATATATTTTTTCCCACAGAACAAGACATTTATTTAATTTTCACTGACTTCACCAACAGATTGGGCCGACAAATATACACAAATTTTCAAATTTTCCAATTTTTTTTTTTTTTTTTACAAATTTTCAAAATGACCCCGTTGATCGCTATTAAAAAGAAAACACAAAAATGCTCCATATAGTTCCAAGTCTGATACAGTTGCACTAGCATGCATACAATGGCAGCTAAGCGGCTAGCAAGCCACACCTTACGGCCCTCGACGCGAATGTCGTTGACCTGGTTTTGGCAAAGCCAAGCGAGGGCCTTGCTTTAGCATTAATATAGCCTGTCACCATGGTAACACTCTGAAGAAGGGGCGCACTGTTGGAGCCTCTCCTTTTCACCTAGCGTATCCGAGCCTAACGCGCGTGGATGAACTTGATGAACCAAAGGAATCCGAGCACGGAGCCGCGCTAAGGAATGATGCAACAGAAGCGCGTTGACGGCGTCATTAAAGAGACAAAGCCGCCGGCGCCGTATCTGCAGGTGAGATTTATGAGAAAACGACTGATACGGGGAACGAGCCGGAGTCAGCCGCGACACAGGTGCACGGGGGGGTGCAGATGGGCGCGATGAGATGACATTTTGCTCTTCATTTCCTCCCGCAGCTGTTGCCGCGCCGTCGGCAGGCGAAGGCAGGAGGGGAATACGGCGACGCAAGAGAGATGGAGGAAAAGGAGGACGCGAATCGGGGGGGGGTGATTGATGAAAGATGGCCGATCCTGCCCTTCAACCGCCGCTGCCAGGCTCTCGCTTTCTCGCCTCACCCTCAATCCATGCCCTCGTTTTTCCCCCCCTCCCCCCCGGCCTCTCTGCAGAGGCACAGTCAGGCCACGCTCTGAGGTACGGGGGAGGAAGCCCTTGCTGTTTCTAATGAGACACCCTCTGCGAGATTTCAAACGCTCCCCTTATCCCGGGGGCCTTCGGCTAACGCCGGCGCAAAAGCGGCGGACGACGAGAGGGGAAGGACGGATCGGGGGGATAAAAGAGACGAAGCGTGAAATGGCCGAAGTGAGGTGGGGAAGAGGAGGGGCGGCGGACCTTCTCCAACCGCGGGGGGGGGAAGTGCACGTGGGGTCAAACTTCCTCGCTTCCTTCAGGTGGCGAGCGAATGCGCCGAGGCAGCCTCGTCCCCCCCCGCGAAGGGCAGCCCATATATATCGCAACGCGAGGAAACAACAGCGCTCGGACTTTGAATCTCCGGCTCCATGCCAGCCACGTCCGGGATTCGAGGATACAAATTGGCACGGCGCAGGTTCAAAAGTACAATATAGCTTGAGGACAAGATGTAACTGCGCCTGAAAAATTAATCAGTGGATCTCAACGCTAAACTTCCAACAGGCAGACTGCAAAGAGAATCTCTAACTGGGGTGACTTTGACAGTTCAAATATGCGATAAAGCGCCAGAGATAAACTCAAAATTAAGGACATACCGAAAAGGGAACCGGTGTTCCTCGGTTCTCAACGCATCTGAGAGGACGCTTGCTTAAATGAGATGTTTACATGCACATTAACACCCTCCGCTTCACATGTTTCAGCCAATTCGGTTTTCTTTGAGGAAATTAGACTGACTCACTGTCCTAATTTGAGCTCGTTTACATGACCGTGACAATCTGATGAGATAGCTGACGTTATCTAGTAGGCGTGTGTTGTTTTCACACTCGAACAAACTGATGCCACCGGAAATCAGATAACGATGAGATTTGTTGGAGTCGTGTTAACTGACAAACTATGTCGACCAACTAATTGAGACTTATAGTCCTTTCACATTAAAATGAGGTGAACGCTAGTTTACATCCTAGTTTAAATTTAGGATTTAACGATGTTTACAATGTGGGCGGATACAGGTATTTTTCCAAAACCTTAAAAAAAAAAACCCAAACGAGCGCACCAAATCCCAGCTTTCGAGAAGCTCTCTCGTCCTAAAACCTCGCAAACATTGCATCTTTGGGAGGATACGCCGAATCTACAAAGTAATGTTTTGCCACCTCGTTTGTTCCTCAGCCTCCGGAGTGATTTGACAACGTAGGCGATTTAGTGGAAATTAGCGGGTGCGCCGTGACTGCCATTCGCATGGCCGATCGGAGCCGAACTAATAAAAACCTGCATCAGCTGGAGGTTGACAACAGTGTCAACTCTAGGCCTAATTGCCGACATTTTTCTGTTCTCATCATCCTCAAATGTTATAGTACATACAACCTTTTTTTTTTTTTTTTTGCTTTTTTGGTGTGGGCGCAAGGCATATTTCAAAAACCGCTAGAAAGAAACAGTTTGATGACGTAAGAATTAGATTCACGAAATGTTCAATTTATCCTTTGTGACTGTCTAGAAGAAGCCTTGGAGAGGAATTTGTACAAGTGCTAACAAGTCAGTTAATTCGGAAGTAACAAGCTGGATGGAGATCAAGGTGCCTTCCAGTGGAGGTGGGATGTAGAGGTTTCACAGCCCGCCCTTTGGCCGGAGCCTTCAGTAATGTAGACATCAAGCTAGAGACCCCGAGTGGGTCACCTGCACGCGGTTTTGTATGATGTTAGAAAAGGCCCAAAACACCCGTTGATCACTGATCATCGAATGCATCACTGTGAATTGGTACGGCGGTGTGGAGATTGGGCTCAGAAGCGGAGGGTTCAATCGCAGACGTTGGAAAGAGTGCTGGTAGCAGGTCAGGTGCCAAGTACACCTTTAGAGCACTACCCCTTGAGCAAGGTACCGGACTGCTCCAAATGCTCAGAGGGTCCTGGCGACTCATCCTGGGCATATGCAGCTGGGATCGGCTCCAGCCCCCCTCCCCGCATGAAAGTAGCGAACATAAAAACCAAACAAAAAGGGGAATCGTGCAAACTGTGAGCCACTGTGATGGAGAACAAAAGGAAACATGCGTGATCAGCGGCTCTCGCCGCTACACAACCGTGATCACCCGCTACATAATAAGACGTCCTTCTTCGATTTGTCGAGGACAAGCGCCGCCTAGGGATGGGGGAAAGCTGAGTCGTAATGACGGGGGAGAAATCAACAACAACAAACAGCGCCTGAGTCACGTCGACGCGCTACGAGGTCGACAGAACGAGAGAGCTCATGACATAAATGTCAAAGAGTGTGAGTCAGACGGTTTGATCCGCGAGTGCTGCTGTCACCTCTGAATACAAACGACGCTTTTGATTAAAACAAAACAAAACCCGCAGAGTCAGGCAAAAATAATTACAATGGCACTCTTAATCGCCTTTTTTTTTTCTTTCTAAAGAGATTTAGCTCCAAGATTTTGTCCACGCTGCTTGACTCTTCATTAGTGTGGCCCTAATCGACCGCTGCCCATTAAAATCCATCCTCTCCCCACCAGCCTGTGACAGAAGGCTGAACAGGAGCGATGGAAATTGGCCTTAATAATCAGTGCGCAGTGTGTGCCGTGCACGGTGTGAGAAGGGGGGGGGATGAGGAACAAAACAAGCAACTATCAAAAAAAAAGCAAAAAAAAACAGAGATAATAATACAAAGCATTAACCCTTTAAGCCTTAATATCAGAGGGGAACAACTGAAATGAAGACAATAATAGGGTTCATCTTCATGTCCTTGTTATCTTGGGACCTTTAGACTTTAGAGAATTGATTTCCAACACGACAAATGTTTTGTCCGGTACTATGCCTGAGTGAATTTGAAAAAAAAAAAAAAAAGTCATCAAAATGTAATCAATAACCGTCCTCCTTGTACCATGGCATACCGCAAGGTTTCAGAACAGGACCCGTTTTATTTCTTGCCCACTAATATCCCATTTTGGGTTCATGGGGAGGGTGCTGGACCATATCCCAACGAGGTACATCCCTGGATGATGGCAGAACCTGGGGAACATTGAGGGGGTTCGGCACCTTGCTCCTCCTCCGCTGCTACCAGCACTTTTTTTGTCATCAAGGTTTGTACATCATCAAGGTTTACCATTGCAGTAAACCAGTTTTACCATTACCAGTGCACAGCATAAACACAACATAATGATGTATCAATTTCACTCCAATTTGAGTTTTATCCCTATACATTTAAGCCAAATGGAAATATGCAGTAGATACATAAAATGACTAATCCAGGGATCAAACGTTTAACTTTACCACTAAAAATGAATTTCACTTGCAATTTTCATCACCACCCTTAGTAATTAAGCGCAGCCTGTCTATTCTCCTCCCAGTTAAAGAGCGCTGCACTGACACTGGCAGCCATTTTGTGCCTGGTTTTCCCTGAAGTCTCATTGCTGAGCAAATGAGTCGGGATGGGAGCCAAGGCGGCGTTTTGGCAGGCACAGGAAACAGCCAGGATTTATGAATTACAAATAAGTGTGTCAAGACCATTGTTGAGCATGGACAAAGACCTGTCCAGATTGCTTTGGCGCTTCTGGTACAAATCAGTTTCATGGAAAAAAAAAAAAAAAAAAAAAAAAGAAATCAAAAGGGCTGTCCCAAATTGGTGAAGTTGAATAAAGTAACTGAAGAGATTGATGAAATGAAGAAAAAGTCACTTTCTTCTCTCTCTCTCTCTCTCTCTGCCTGTATCATACGGCATACCACAAGGTTCCAGAATAGAACCACTGTCTATTTCATTGTATAGATCACAGGTGTCAAACTCAAGGCCAGGGGGTCACATCCCAGCAGACAATTATATCTGGTCTACGAGATCATTTCATATAGATCTATTATTATTTTTATTAACGACCAGGCCATATGAAGGGCTGAGATTACACAAACTACAGATCCCATAATGCAACAGCTGCCTTGCCTGCTGCTTTATATTACCCGGGAATGTTCCAGTGTTACGACTTTAATCAGGTCAAGTGTCTGTTGCTGTACTAAACCCTATCATAAAGTCAAAGCCACTTACAATGGTGAAAAGAAAAATTGTTTCTGAAAACAGCCTTTCAAAACCGACGGGAGGCTGAGTATATGTTTGACATTGTGTCTTATTCATGGAGCTAATGTGGCCGTAATTAAGGAATTTAATCAAAGGTGGCAGTTTGACACCAAACAGCAGGACACAGTGAAAAAGGAATGCAGATCAAAGTGGGTAAAGATGCAGGAGGAGAAGTGTAGTGAGGAGCTGATAGCATATCACTGCATCATGAAAAATAAATTGTGGTAAAGTGTTAAAACAAACCGTAAACGTTACCTTAGCTAAAGGTTCAAATCACCGTCAATTTTGGTCTTTCATTTGAGGAAATAGAGTCAGAGTTTGCCGGCATTCCTAATCACGCAAGCACAAATTTTTGTTTATACTTCAAGGGTTTGTTGGACCACGCTCACATTTTGAATTTGTATGATTTTGACAGGAACCATATTTATGGAGAGCAAACTGTTTAAAGTTTCTTTTTGTGATATGCCACAAGAGCACAGAAAACAGAATGGTTTGAAGTTAGAAAAGTATAACATTTATTCAATTTTTTCAAGGTTTTTTTTTTTCACAGCATATTCACAGTTATTACTTATGTCATTTTGACAAAAGATATTTTGACGGAAAGTATCAATTAAGTTATATAAAGTTTAGGTTTATTTATTCTAGAATAATTTTTCTATCTGTTACATTCAAAAAACATTTCGTTTTAATAAAAGTTCATAAATGTTTATCCTATTTGGCCCATGACCTAAAGTGTGCTTTGAGTTTTGGGCCCCGGTACAGTTGAGTTTGACACCCTTGCGCTAACCCCTCATTCCACTAGAGTGACCAAAGCCACGCCCCTCAAGTGGACAAGTCTCAAGCACCGCTGCTGGGCTTCCAGATACACACGCGGTCATCCACTGCCGCGACAGCAACCACACCAACATTGTCATGCCTCATTCACTGCTAACTAAAAACCAGAGCAAACCCGTTCGTGGCTAACATGACATCATGGACAGAAAGTTATCAGCATGCACGTAAGGACCAGAAACGATTCACACCTCTTCAACCACTCCCCTTGGTCTCTGACTGGTTGCTTTTCCTCAGGCGTGGTAGTTTCTTACAAATCAAATTAGAGCCTTCAAATGGAGCCAAATTGATTTTAAGCATTGCAAGCTCTACCTTTAATGTGCTTGTTAGTGCCAATATGCTGGTAGAGAGCAAAGGATAAGTCTTGAAAGGCTCGAGAAGCTATTTGAGCATTTGTCACCCCTTGGATGTTTCCCCAAGCCCACGAATAAACAAAGTGAACTGTGCTGAAGTGAAGGGGGCCGATGACTCGGGTCAACTGGCTGATCAGAGCCAGCAGTTACAGTCAGTAATGGATATTTGCTCGGGCGCTGGAGATTTACAGCGTGTGGGGCCTCCGCCCCCCCCACCCCCGGTGCAAACAGGCCCGGAGACGCAGAAGAACTGTTTCGGCTCTGAAAACAGACATCCGCGGAACACAGCGGTGATTAAACTGTGGCAGGGAGAGATGCTCAACCGCATCCGTAATGCGCGCGGCTTTGTTCGAGGTACAGTGCTTCTTGGCTGCACTCGGAGTTACAGACGTTGAAAACGAGGAAGTGTCTGGTCAGCATGCATCGGCAGGGATTCCTTCCGCTTCCTCCCCTTCTTCCCTGCCAGTCAGCGCACCTCGTGCCGTTTCCCTTTAGTCTTTAAAGCGCGACTCCGCCACCGTCTTATCTCAGGTGAGCAGGAAAGCACATCCGAGACCTCGCACAGCATGTCTGAAGAGACAATGTGTCCTCGCTAATTAAGTTATTTCAACAGAGAGAACTGAGTTGATTCCAACTGCAACCAATGTTGTGCCTCGTGCCAGAGCAAGCCCTGTAATCAGGCCCACACAGAAGACTGGAATTGTAGAAATAGAAAGGGAAACCATAAACCAGGGTGGTAGAGAAGCACCCTGGTATGAGAGGAAAACTGGCTAGAGGTAGCTCTTTGAAATTTTGGGCCGACTTTGCTCTCTTTTGTTCTGTTGACGTTCCCTCAGAAATGGTCAGAAATGTTCGGTAATTTAAACATTTAACGCTTACGCTGTGCCATAAGACACGAAATGGAAGTTACTTAAAAGTGGTAGTTTTTTTTGTAAATCCAGCCACCCTGGTGGTTGCGAGTTGTAGTCTGGCAATAGGGAAGAATTTACTAACTTGTGTGATAACAAACTTCCACAGACCCCCGTTTTTAAAGTATGGGCCGCAAGGGGGCACCGGGGTGGCCAAAAATAAAGCCAAAAAATAACAAAAGAGAATCTCATGTTTTTTTAATGCAGTTATTATGGAATATAATTTGTGATAAGAGCATTATATAGCTAGTAGAGCTGTGAAAATCAACACATTAATGCAGATTAATACATCATCACATCGTATTTTCAACACAATTAACCCATCGGCAGCAGAGAATTACTCTTTCCATACAAAATAATCTAGATTAAAATGAACGATATTTGTGATTAATCTACAATGAACAAGTGATTCATCGTACTACAATTTTTAATTGATTGACTGCACTAGTAGTTAGAAATAGTTATAGTTAATAGTACTTAATAACAGTTAGTAGTTATGACTTTGTAACTTGGCCAGGTCTGCCTTGCATTGAGATTTGTCATCTCTTGGATTTCCTGTATAAATAGAAGAATATTAGCAAATCAATATTTTGTGATATTTTCTGTTTGGGAAAGGTTTGGAAACCCCCACTACAGAGTATAATACCTAGCTCCTTGCTCTTGCAACTCGGGATGCTTGCTCATGCAAATTTGAATCCACAGCGCACGTGAAGCTCCTGCCTCACAGAGCGTAACGATGAGGCCCACGTGCTATCGTTCTTCTGGGAAAACAGAGGCCCCAATCACAGCCACTCATATAAATTCAAAACTTACGGCCCACTCATCACAACTTTCTCACAATGTCAAACAGTCATGGGAACCATACCAGCAAGTGTCAACAGTGTGGCTGGATTTTACTGTCTATTAAGTAAACAACAGAAAATATGACGTTTGAACTCACAATTGTTATATTTGCTAATCAAGATTGTATTATTTTTATCGACATATGTATATATGAATATTTTACATCAAAATTAATACCATGGGTCTGTCAGAGATTACTTTAAACAACTACATGAAAACAATGTTATGGATGCATTTTAGTTATTTATTTAAATATATATCTAATTTCCTGACCAGGCATGATTTATCTTCAAGTTGTTTGAATTAGGTTTTACCAGTTATTCCACATAAATCTTTGACAGGCACCCCTGTGTGGGCAACTGTGCAGCATTGATTTATTATTCTCCAGTTTATTTTATTTTTTTATATATAAAGTCAATAGCAATTCAAACTGTCCCCCTTGGCTTGAAAACCATTGTAAATGGGTTATTGTGATAAAAGCTGTATCATTTTGTCGAGATCAATTCCACTGCTTATGTGTTGTTTGCACTCTGGTATTATTATTTTCTTGATCCTCGTGAAGACAGACTGTGAATTTTAAATTTTCACGATATCGCTTCTTCACATCGTGTGTTAAATATTCCTATCACAATCCATCAGAAGCATGGATTGGTGGTCTTTTGGGGAATAAAATTGTACAAAATATACAGCAAACACTTCATAGCATTGTTCCATTGAAACAACGATTAGACCCGATTTGCGTCTAAAAACGGTCTACCTTTAACAATAATGGGAATTCGGTAATGTTTGAAATGTTGGCTAAGTTATGATAGCCGCTGCACTCGAGTACAAAAAGAAGACAACAAAGAGAAAAAGGCTGAATTAAGTGCTTTCAGGTGAAGGAATCTCTTTAGAGGTATTAAGCATTTTAAACAATCTCTTCTTGAGCATTAAGTTGTTTCGCAGATTTTTATTTCGGATTATCGAGGCAAATCCACCGCATCCCTCCTTGCACTCCTGTTTCTCTGATTCTGTGTCCTCCTCCCGCCCCACACACGTTCATGTCTCTCCTCTCAGTTCCCTGAGATTGCTCGTTTGTTTATTTCATGTGCCTATGATTGGTCCTCCTTGATCACCTTCCCCATCTGATCTCTTTTAATTGGGGGGTTCTCAAAATCGACCTCTCAAAACCTTTGATGAGGCAGCACCGAATTAAATCCCAGTAACTCCATCAGACCGGGAGATTGACAGAGCATCGCCCCTGGGCGATGATCCCAGGGGTGTGAGGCTTGACGTCAGCAATCACTGAGTCCGTCTTCTGGGCTGGGAATGTGGCGGAGAAAGATGGTTGTAAGAGAAAATGAAAAAAAAAAAAAAAAAAAGAAATCTGATTTTAAAACAGAGCCACACTGGCGCTGCAGCAACCCAGACAAAAAGAAACTTCCTGAGTCAGGGAGAAAACTTTAAAGAGCATGCGATTTATTTATGTCGCATTAAGGACTTGTTTGGTTATATGTCTCGAAGAAGTAAGAACTACGCTCTATCACTTAAAGCTATTCCATCTAATTCATCAAAGACTTCAGGACAGAGACCACCCTTGAGGTAGTTCATTAAAAACGCAATTTTCTGCAGGGTTTATTAGATTTGTACCCCTGGAAAAGGCGGGAAAAAAAAAAACCTCCTCCTCTAGCCTCCGGTTCTATAGAGGCATAAAGTGAAAAAGCCCGCTGCTAATTTAGAGCAATTCAGAGGTAAGCCGATTGCACAGAGAGAGGCTCGAAGCTTATGGCAGATTGCAAGGGCCAGTGTGTTTAATGCACGCTAGATAGCAGGGTCATTTAAAGCACCAGTGAAACCAGCGGATCCGCTCCCCGCGGCAACAAAACCCTCGCCCCTCGCCCGGCTCCTTCTTCCGGCCCGTTATGTGCACCATCCTCCTCCTCCTCCTCCTGCATTAGCCATCCAGGCTGGTTTCCCCTCATCTTTATTCATCATCATCTGGACCGCAATAGGCTCTGAGCCTGTTGACGTACATTATTTCTTTCCGGCCATTGGCGAAGGAGGTTCCGTTTTTCCTTCCTATTCCCGTCTCAAGCTATTCAAAATAAATGAACGCCAGCGTGCGGGCACGGCAGCTGTCGGAAAATACACACAGTGTAACATCAGGGATGATTTTAAGTTTTGGGAATCGTTGGCTCTAAATAGTATTGTTGCATGACAGAAAATAGATGCTTCCCTGTGTTGTGTGTTTTGTGGCCCCCCAACCTCTCTCTGTATCCATCGACAGGTATTGCTAACACTATAGTTGTGGACTAACCTACTGATCTCTGACCCCTCTGACTTCTACCTTTTTTTCAGTGTTTATAATTTATATAATTCCATACCGATATGTGTGTCTGTTCTCTCCACTCTCTGTGGTTTCCCATTTTTCCTCCTTATTTACTCATCAGCCATCAGTTGGAGCTTTCCCCCCATATGAGCTTGGTCCTGTTCAATGTTGGCAAGGGTCAAATCAAATCAAATCAATCTTTATTTATATAGCGTCTTTTACAATCAAAATTGTTTCAAGGTGCTTTCCAGAATCCCAGGACCTAACCCCAGACAAGCAACAGTGACAAGGAAAAACTCCCCTTTAACAGGAAGAAACCTTGAGCAGGACCAGGCTCATGTAGGGGGACCCTCCTGATGATGGACAGATGGGTAGAGAGAGGAGAGGGAGAGGAGAAGAAGAAGGAGAAGGAGAGGAGAAGAGAGGCACAGAGCACAGAAACACAGTATTCCCTCCCCACTGTTGCTTGTTGGGGGTCTGGCCCTGGGTTTATGCAAAGCACCTAGAGACAATTTTGATTGTAACAGAGGATATATAAATAAAGATTCATTGAATTTAATTCATTTTAGCAGCAAGTGCTGTGCCATCGTTGTGCAAACAAAACAAGTATGACCTTTTCTGGGATCTGGCCCAATCGAGGGAAGAGATCGTGAAACCTGCATCAAGACTGGAACCGGTAGCAAAATTAGTCTCGGCGTCTCTGGCTGTTCAGCATGCAAATGGCTCCGCAGTCATTGGGTCGATGAGTTCCATAATGTCTTCCTCACTTTCCGCCAGGCCAGGTCTGAGTCACGATGACGGCACTGCCCAAACACCAGCCGCTGCCTTTCTGTTAGCTTAGTTAAGTTCAAACAATGATGACAACCATTTGCAGCTAAAATCAATCTGCCCTGGGCAGTAATGTGAACTTGGTAACAGCCACCACTAAAGAAAAAGGTTCAACTGAAGTAGCTAAAACATATGAGGAAGGGAAACTGAGTTACCAAAATGGAATTTAGTTCCCACAATAGCAACTGAAATATAAACAAGCAGATTGAAATCTGTCAATATCCCATCATGCAATGGACCAGTGGATCTGTAGAAGTCTTCTAAAGTCTGTAACAGAAAAATCACTCTAAAAGTAAGCATATGAAATGAGGGAAGCGTCTTCCTTCAGATTCTCCCAATGAGTCAGTGGAGAAGAAACTGCATCTGCTGCCATCCGGGAGAGAGGGAGACGCTTCCTGTCCTATCCTTTAATTGCCAAAGGTGCTAATCAGGTGACTGAGAGAATCCGAAAACGAGGGAAAGGATCTGCAGAGGCTAAGCTGTGGTAAACCCCAGGACTCAAAGAGGGGTCCTTTTCTAAATCCTTTTGCAGTTGCCGCAACAGCAGCAAGTGGCCTTGCACTACAAAAGCCCGTTAGAACCATTGGAAGTACAGCGGGACCTCTACTTACAAATGTCTCTACATGCGGAATTTTCAGGTTACGACCTCTTGTTTCGAAAGAAATTTCAGGATACAAAAGGCAAAAACTCGCAGCTAGCAGAGTTTAGCTAGCGTAGCGTAATGCTTGTAGCTGCTCTGCCCTTGGCTGTCGCCTAGCAACTTCCTGTCATCCCATTGGCTAGGAGGGACGTCAATATGTACAGGTGTGTGTATCCCAGCGTTGTCTTCTTTTAACTTTTATTCGCTATGGACCCCAGGGAAGTGATGGAGAGGAAAGAAAAAGAAGAAGAAGAGAGCTTTTTTGTTGATAAAAACGAAGCAGGAAATAATAGCAAAGTACGAAAAAGGGATGCGTTTGGTTCATCTCGCCATAATACGTCGACAATTGGCACGGTTCAAACAACGTTAAAACAACGTTCGTTGCTAGTAAAGACGGCTATTGTAAGATTAGCCTGTAATAAAGTTCATCTTGTTCCTGGAGAAGCCTTGCATTGAATCCCTACATTTATTATGCGGTAATCTAACTGTAACATGTATTTGTTACATGTTTTGATGCATTTTTATGATTTATTGAAAAAATATGTCCGAATTTTTGGGGGCTTGGAATGGATTAGGGCATTTACGTGGAAAACGCGTCCCTACTTACGTAATTTTCAGGTTACGAAACAACTTCCGGAACGAATTAATTTCATAAGTAGAGGTCCCACTGTAATCGGATATTTTAAGTCCTTCACGTGCGTCTTGAGGAGTGAACAATCTTGATCAGAATCAACAAAAGAGCCCTTTTTTGTTTAATGTCACTCAAGCCTGACCCTCTGATGTAAGCTACCTACACCAAGATTTTTTTTTTTTTTAATATAGAGGAAGAATATGTGTGGGCTTTAAAGAGTCATGGCATTTGCTGGTTAAATTTAGTTCCACCACGAGACGCGTGATTTACGTGGGGTTCCACGGGGTAACGTGGAGGCCCAAACAAGAGATCTGAAAGCGTGCAGAATGCACTGGGGAGTCCTGGTGGGACATTTGGACCACAGAGAAGCTGATGATTAAAGACAAGGGAGAGCACTGGTAAATGTATGCTTTGTGTTTATCAAATACCCACTGTGTTCGCGTCCCACTCGTGAAGGAACATGGTGGGCAGGCTCTGGCAGCCTTCTTTTTTACTGTCAGTCATGACCATTCATCACCTCCATAAACTCTATTATTATGGAAGTACAGTGCATTATCTGCTTAGGTTACACAGCAGCTGGTGGAGAAGAGCAATCCGAAGAGGCGCAATGTCACCGATTCTCATCCCCTTGCGTCTGGCGATAACCGTTTCTTCATAGCAACGTCTCCTGAAAGAGTATCCCGCCCGTCTCTTGTCATAAACAAAAAAATTGCTGTTACACTCCATTGCTTCTGAAGCATTACATCTTTAAATCTTGCACTGCTGAGATCAATTACAGGCGAGGCACCGATGAAAGAGTGCGATTCCTGTGACACTGCAATTATTTTTTTTATCCTAGTGTGCCGGCTGAACAGTCATTTTACAAAATATTTTTCTTACTCTTAAGATAATGATTATTTTGGGGATTTTTAGCACCATAAACATCAGTAAATGTTTAGATGCAGCTCAGCATCATAGCAGCAAATGTGCTGGTGTTTCTCCAGTAAAGTGAGTACATTACCATTACAAGAAACCAGTAAAATGTTTTGATATTTGCGGTGATAGCATTCATTAAAGTGGTAAATGGCCTGGAGCTGTATATCAGATTTCTTTGATATGGAATAACCAGTCGGGACTCAGGAATACCAATTATGCAAATTCAGAAACCAAACACGCCACTTAGGGAGCGATGCTTGGGTTTAGTGCCTTGCTCATGGGCACTTCACTTATATGTTGGGTCTGGGATCCGGACCAGTGCTACACTCTAACAGCCTGAGAGATGGGAAGCACCGGTCGTGTTCACAACTCAGGGTAACATATAACCCTTTGGCACTTTGTCGCCAACTATTGGCTGAACAGTATATTACCCCAGGTCGTGTCAAGCACAAGCTGATTCTTAATATTCGTACTTCTCTTGTCTTCGCGCTTCTGTAAGTAGTCAGCAATTACAAACCAAGTACTCTTCCAATTCTAAGCTTGCGAGTTGACAAGTACGGTTTTCCCCAAAGTGCAGTCGACCCACCCATCCTAACATGGATGCATCAGATGTGACTTGTGTGAACAGCTAGGTATCCCATAATACATGTCCCCCTGGCGACAAGCACATGCTTCAAAGTATGCATGTCTCAGTCTGGACTCCAGAAGCTCACAAGAATGTTTTACTTGCAATATCAACATCAACAAAAGTACCTACATTCTCGAGTGTGTATGCGTTTAAGTGCAACTAGGGTTTGTGGTTCTAATTTGCATCATGCCTACAGTGTGGATGCAACTACCGGTTCAATCCGGATTTGTGAGCCCGTTCAAAGCGCATTCATAATTGTGTCTGTCGGAAACACGACTCGAAAACCACATGCCGAAAACGGAAAGTCGCTGTTGTATGTCCATTGCCTCACTGTGCGCCCTTCCGTGTTGGTCCTAGCGCACATACCGAAGCTGATGTTGCTACTGTGACAACCACTCCTTGCTGTGTTTCCCAAGATTACGATCTTTCACTGAGTCCCGAGTTCTCTTTAAAAACGCCGTCTGTTTGTCTACCATCGTCAACATAAGAGAGGTCAGATCAAAGACTTTGACCGCATTTGATGCGGGGCATCATCAGTTTTCGGACTGCGGGAGGAAGCAGGATTCCCCCGCAAACATAGTAACAGAGGAAATCAGAACAGACAGTGAATAATGTGAGCTAATACGTGTTAGCAAGTGTCGGATGATGGTGACATTTACCCACTCTGATGTAATCACCGTTGGCCTTCAGAAATAATTCACTTTGTAGAACTGGCTAAGGCTCCGCGAACAAAACTCAATGGATACTTGACGTGAGATCAGTGTTGAGGCTGCCCGTCTGATAAGAATAATGGAATGACCCCGGCGTCAAACCTATTTACGCCGACCTCAAAACCGATTCAGGATTGGCCCTGAAGCGTTGATGCAAAGGGATATGATTTGTCTGCAGTGTGAGCAGTTCCCGTTTGTTAAGACATAGCCGACTCCATAGTGCACTCACCTCTGACCCCACTGACCCTCTCAGCTCTGGCTTTGATTCCTCTTTGAAATTAATGTATGTATGTGTCTATTATTCTACTCTCTCTGCTCCTTTCCTTTTCCCCCTTCTTTACCCAGCTGACCATCAGCAGGAGGGACCCCCATATGGCCCTGGTCCTGCTCAAGGTTTCTTCCTGTTAAAGGGGAGTTTCTCCTTCGCCACTGTTGCTTATTTGCCGGCCTGGCCCTGGGTTTGTAAAGCGCCCCGAGACAATTTTGATTGTAACGGATGCTGTATAACTAAAGATGAATTGAACTGGCATCCCAAGAGTAGGTCACCCCGCACCTCCGTAAGGAGCACCATCCTGAACCATTGACACACGATGGATACCTGCTTTTATCTCACGGCCAGATTCTGACCCTCTTATTTTGCATTGCAGTTGTGTTATTGCATTGTGCGTGGAGTAATCAGGTTTGCAACTTCAGCATTTGGTCTCCAACCTCCATCTTTTCCAGGTAATAGACAGACCGTCCGGCAGTGATTGATGGGGGTTATTGAATATAGATGACTAAAGAAGTGGCGGCTTGGTGCCATTAGTGGTAAACCTCCATGGTCTGCAGGCTCCAATCCCCCTCTACGGTGTGTGTTTGGGTTTTTATTCTCCACAAAACAGACAGTTAAAGTGAAGTGGAACCCAACCGCCAGCTTCCTGACGATCCCAGCATCACACTTGTTGATATGAAATGGTAGCCTAATGTCCGTTATAACACCATGGCACTTGAGCGTCTGGGAAATATGGAAATCTAAAATGCGACAGGGTTTTCGAGGAGCACGGCGGCCATTTTCCTCCTCGCTCGCGCCGATAGTGTTGCCAGCGAGATAACAGTTCATCCTCAAGAAAGTGTGCAAATGACTCCAAATGCAGACTACCGCCCAATCTGACCTCATGAATTTAAACAGGCTCGCGTAGCTCAAACAAAGCCAATTCACCTGATGAAATGAGAAATTCAAATAGGAACACAGAAGCTCAAACGCAAATGGACAGTTTTTTTTCTTTTTGTAGGTGTGAGCGGAGAACCAGAGCATACGCTCGTAATCATCGGCAGAGATAAAAAAAAAAAAAAAAAAATAGAAAGAGATGGTTCTCATTATTATAAAACGGGAGGGAAGAGACAGTGAAGCTGGAAAGAGCGATGAGGAATTTGCTTCTGCACCAACGGGTGAGGAAGAGGGCGGCAGAAACATAAAAGATGCAGAGGCAAGAATCGGCGGGAATCGAGGTGTCACGTGCGCGCTCGACTGCAGTGCTAATAGGGAACCGAGGGATCCGCCGCAATATGGAATCGGCACAGTAAAACAAAGTTAAACTTTCTTCTAACAGCCTCAATACAAATGAGCCCATCAACATCTCTGAGGTGTGGGCCTGAGTCACCCTCATTTAGAAATACACGGGGCTACTTTGCCTTTATACAAGTGCCAAATGGCTCATTTTGTTATTCGGCTACGTGTGGATATTGCCAACTCCCCCTATTAAACTGCGATAGATATCGGGGGGAAGAGGGAAAGGAATCAGCGGTGAGCGATGCATTGACGCAGCGTCATTAAGATTGAAGACTAGGCCTAAATTCTGAACCACGGCAAACTGCTGGAAACAGTTGCAGAAATAAATCTGTTTCAGCCGGCTGTGCAGAAAATGCTGCAACTGGAAACAAGTAAGGAATATTGAAGAAATTCAATGGCTCCGAGGCATAAAAACACACTATGAACCCCATTGGAATGCACCTAAGTACTCATATGTGTGTGTGATGCCCATATTTATGATGGAGTATCAGTATATAATGTGTTGCGGTGCCCATGTTTTTAAAAGAATCTGTAAATGGAATGCATAATAATCATTTTGTTACGCATAATAATCACTACAATTTTCTATGAAATGGATATTATTAATAGTGACTGTTTGTTTGTTGTATGGAATGGCACTTGTAGAATTCATAATGTGCAAACAGAAAAAAAACATCAGAAGTGCCTTTTATAGCATTGTAATGTGTTACTTGAAAGACACGGGTAAAAAAGAAAATAGGTATGTTTATGTATATGTATATACGTACATACACTTGCAATTTATTTATTATATAGATATATTACGGCTGTAAAAAAAACCAAAAAAAACACCACATTTGCTGGAATTAATCCATTGTCATGAGTGAAGTTGACAAAATTAACCCATCTGCAGCAGAGAATGAATCCGACCATCTCTGGCAATGCAGTTCGTCCAAGGAGAGCTACTGTTGCGCATGCGCTAAAATTGGAATTGATCCTCTAGCAACAGTGGATGCAACCAATAAAGATGGAAGGCGCTAAGCAGCACATTGGCCCCTGTTGATGTACAACCCCCCCCCCCAAGATGGAACGTTTGGCCGTCATAAAGAATTATGCGCACTCTGCAGGAAGGTTTCTTTTGTTTTGTTTTGTTTTTTTACAGAAGCACTTCCAGCTTAAACTAAGCGAGCAGGAAGAACAATGCCTACGCAAACCACTTTCCCTTCTTTCTTGATAGCTTTTTTCATGCAAGGTTAACACGATTAATATAGATTCAAAATGAATATTTAATGGTAATTAATTACAATTAATTGAAAGCAAACCTTGGATTAATCTGATTAATTGTTTGACAGCACGACTATATAGAGACAGATAGATATTAAGATTATATATATATATATATATATATATAAATACACACACACATATATATATAAATATATATGTGTATATATATATGTATATATATATATATATGTGTATATATATATATGTATACACACATATATATATGTGTATATATGCCTCTCTCTCTCTCTCTCTCTCTCTATATATATATATATATATATATATATATATATATATAGAGAGAGAGAGAGAGAGAGAGAGAGAGAGAGAGAGAGAGAGAGAGAGATACTGGACCATATTGATATTATCCATATGTACATGCATATATGCACAGTATATATATATAGTATACATTTTTCATCGGAAAAGAACAGAATAATTGTCACTTACCTATTCAGAAGAGGAGAGGCAGAGCATAAAAGAGAAAAGAAGAAGAAATATGCTTAGTTTGGGTTCAAAAAATGCACACCACAAGATTGAACATTCATCATATGCCGATAAATTTGTCACTCATTTATCACACTTAGCGGCACCGTCTCTTTAGAGGATGCAATAAATGTCGTCCTCCGCGCAAAGTCGTCCATTCAGGACAAACGAGCCATCCGAGGCAAAGATCAAGAGTTGCGCATAAAGTACAGACGTGGAGTAATGGCCTCCAGGCGGGACAAGTCGCATACCAAAATTCTTGGGTGCGACGTGGCAGCGGTGCGTGCTGTTGGCGCAACACACCATTCATCTCTTGCGGAAACAACAACACAGATTCAATTTAAGTTTTGGAAACCTTGGCGAGTTTTGGGGACCTCATTTGACTCGGCTGTTGGGGGCCAACGATCCAATTAGGTAGGGGTACAGCCCTAGTCTTTGCAAAGAAGTCGCAGTCAAATTGCATGGATTCGAAAAATATACGCTCGATGAATTTTGAGAAAGCAACAAGCACGGTTCCACGAATAGGCAACTGTGAATTGGGGTAGTCTGCAAGAGCTTTTATGAGTGGTTGGACTTGGCGATAGCCTTGATCTACTCGTTGTGAGGGTATGGGGGAGACACTGTGGTAGTTGGGGTGGGGTGGGGTGGCAAGGATAAAACACCCAGAGCAACTCTTAAAACCGCAAATGAACCCCGTTGTTTTTAGCGACGACTTCTTTATTCGGCCTACTGGGGCGCTACAAAGTCGAGGTGGGTGTGAAAGGCAGGAAACTGGAGGGGGTGGGGGGGTTGGGGGTCGTGTTGGGAGAGCCGACTCCTTGTCGGTTCCGTGCTGCAGCTTTTTAATAACCGCCATCACACGCGATGTCAATTCCGCGTGCCTTACTTCCTCCCCGGCTGCCGCCGTCTGACATCTCCCCCGCCTAAAATCCAATCTCCCGATATATATTCGCAACAGGCTCCTCCCCTCCCTCCCCGCTCTCCCTTATCAGGTTGCAAACAAAGTGTCTGGCCCCCTGTATTGTCCCCGATTAGCGACGAGCTCCTGCAGAAAGAGAAGAGGAGATGGGTCGCAGCCTTTATGATGAGCACATAAAGCAGAATTAACGCCGCGTCGCTAAGCGGACAATCTGTATGCGGGGCTATATGTGCGATTTATTTTTTTATTTCTTTTTTTAATATATTTCCCCTTGCCCAGCAGAGATGTTGCGGCTCCATGCCAGGAGTGGTGCGTGTGTGTCTCTGCCAGGGCCCACAGGTGGCAAAAGCGCAGGGAAAAACACCACCCCTAACAAAGTGGCATCAGCGGGGTGCAGCCCTCTCCATCTGTCTCCTACCGGGAGGGAACACGCAACCATAAGTGTCGTAATAGGGCTCGCAACACTTTCCCGGAGTTGCAGAAATATTCCAGAGGAGACGCTGCGAGGCCGCGGATCGGGGCCCGATTCCGCGTTCGGAGGCGCATGTGTCCACTTTTTTTACGAAGCGCTTTTCGACATTTATTTGTCGCCTTTTGGAGCGCGAGTGCACGCCAGCTGTAAAAAACAACGGCCATTAGAAACAGCTAACGGTGCAAATGTGGCGAAAACAGATGGCGCTCGCTCACAGTTGATCCTTAAGTGCTCTGTTGAGTGTGCAAATCTGTCCCCTTTATGGGGGCAGCTTGAAAACGGTATACTTTTTGAAAAGTAATAAAGATATCCCATGTTTATTCTGCGCTTCTAAAAGCTTTAAAGGGGGACATATTCTGCAAAACTCGCTTTTTCAGTGCTTTAATCCATATATTTCATCCAGTGTGCCTCCCCACCCTGCAAATATCAGTTTCGACAATCAATTCAATGTTGAAAAAAACTAGCCTATAAATGTGTCGCAAAGCTGTTCCCTGTTGCACTTCTGCTCTACTGTTATGTAACAGTTGGTTTTGGACAACCCCGCCCTCACACTGGGTATCTCCTCCCATACAACCACAGCTACTCGGCAAGGATCCGCCTCCATGCAGCTGCCCTCACATCTTGAGGGAAAGTCAGACCACCTGTGGGCGGAGCAAAGAGCACGTGTGGGCGGAGCTCAGAGTAGCTCAGTAGGATTTGGAGAGAATGGGGAGGAGGAACTGGTGTGTTGAGAGTCCAACTGCTCATCGAGACCTCCATGAGCCCTGTCAACTATCAGAAAAGAAATCAAACATGTCACCTTCAAAGCCACAAGCTCTGCGACTGAAACTAAAGCTGGACTTTAGCGCCACATAATTGTCAGCTCTGCGAATTCCTACCGAGGGAATAAATAATAAAATGCCGCCCGGACCAGCCACGGTTGTGGTGCTGTCATGTCAGAAACATGTAGCTGCTCGCCTCATTAAAACCGGGAGCTCCAAAACACACTGATCAGCCAGGAGAATGCGTAAATTTGTGCTACATTACCGACCGCGGCGTCCATTCTCATTCATGCCGAAAGCACCGGCACGATTTCATTATTTTTACATTGACATCCTCGTCCACATTGTGCTGCAGACATCCTTCAGCCCTCCTTTCTCTCTCTCTCTCTCTCTCTCTCTCTTTCTCTCTCGGTATTTACATCTTCAGCCCTTCCTTTCACCGCCCTCCCCCTCGCCCAATATGTCCGCGTTTAAATGTCAGGAAAAGCCTTCTGGGGAGCGATGGTGTTTTCATGCCTGACACAGAATAACTCTTAAAAAAAAAACAAAAAAAAAAAACGGGTGATCCCTTCGGGGGATTGCAAATGCAATTAAATGCAAGGATGATAATAAAGAAGAGGTAATTTCATGTCATTCCAAAGCTTTGTTCGGTTTCAGCTCCGAGGCATTGGGGTTCTTTTACGAAACCGGTGTGGAGGGCAAAGTCACTGGAAATCCGAAAAGGAGCCTGAAAGCAACACAGCTGCAAGCGTGTTTGGTGCACTCCACTGTGACCTTTGTGAGACCTTTCAACACCCCCCCCCACCCCCACCTCACCTGTCTAGTGCTCAGCACAGAAAGCGCGCATATTAAATAAAGCAGTGATGAATCTTAGATGGACAAAGGGAATCCCAGAGCCGGAGTGTGTGTGTGAGCGTGTGTGTTCTTTAAGGTGAGACAATAAATTATTTACACTCTGAAACCCCGGACACTGCCACCGCTGTGCTGCAGAGAGCCACTGCCTTGGGCCTGCAGTGGCATTCCCCCCCCCCCCCGACACCCCCCTCACATCTCTTGTACTTTTGTCCACCGTTGATACACCTTGTGCAGTTTTCGACATTTAAAACAAAATCCAGGCAGTTTCGGCCTGATTCAAAGGCAAAGGCAGTTTAGGCAACTCACTTTTTGAGATCTTTAGGTCATATATTTGCATATCCAGCCCCCCGTAAATATCAGTTTTGACAAATAGCTCAATGTTCAGCATACTTTTGTAGCAGTATGTGTCTTAAAACGGTCCATATTTGACTTCTGCCCCACTGTTACATAACAGATGGGTGATATGAATAACCCTGTCCTTGCATTGGGTATCTCCTCCCATACAACCACAGCTAAGTCTGCAAGGATCCGCCTGCTCTTCAGAGGTGGGTGGGGCAAAACGCATCTGTGGGCGGAGCAAAGAGCATATATGGGCGGAGCTGACTTTAGCATTTTGAAGGAAAAGCCGTCAAAGGCCGTTTTTCAGCAGGTGTGTGAAACTGGCGTGTTCAGAGTCCGACTTGGGTCAATCATTCAGTTTTCTCGACCAAAGCATGTTATTAACATTTCCCTTCGACCTCAAGGAACCATGGTAACTCACCGAAAAGAAACAGGATATGTCACCTTTAATATCAGATAGTATAAACCTTTGTTGTATCTTCCAAACTCTCCCATCTGGAACATGAAAATACAATTATTGCTTGTCTCAGATGTCCATACGTGTGGATTTATCTGTGCGATCTGAGATCAAGAGCTTCATCTGCAGCGAAAAGTTGAAGAATAACTTCCTTTTGTCACACGAATGCCTAACACCCTGGTGGAGATAAAGTGTGCCTTTCTCTTTTTATTCCCTTTTAACTTTATTATTTGTTAAAGCCCTGTCACAGGATATCTCTTCTGTAAATATATTTCTGTCGAACCTCAGGAACACTAATTCTGCCTTGTGCAACTCAAGACTCTCTTAGTGTATGAGCACTTTGATTTGGATTTTTCAATAAATGTCGTAGAAATACATATTGGATCAAATATGTATCAATAAAACTATATTTCAAGGAGTAGGTAACAAAACCAAACCTGGTTGTTTCTGCTGAAAACAAATATACCTATTTATAAAGGAGTTTTTGATGGATTCTGGTCGACCTCTTCACACTGTAGTCAATTTATTTCAATTTGTTGTAAAAAAAAAAAAAAGTAAGCGTGACTGCCCTCTATAGGTTGAAATGTGCTATTACTTTTTTTTAATCGGCTGAGATGGAGGGAGCTTTAATCATGAACTACCACTGTTTTGGTGGAATGCACAGAATGTAAATGCAACCGGCGTATGATCGTGGTCAGAGGAGCTTAGCTGGTCTGCTGACTTTTTTTTTCCCGTTTTTTTTTTTTTTTTTCGCGCATGTGAGCGTAGTTTGCTTCTGGAGCCCCGCCCATAATCAAGGCATTTTATCAAGGGGACACACATCAGCCAAAACCCGATGGGATTAGTTACTCTTTAAAAGAGGAAAGCATAAATACTCAAATTAAATGTGGAAGTCTCATTCTGAGAAACATGTTTGGCAGCGAAACGTCCAGGAGTGACAGAGGAGTGGAAAAAAGACTGGGTCCAAAATAAAAAGGCGAATGAGTGAGTCCCCGCTTCACTTGCAGGCCTTTGTTGTGCGGCTGGAGAGACTGGGGAAAGAAAGAAGGATAGAGGAGGGAGTGAAGAGGGAGAGCGGGACCGTGCTGTGGGCTAGGTACGCAATCGAGGAGCCGAGGTGGTTTCATTTTGTGCCAATGCGGGCCTCCTTCCCGCGGCAAATTGGCTTTGGCGGATTGAAAGTGTGCGAGGCAAGCGAGAGGAAGAGGGAGGCTGAGGGCGGCAGGTTCTTTTCACCCCCCTTCTCGCCTCCCTTTAGTTTCTTCCCCCTTCCTGAGTGTTTATTTGAAGATATAATACCGCAGCGGCATCATCCACTCTCCGGCTCAGGTTGAAAATAACAAATCTTCCCAACGGGCTTCCCCTCAAACGCCTCTGATTCGAGTTGGGTTTGATAGTGTTAGTCAAGGATGTGCTGCCGAAGCAACGGGGTCTATCATCTGTCACCGTTTCTCTTGTTACAAGAACAAAACGAGAAAATTCAGAGATTTGCCTCTCTTTACGTTCTTGAAATGGGGCGTCAATTAAGGAATTTAGTTTGTCTCGAGCTAAGAATACAATGATTCTCCCTCTTTTATTACTGAGGAAGATGAAGTAAGGGCTGAAAGAGTGGCTGTAAACTTTTAACGGTGGTTCTTTTATTACAGATATTGCTCTAATCTTGACAAGTAAAGTAATGGAAGGTAAACTTGTGGGGTAGTCCCAGGGGACCATGAGACAGGACCTCTTCAGATCTTCAGTTGGTTTGATTCAGTTCTGAAAACCAGATCAATCATCAGTGACCATGTAAGTGAGGATGAAGAAAACCCGGCTTAATGGTTGACCAGGACTGAAAACAGCAACCTCCTCACTGTTCCGTGGCTGCTCACCGGACATTTAAAGGTGCGGTTTGAAATTTTAAATCCGCAATCAAGGCTTGGATGAAAGATCCCCTCGCTAACCCCTCCCCTCCCCTCGAGCATCTGACCAAACCCACGACCCTCACTTACATGCGCGAGTGCGACACTGCAACCTGGTTATACTCTGGTCATCTATTGTAGCAGCAACAATTTAACTTCCTCGTGCCTCATTCACCACAAACTGAAAACAAGATATTAACATAATGAATAGAAATAGCAAACTAGCTCACAGCTAACTCATAACATTATAGCTAGAAAGTTATCGTCATGTACGGTACATTTGATTGATTAGTAGCAGTTTACTTAGCAACAATTAGTAATGGGTAAAAGCTATAAATATCAGTTCTCCATATTTTCGTAGAGGTGGTGCCTGGTGACTGAACCAGAAATGACTGACACCTTCTCAGCCACACCTCCTGTCTCTGATTGGTTGTTTTTACTCCCAGGGTTCTCGGACCATCAGAACAAACGAACCCTGGTCCGAATCACTGACACCAAAAATATTTCGAATCTGGATGATCTCAGAAAACCTCTACACAAGAGCAACTACAGAAATGTAGCCTCGTGTTGAGGAGGACTTTTACCACTTTTTGATGGTAAAATTCCTGGAAGCCTTTAGGAGTTAAATGAAGTGGAAATGTAGTGAATGTAAACAGCAAATTCTTTGTTTTAGCGCTGAACTCAGAGAACTTGGCGGAGCTTTAAATGTTATGTCATGTGTAGCCAGAGTAGCTGGTGCGGCCCGATCACACCATTTTAATTGTGCTGTCAGAGATAGACCAAAGACTAAAATGGCTGTTTTAGCCACAATCTGTAAATATAAAAAAAGAGAAATGCATTCTGTTGTGGTTACAATGTAGCTGTTAGTACATACACAGCTCATACATGTTTATTACCCCAGGGCCCCCAGGGGCAATACATGCAGGCTGTCAAATTGAAATACAATGAAACGACAGCAAAAAAATGCCAACATTGCTTATTATATGGGTTTGTAATTTGAATTCATTGATTTTCTTTTGTGGACATATCTTAAGCTGTTCCAGGGATATTTGGAGCAGAAAGCAACACCTGCCTCAGCAAATATTTCACGCAAGAAGGAGGGAAAACATCTTCATTTGACTGTTATTGACAAGTGAATTACGAGTGTGAACGGCGGTTTCTGAAGGGTTATGAAGTCAGAATGAGGAGAAACGGGAGGGAGGGATTTCATCACATGGGGTTGAGGCAGCCGTCATAACCAATAAACCGAGTTTCAGAGGCGATTAGCTTGTAACCAAAGCTTTTCGCCAGATGTCAACAGTTTGTTTTGGCCTCGTTTCTCCACACAACCGTCCAAATGAAGGCACGTCCAGCTCTCGTCCAATTTTCCGGAACACACAGAGAACCGTATTTGCGCACACACGTGTTCCATTTTTCATTAAATTTCAGAGTGACGGGTTATGACAAGCTCCCAGTGCCCATATCGGCCCATCTCCTCCAAGTGCCGATCTAAAATCTATCAGGGCCTACCGCCGAGGGATGACAAGGTAATTAATAGTGTGGAAATAAAAAGCGGACGGGAGCTAGAGAAGATTAGAAGACAGGGATGGGCAGCAGATGTAGACGCACGTCGAAGACACAAAAAGAACTCAGTGAACCTGACAAATGCAAATATTAACAACACACAGCACCTATCAGATGTGAGGTTAAGCCTAACTAGGGGCTTCTCAAACACCGAACAGATGTAGACATGAATTTGGACTAGCTTAGACATAGAGGCCAAGATTGAAAAGTAGTGGTAGCTCCTCCGACACAAATGTGTAAAGGTTTGCATGAGGAAACCAACGATATGGAAAACCTTTGATTCTAGGGAAGGAACTTCGACTTCAATGATAGACATTCTCTGAAATTATGGCTGCATCTCCTCTCCTCTCTTCTTCTATCTATCTACAGGTATCACCGAGCCCATAGCTGTGTGCTAACCTGCTGACCCTGCAAGCTTTGATTTCTCTGTATATTGATTGTTAGGGTTCAGGCTCTGGGTTTCTGCAAAGCACCTTCAGACATGTTTTTGATTGTCACAAGATGCTTTATAAATATAAATAAATATGAATTGAATTGAAATAGAAAAAAAAACCCACCTAACCAGGGGTAAGGCTTTTCAGATTCACTGGAAGAGCTTATTACAAGAGGATGAACAATTAAGTCCAGTCTTTTGAGCATCAATGCAAAAGAGGAGATTCAACAAGACTTCAAGTTGCTGAAATTGCCAAATCTATTAAATAAATCAACAAGCCTACCGGGCTAAATGTCTGGTATGAATTGAAAAGTAGGAGCATCTTAAGCAAGATTACTTGAATGAATTCATTAAATCGCTAGGTACCAAGCAGTATGCCAGTGAATCATTGCAAACTTCTTTATGGATTGTCAACTGGTGTGGCCCAAGAATAACAAATGAAAGCATTGGAAATCTGCAACCAGTTGGGGGGGGGTGGCTGCACCCATAATCCGACTACTGTAATTTTCTCTGTAGACAGAAAACTGTTGCCCAACATGGAAACATGCCCGGTGTTTTGTGAGATTGAAATAAAACAGGATATGCTTTTTTCCCCCCACTGTTTTGCAAGTTCCCACAATTTCCAGCAATTTCATCACATAAAATAATTTCATGCATAAATTACCATGTGTGTTATACGCCCCCCCCTTCTTTTTAAGGACTTTGGCTGAGAACAAGCACAAGAACCTGATGAAAATTTCCTGGGAATTTAGTGGAAAAAGGGGCTTGAATCCAAAAGTAGGTATAAAGTTGTAGCAAACACGACTGATTAAATAAAAAAAAAAAAAAAAAAAAGAATTCAAAGCTTTGTTTAACACCTCTAAATCTCACAGAAGCCTTTTAGTTTGTCTGATGGTCCCTAAAGACATGTTGGGTAATGGGCAGTAACCTGATACAGGATCAGATTATTGTTAAAAAAAACCCTCCTTCCCAGAAGTGGCTGGAAAGATGATTTACTCACTTCCTATATTCTCATGATTTAATTCTCCCTCCAAATGCTAAATAAGATGAGTGAAATTTCCATCTGAGTGGATATTTCCTCCCAGTATTACACGATTGAAAGGGGTCAGAAGTGTGTCGGGCATCAAATACATCTGGTGGTCTCAAAGAAGTGAATTGTGCCCTTATTTAGTTTTTAAAGGGACAATAATCAACGATAATTTTGTAGTCCGGCAAAATAAATGATCTGTTGCGAGTCTGCAAATTTTTTGATAAATGGGTGCGCATGCAGGGAAGGATTAAAGTCGCACACTTCTGAACACGCGCGCAGCCTCCGCTCCAAATGTCACAACATCATTATCATGCGGTATCGATCCCGGCGAGGGTGAGCCATTTGAATTCCAATCAGGATTGATGTGACAGTTCATTGGCCACTGCGATGCCTCCGCCTCGGCTGGTCCCGACGGTAAAGTCACGATCGTTAGTCATCTCACGAATGCAGATGGCCACAAGGTGCCTGGAACTACCCTGGAAAACATGCAGTGATTACAGAAGAAGCCTTGACTTTCTCTGTTTGTGTGGGACAGTTGCTGATCTATATTTCTTAATCCAGATCGAGACCCAAAGATTCGACTGGGACTGCTATGTGATGCTTTAAGCGTCATTTGTTCGAGTCACCAGGTTAAATACATAAACACTTGTCTTGGTTTTGAGGCGCTCTAGCCACCCAGAACTTCGCGACAGTTCAGAGGTGTAGAAAGAACCTGTCAATCATGAGTACAGAACGGCTGAGCCTAATGCAAGTGCTATTTTGCACTGTAAAGGTAAAGGAAAAAAAGCAAATCATGTCAAAAGATGATATTTTTTTATCCTTATCAGGTCCCAATAATCCCAAGTAGCAAAGACAAATTAAAAATGTCTACCCAACAAGACCTTGGGACTTAAGTTACAGGCTGTATCAGAAATGAAATGAAATTATTTTTGTGAAAAAAAAACTCCATAACCTAGTGAACCTACACATACCCCAAACCACAAGAAGGTGTTCCAACCAATCAGAGGCAGGGCCGGGGTCCTGGTGAAGGGGGAGGGGCCAGGACAGCTCCGTTTCACTTTGATAATATTTTTGTGCGGAATCGCGGTTACGCCCTTTCGTTTCAGGGAATGAACTCAACAGTTAGCGCATAACGTAATTCTTCCGTGTTGTTTGGTCTTTTGTTCTTTTATGATCAAATGCTCACATTCAGGGGTTCTAAAAGCACCCGGGGCTACCAGCGTTACGCATGAACCTACTTGTTCCAGGTTTTCTTTCAAATGCGAATAATTCGGCATAATTGCATCTCTTCCCTCAATCATTGCAACCTTTTTTTTTTTTTTGGGGGGGGATTTTGTGCCTTTAACCCACCTTTCAGAAAGTGTTTAAAAGATCCTTTCCTTGCATTGTTTCTTCTATTAACACTACATTTGTAGTGTACATAATCTGACTTAATCAGCAATGACAGAAATAGATAATGCATGTACATGAAATACGCTCTTTAAGCTGTCCCTCCGGAGTGGTGCAAGCCCGGGTATTCGTCTCAACGTAACCGGAGTCTACAGCATGTCGCAGCTTCTCAAGGAGCGACTTCATCAACAGCGCTTCAAGATGATGTTTATGTTCTAACCGCCCTCATGTGATACGTGCCCGCGCTATAAAAATGTAAATGCCATTCATGTATGCAAAGTTTGCACATTATGCATTCTTGTGATGTCTGATGCATTTTTGAGGAAAAAAAAATTTAAAATGTAAATGGAGTCTAGATTGCATGTGTGTGTGTATAGTATATCACAATTATGTTGCATTCTGTGCAATAAATACATATTTTTCTTGCATTATATGTACCTATATATATATATATATATATATATATATATATATATATATATATATATATATATATATATATATATATTCTTGGGGATACTTAAAATATTTATCACAGCTAAGGGATATTGGCAAACACAGGGACTACTTTGTTAGTACTTAGGCTATTTATTTTAATTATTTTATATTTGACCTTGCGTGGATTGTGCATTCCCTAAAAACTGTGCTGGTGTCACTGAGGGTCATTAATACGGGTCAATAAAGATGCTCAGTCCACATAGCTCAGATTTAGTGTTCCTGACGGGATGAAAGTCTCTGTGATGGTCGTCGATCCTGACACCAGCCTTCAAAGCTTTTTCACTTTCTCCTTTCCTAATCAGTTAGGCTAGCATTACCCTGAGCTGGGGGCTTGTTGTCATTTCTTAGACATGCCGTGATTTGCTGAACTGCAGCCTCAACGCTCATTATACCGTGGCTAAGAACCAATCAGATGGCTTGAATACACTATTGACTTTTATAACGACTCCGCAAAGGCTAAGTTTGCGTTGATTTGCTCTATTCGGGCAGCAGTAATAAGCTGCTAATGAAAATCATTGTTGAGTGATATTGGGTTTTTAAAAAATAATAATAAATCAAACAACCGTGGCATTTGGCAGCGAGGCTAACCCCGGGAATAAAAGGAAGCATGGATTCCCGCATCTACTTTGCATCAAAGGCTGAAACGCAGGGATTCTCATTACGGCCTCTTCCGTTCCATCACTTTCATCCCGGGCCGTCAACCTTCGGAACGTAGATAACAGAGGCACCCCCAAATAGAAGAAAAAGAAAAAAATACTTAAAAAAAAAAAAAAAATCCACAATCAAAGGGAAAGTAGCTCTGAAGAGTGTGAAGATCCTCTCAAATAATTAAGGAGTGGGGCACGCTTCTAGAAAATGAGTTTCCAGCATCACTGGTTACACAGTATTCCCTCGTCTTATCACCTGCTGCTGTCACTTACTAATGAAGTTGCTATTTCCAATTACTGCTCCCAATTAGGAATCATTATTAGGCTCCGCTTGTTATTGTGGATGCGTGTGAAGTCGGTGATTATGAGCACACCCGTCAGTCAAGTCTCGTCCCCACATCGCGTATTCCTTATATCAGAGTTCGAGATTTATGTACATTTATGCAGCGGAGAAATAAATGGCATCATTGAAGTTCAACAACAAGTGAATTTCCCCATAAAAAAAGGTCTAATTTCCCATATTTCTCATACATGGAAAAAAAATAAATAAAAAGTAAGCTTAGATGGTGTTGCATATAGGCTGTCTAATTACCATTGAAGCTTCATGTCGACTGTAATATTTCACATAAACACACGGCGTTACATGTTTATTCAGCAAGCCTTGTGGTGAATTAATGCATGTTTAATCACATTAGCTGGAGCAACATGTCGAGATGTGGTACTGGACGAATATTTGGAGGACGAAGCAAGCACATTACACACATGGACTACTTGTGTGTACATAAGGGTTTGGATTACACCACGAGTTTCGGAAAGTGGGGGTGGGGGTCAGCAGGTGCCACACAGGTGCCTGCCAGTACACATTCAGAGCACCTTCGAGGTACCCTTGAGCAAGGTCGGGTAGCTCCCAAATGCTCGGGGTCCTGCGATGAGTTGGTGACCCATCTGCCTTCATCCATATACAGCTAGGATGGTCTCTAGCATCCTAGCTGTGAGCATAGCCCAAAGGAAAAAAAAATACAAATATATGTATTTATAATAAAGTATAAAGTAGTTTGATAATGTCTTCCTTTATATTGGATATCTTTGACCTCATATATGGATTAATGCTACTCAGTGATGCCAATGAGAATACTTATAATCCCATATGCAACCACATCTTTAGCATGATATAATGTGTAATTTCAGTATCCCTCAAACTTGTTTTTCCTCTCCTATAATTCAAAACTTGAAGAAATGCACTCGGAATTTGACGTATCTGATGTGACATATATATATCGATGCTATTTACTGTTATCTACTACATCTGTAAGTGGGCGATACCCAAAGATATAGCCTTCAGGCTACAGGCTAATGCCCTCTTTCTGTGTCAGGGAGCAAATAAACCACGTTAATTAATTAAATGATATTAGAGATATTAAGGTTATATTCAGAACATCATAGTAATCTTTTTTCCACTACACTGACACCGACCTGCATTCAATATTCTACAGTTATAATCAAGTAATGAGGACCTATGAAGTAATAGCTAGTGGCTAAGAATGAAAGCGGATCACAAGAAGTTGTGTGATCAATGCTGATCAATGCATGAACTGGAGGAGAGGTCTTTTAATCATCAAATAAACACAGTTTCTCCTTCATTATTATTCAGTTCAGAGAGAATATGGGAAAAGGTCAGTGTCTCTAATTGCACATTTAGCATGCTCAAACAATTGCACATTGAATGAAAGGTAATTTAGACAATATGTTCTAAATAAATTTAATTGTTTTTGTTGTTTTTTCCAATTAATAAATAGGATGAATGGGGGTTGGACAAGGGACTATGAATAAAATGAATTTTCTGATAATCTGGGTTTCTTATTGAAATGAGCTAATGGGCACATTTGACCACATTTATTTCACCTGCTAGGATGGTACAGTCATAGTGGGGAAGCAATGGCCCTAATTCTCCATTAACGACGTCCTGTTGTTTTAAAGAAAATTAATTTTACAAAATATCTGGACTAAAGGGTGAGGAGTAAATGAGGCCATATCCCTGCTGGCTATTCCTGCTCCCAGTGCCTCCACTGGAACGAAGGGAGCACTCAGTGAAACTAGCAGGGTTCTAGACTACAAAACTACAAAACAACCACATTTTGCCGTCCTGACTGGTCCAAAATAACTGGTGCAAACAAAAGATGCGCACCATTCCGTTGGCTTTCTGTTTGTCCCGGATGTCTTTGGGGCTTTGCCCCATCATTTCTTGCTGTCTGCTCCATCTACATGATTCCTCTCAGTCCCTCAGGTCTTTGTTGTTTGACCCCCAAACTGTGGATTCAGCTCCCTCTACATATCAGGCAGATCGATTCATTTCTTCTTATAAAACATTTTTTTCCTCTTCTTTTTCATCCTATCTTATCTTTTACCCTTCTGATATCCAGGTGATTCAAACATGCTCGCTTGACATTTCATGTTAGAAAAACTGATATTTAGGGTTCAAATCCCAGTTAGGAAGGCTGAGTTTGTATGTTCTCCCCGTGCCTAGGTGGGTTCTCTTGGCTACTCCGGCTTCCTCCAACAGTCCAAAGGTACGCACATTTGTGGGAAATGGGTTAATTGGTGATTCTAAATTGCCTATAGGTGTGACTGTGAGTGTATATGGTTGCCTTATGTGTCAGCCCACTGACTGACTGACGACCAACCCAGGGTGTTTTTGTCCAATGGCAGCTGGGATACGTCCCAGACCCCTTGCAACCTTCTGTGGAGGACTAAGCAGTAGATAATGGATAATGGATGGATGGATGATATTATATTCAAAAAGCTGTTCTTGCACATTTGTAAAATTCTGACCAAACCACTGAAAGCTGCCCTTTGGAAATTATAAAAATCACAATACCAGCATCTCCAAGTAAGTGGAAAATACTCACTCTTTTTATATCTAGGAAAGGGAGAAAATAGATGTATTTTTCCCAACATAACAGCTAGTGCCACATAGTCCCAGGCCCCCTCTTCATCACCGCTTTGAGGTGGTGTGTTTATCGGGTTCTCAGTGTGTGTGGGGCACCTCTAATCAAAGTGAGATTACACTTTTCTCGCTCACAGGGTCGGTGTAAAAAAAAAAAAAAAAAAAAAAAATATGTATTGAAAGGGTTAAATACATTTAAATTGAGTATTTGATATTTATGATTGGGACTGAACTAAAATAAAATTCAATTTGAATGGAAAAGTAAAGGAGTTGATTACATGACAGCATCAATTCTATGGGATCTGTGGAGCAACACTGGAGGGTGATGCCTTGCTCAAGGGCACCTCGCCAGAGGACTGGCACCTAGCTACCAGTGCACCAGCTACCGTTGTTGTGTTATGTTACAAATGTGGTATTCACAGGCACATATTTCAATGTAGCCTCTTTTCCCTAACCCCTCCCTTCCCTCAAGTGTCTGACCAAAGCCACGCCCCCTCACTTTTCACACAAGAGAGATTCTCAAATACTACTCTCCTTTTAAATCAAACTGGAGGCATCAAATGGGGCCAGAGAGGGCGGATTTTCTCACAGATGATTTTATTTTTCAACAACTGTTGGCTCATAGAGACCAATTTATCATATGATATTAAAAAAAATTTGGGCTACCATATTTTCTGGACTATATTCTGGAGTATAAATCGCACCAGCCAGAAAAGGCAAAATGAAGAAAAAAAGTACATATATAATTCTCACGGCACATTTTTTGGGGGAAATGTATTAAAACCAAGAAGAGACAATTCAGCGTGAATGGCAAGTTATAGTAATAACAATAGAATAGAGGACAACAGGCTGGATAGGTGTCATGTAACATATTATTCAGATACCTATAACATAAACAACATAATATGTACATAAAAAAAGTATACCAAAATCTGAATCTCACTCCAAATCACTAAATCCATTGAATTCATCATCTTCGCGGTCACTCCTTAGTAACTTATTTATGGCCTCAGTTAATGAGATACTCCTGTGTGTTGATAGCGAAGGGTTAGATCTTAAGTTTAAAATTTTCTTTCTGTGTTAAACACCTTAGGATGCTGTTGTTTATTTTTTTTGGTGTTTTTTTTTAAAAAAAAAGTAACTTAGAATTACATTGATTGAAATGTAAAGTCACAACGTCCTCTCCTTTGCTCTGATGATAGTAGCTTTGAAAATTGCAAAACCTGCGTGCGAGCGTGCAGTAATGTTGGATTGCAGGCGCTGCTTTTTGGATTCCAACCAACGAAATCTGAGAAAGAGGCTCGCTACGGCAAGGGCAGGAGAGGGTGGTCGTGAATAATTCAGGTGGCAGCTCCGGTTGCTGACTCAGTGGCGGCAGCTGATGGAGCAACTTTGGCTGAGGCAAAAAAAAAAAAAATATATCGATGGGTATCAGTCAGCACAGGCCTAGGCCAGGTCTGCGCAAATAGCCGGATTTGAGATGAAAGGAGGGCGGATCACGGGTTCGAGAGGTGGATGTGGGGTACGGTTTGGGCTGAATTTTTCATGCACACGCTCAGTAAAAATTCTCGCCTCGTTTGACCTCTTGATCGTCATAAATCGATTCTGCCCACTTCTCATTGCAGAGCATTTCCAGGTTTATAAGAGATGTCGAGGTGAACTGGGGGTAAACGGTAGAATTTCTGAGTTTGCTACTGGCTAAAAAAGCCTTTGGAATGATCAATTCCTTATTTTTTTTCATAAATAAATAATAATTTTAATATCACAGTGCACGCTTTCATTGTTTTTAACCCCAAATGCTAACGCTGCATGATAATGTATATGATATATTTCCCTGCTGCTGTATGGTTGCTAAATGCATTTACTGTACATTCCCTTCCTCCTCCTGAATTACACGCCATTCCTATTGATTGTTGGGTGCTATTCTGAGCATCTCTGCAATAGCTCTACTCCTCAGAGCACCAGAGCTAACCTGAACGCCGACACCGCTAGTTTAGGTGCATGAGAGAGAGTGCGCGTGGAACCGAGGATTACAAAGGGGAAGTGTGGGCATGGATAAGAGAGGTCAGGGAATAACAACTAAGGAAAAAGGGCTGTTGAGAAGATTTACTATCCAGTCTTAAAAGTGTCGGAAGACACGGAATCCAATTCAATTCAACTTTATCAAGATGGTGTTTGTTCCAATCAAGATTGTTTCTAGGGGCTCTAAAGGAATCCTGGCCCCCAAAACTTGAAACTGTGCCTTTTAACAGGAAAAAGCCATAACCAGGATCAGGCTCATATGCACGTAACAGACAAAGAAATCCACTGAACAACAAAACCAAATAGAACTGTGATCTTGCACCAACAAACATTTTGAAATGATCTGATTACTCCCTCGGGCAATCACCTTTTGTTGGTCTATTTCCTCATAATGGAAAAAGGCATCTTGTGAGGCCCACAATTTGGTTGGAAATTACGGGTTGCAAATGTGAAATCATCCTGCAATCAATCAATAATTGCCTCTATTGATACAGGAACTGTGCTTGCCACAGGTAGTTATGATTAGGAAAAAAGAGACAAAAGAGGGACATTATCGATTTATAAAGACATGTAGGCTGTCATTTTCACGTGACTGTGCTGCCCAACAAAAGCAATATCCTTCAACTGCTCAACTACACCACCAGAGATGTATCATTTTGCTACTGAGGTGTTAGACTACTATTCGGCATGTCCCAAAAGCCCCTTTCCCAACTAGGTCAACAAGTAATGCTGCTCCCATATTTTACCAGACTGGACTTTAGGACGACCTCATTTGTTGTTATAGATTGCATGCCTGTTTACATGGACACAAGTAACCGGAAATAAGTGAAGTCAATTAGAAAAAAAAAAAAAATCAGAATGGTCTCATTTGACAAGATGGTTTCTTATCGATTTTCAATTATCATTACCAAGATCCGAGGAAGGGCTTAATCTTACCGAGAGTCATAACTTCTCTTCCCCCGTGTCATTCATTTCTTTCTGTTCCTGCTCAGTAAACTCAAGGAGACCCACTCTCGCTTCTCACGTTCATCCATTGGCTCCAGATTTTCTGTGGTGGAATGGGCACCTTCTTACATCATCGGCTGAGGGTCATTTTGGGGAATGAGTAAGGAAGGAAACGCTTCAAATTTATATGGCAGAATATCACATGGCTAATGTTTGCTTAACTGCCCTTAATTTTTCCATGCTGCTGTTTTTTATCTGTTAAGCAGAGGCCTGGATTTTGAAAGGCGATGCATAAAGAAAGGTTATTACCCAATAGTTGAGGAACACAAAGCCATCTCTTTGTAAAACAGGTAGCGCAAACGCACTTCAGAGCTATGACAATCGACTCCCACGCGTAGTTTTTGAGTCTTGTTAGCGTCTGCCGGTGTGCACGCGTTACAGAAGTGGGGAGGACGCAGTTTATGATTCGTTCAGGAGGAAAAAAAAAAAAGAGCCTCTGTTTCATGTTTTACCCACCAGGGCTCCCTGCTTCTGACATGTCTGCGGATGCAGAGACGCATCTTTTGATTTGCACTTTCCAAGATCTATCGCAAAGCCGACTTGTCAAAACACTCCCATGTGCCAACCAGGGAATAATAGATACTTAACAATCATGAGAAAACTCTGAGAACATCAAGTCCAACCTAATGTTTGTTTCCACGACTAGTATTTCAGTGTTGCGTTCTTGTTGCTTACAGCTACATCTCGTCTCATTCCAAGCTACTCTGACGAATCAAAGGAATAATGGCATCACTCACATAAATGACATGTATTCATATACTATCTATCTATCTATCTATCTATCTATCTATCTATCTATCTATCTATCTATCTATATGTCTATCTATCTATCTATCTATCCATATAGATAGATAAAAGAGAAAAAATAGAGAAAAAATAGAAAAAATAGAAAAAAACTGGAGAAAAAAACTGGAGAGAAAAAAATAGAGAAAAACTGGAGTGTATTTCAGAATCAGTGATCAATAAAGTCGGATAAACAAGAAGAAAAAGAAAAGAAATATCTCTGAGGCCTCACAGGCGAGGGTAAAAGATTGACGGACTGAGAACAACGTAAACCACCAGGGAGCTACTTTAATATGTCTACCTGGGTAATTAAAAGAAACCTTCTGACAGATAAACCAGAACCGCTTCCGCATATCAGGATGAAGGACAGCGAGGTTAAAGACATCACGCCTCTATAAGAAGGCCGTGTTTCTGCATTTCATGGACATTTTTATTTCTGTACATCTAAGAAGTAATCATCCGACTGCTTGAAGATCACATGACGGCCCCATTGTTAGTAGAGATATCTGCTATTAATGGCCTACCGGCTGATATCGGCATCAATATGTTATCTTGGAAATTATGGGGATTTTTACTTTTTTAAGGATATAACTTTTACACAGTGTGTTAAACATCAAACCTACTGCTCCTCTACCTAAATTTTTTTATGTGATGTTACTTACTCAAAATTGTTTTTCTGTTTTTTTTCTGGGGGAAACCCACATATATTGGTATCGGAATTTAAGAGTTGGACAATATATGTATGTCCGATATTGGAAAAAAAAAAAAACAACTTCTCTGATAATTGGTACTGTCCCTTCACAGTAAGAAAGGTCTGGGGTTGGAAACCCCATGGGGCCAGGTGCCTTTCTATTTTTCTGTGGTCCCCCCATGTCTGCATGGGTTCTCGCAGTCCAAAGACTTGCAACTGGGGACTGATTCCCTCTGTTAGCCCTGCAACGAGGGGTGCAATCCAGGGTACTGGCCCAAAGGTGGCTTGGACAGGCTCCAGCAACCCTCGCTGCCCAACTGAGGGGAAAAGTGGTAGAAGATGGATGAAGTGAGCACTTTTCATTTTTCCAACATGCTACAAACTCAAAGTATCATCTCAGCATCCCAGATCTGTTGAGCCTTTTGGGCTGCGGTGCAAATGTGGCTACATTACTGGAAACATTTAGAAAACTCTAAACACAACACCTTAATATACATGTAATAACCTTCCCAGCCCTAACAAGATGAATTATCCTAACAATTTTCTTTGTTATGTGACACCCTTTCACATTCCGGTGTTTTTTAGCACTTGCATCAGCTATGATTACAACTCCGATTTTTTTTTTTTTTTTTTGCGCAGGTTTTAATTAATTGTTTTACTTTTATCCTGCACTTTGCCACAGGGCAATTTTACCGGAGACAATAAATAATCTGGGACACCGCCGTCTGTGACCCAGAATGCTCAGCAGCCACTTAAACCTATGCTGCGGTTGAGTATGATACTAAAAGGAAAAGTTCTCACGCGGTAATACAATTCAATTTCATATAAAGCGTTCATGGTATGTGGGATGTTATTCACTCGTGGAAAAGTGGATCGCATTTTCAAATATGAAATCTTGTGGCTTTATTGTGGTTCCTGTTCCTTCAGCTGCCAGTGTCGCGAATAAACATAACCTAAATGATTCCACATTATTAAATCAGCTGAAGAGATTCTATTAGTCACATGCAGAGGGGGAGAACAGCTTGTTTATTGAACTCCATGCTGAGTTTCAATTAGTCTAACTAGTCCATCCCACCCAGAAATATTCACTATATTAAGCCCCGGGATTCGACGATTCCTCTCCTTTTTTTTCAAAATGTGGCAAGTGGCTAACTCTTTAGTATAACGAAGGCCGTAAAAAGGCTTGTCTATTTGTTAGAGCGAAAAAAAGAAATGGAGGACAGAGGAGGGGAAGGTGCATAGCTGCCACTTTTACAGAGTGAAAAGAAGACAGAACACGCAAATGTCAAGGGACACAAAGGCTAAGAGGGACAAGTTTATATCTGAACAACGTGGATATTCCTTTTCTGGCTGGTAATGGCAGAGGGGAAGTAAGCGGTGGTCTGGTGCGTGACAACCCTTCGGTGATATGACACCCTCCGATAATTTGGATGGGTGATCACACGTACGCCAGTGTGATCAAATCAAATCAAATCAAATCAAATCAATCTTTATTTATATAGCGTCTTATACAATCAAAATTGTTTCAAGGCAGAATCCCAGGGCCTAATCCCAGACAAGCAACAGTGGCAAGGAAAAACTCCCCTTTAACAGGAAGAAACCTTGAGCAGGACCAGGCTCATGATCAGAGAAGACTTTTTCAATGTACCCCTAGATTGCCATGTTTTAGATCGGATACATGCTTTTTGAAAAGAGAATAGGTAGAAAATCCAGAATTCACCTCACTTCTTACAGTGTATGAGGGGTAAGTATATTATTATGCATGGCCCCTTAAAATGTGCTGCATTACAACATCAAAAACAACAAAACCCTTGAGTCGGTCCACATATTTTCCATCCCTAGGGTGTGGAAAAAGAAACAAACCTCTATTTTAACCATAGCATTATTTGTCAAAAATATCCCATTTAGACTGCCGGTGCAAAAGATGTCCTGAGCAGAATGAGAAGACCTCTGGCAGGAAGAAGAAAATAAGAGCCTGAAGGAGCGGGTGAAGTCAGGTGGAAAGCAAAACGATAGCCGCTGGCAGGGGACCATGCCGAGCTCTGGCCCGACACATCCAGATAGATTTACTGGATGATTTGCCTTAATATTTGCTCTGGCGTAGGTCATTAAGTCCGTCTCAACTCCTGCCCTCCATGTCAACGTTCTTCTTGTATCGTCACTAAATCTGTCCTGGGTGGCACTCTCCCATGTTGCGTAATATCGTCTTTACTCCCGACGCCCTACTCTCTGCAAATGCATAATTCTACAGCCCCTATAAAAAAAGGAGGGGTGGCTGACACCCGGTACTCCCATCCACCATTTCCCTTCAGACCAGACTGATGGCAAAGGCCCCTTTTTTTTTTCCTTTTTCTTTTTTTTTTTTTTTATTGAAATGAAAATGTTCCAACCGCTGATTACAGAGGCCACTGGGAGAAAAAAAAAATCAATTCTCATTTCAACGGGAAACATTTGTCTTCGTGCTCGGGCAGACTGGTTGGATCTGACAGCAAATTTAACGTTAAAAGGCGCGCGTCCGAACAAGGTGGACCATTTTATAAAGTGCAGCGGTGGTGGCCCGGCGTGAAGGCGGGACCATTATAATACATGTATGTGTAGCATGTGCATCGTAGATGACTCTGGGGGGGTTAGGCGGGAGATCGAATGTTCCCCTTTTATATTGATCTTGTGAAGATCCATAAGGGGCCCAGGGGCCCTCAAGCATCAGTAGACTTGAGGAAATATTCAGTGAAGGGTAGCTGTGTGAGTATATTAGTGGAGGATTCATTTCTTTTCTCTGTGACAATTAAGTAAGAATCACTGAATCAAGGAAAAAAGTAACAACACCATCTGTCAACAACAAAACGCCCTCCCCAGATCAGCTATTTTATAGGTAAAAAAATGTCAATCAAATTATCGAAAAATCGAATACGGTATGTCAGGAAATCAGGCCATAAAACATTAAAAGCACAGTTTGCGGATTTATTTCTTATTTCGTACTACACTTCTTTGAGTTCCCGAGAGGAGGATGGTTACTTCTATTGTTTTTTTACTATCTACATGGAGGTGTGATCACATTTAAAGACCTCTCACTGGTGCATCAGGATGAGATAATAGAGTGCGACACCATTGAGCTGCTGACGAGACCAAAAGGAAAACAGAGATGACAGGAGGTGTTTAGATTTTCTTCCCTGGAATTGGTGCTCAGAGTGCGTTTTCCCCTCAATTTCACTGTTGCTGTAACCATGAGAGATGAGCCGGCCCACCAACGTTCCTATAATATTCCTCATGACCTTAGGAACATTCAAAAGACTGTCTCCAAAGTACCTGAAAGCAAATGAAAGAAAGCTCTACCATGGGAAAATATTTTGGAATTCAAATATTCCAAGGTTTTTAATGCAAACATGAAACACACAGGTTATTTTCTTCATTTTCCATCTCCATCAAAAGCACTCACAGCTTCTCCCGGGGGGGGCTTCCCTTCGCAAACAGTTTTATCAAGTCGCACCTGTGTATGTACCAGCCGTCTGGGAAATGAGAGCTAATGCGAGCAAGCCGGATCAGAACTGCCAATAAGCATGCGGCATCCATGTACCTGTGCGTATTTGATCTCCCCAGTCCTTGAAGCACAGCTCGGAAAGCTTCCTATTTACATCTCGATTTCCGAAATTAAATGCAGCTTTGACCTTGCGCAGTGCATAGCGGCCTTCCTTTATTGCTCCCCTTACAACATGCATGCACGCATTTGTGTGTGTGTGTGCGTGCATGTGGGTGGGTGGCTGCAAGGATAAGGATAACACCCTCGACGCTGGCTGCTTGGGCTTAAAGTACCGTATTTTCTGGACTGTAAGTCCCACTTTTTTCATAGTTTGGCTCCTCCTGTGACTCACAGTCAGGTGCAACATATATGTCAAAATATATAGAATTTAGTCATTCAAAAGCGACACTAAGGAAGCAGAATTCAGTGGATTCGGGGATATGGAATGAAATTGTGAGTTTGATGAACTTATTCACCGATTTACGACTTATTTAGTATTTACCCGACTTTCTATTCAATAGATGTAGAAAACAAAACTGATATACAGTATGTCTGTAGAGAGAAAGAGAGAGAGAGCGAGAGAGAGAGAGAAGATAGATAGATACGTTGCCATTAAGAATTGCATTTTTAATGTATTGGGTAAAATGGAGGGCCATAAAGCAGAACAACTTCTTGAAATATAACATTTGACATTTAATATAAGCCTCAATTTGATTTGTGCAAAGTGAAATAACATGCACCTCCCCATCGCGGATGCACCAGCCCATCATGCGGCATGATAGTTCCTGCTCTGGCCATCCCTCCTGGGATCGTGGGCCATGCATGACAGTCCATCAGTCCTATATATATATATATATATATATATATATATATATATATATATATTCTTATATATATATATATATTTTTTTTTTTGTGCTCTTGGACTTCATACCAACATTATCAGAGCAGAGAGACATTGCTGGGAATATATTGGCATGTCTGTGTATGCTTGTGTCTGTGTGAGGTTATGGTTGGGAGTGGGGTTAGGTTGGGGTTTGGGGTTAGTTGCTATGGTTAGGGTTAGGGATTGGGTAACATTATGTCGGTGAAAGGATGTGTTTGTGTGTGTGTGTGTGCAAGAATGCAAGAAAAGATGGAAGGGTCATCATTTTTGACATTATTAGCAGCTCCATCCAGAGTTAATTAAAAGGGGGAGGAGCCTTGTGACAACCCGGGGAGTAGAACGACAAACGCTATTGAGGCATGACTGCATCAACCTCTTTATGCATCCTTATGTTTACTTATGAATTTGTTTGTTTATTCCATTTTAAGGGAATTTAATATCAGGCCTCAGACCGATTAAGTTCCTGCAGGTGCATCAAATTGATTCAAATGTGTTGATTTGTTGAGGCCATTTTTAGAAGATTTGAGATGGGAAAGTAATTTTGTCAATTCCACACAGAGGATAAATAAATAAATATGACGGCTGGAGGCTTAGTCAAGGAAGCATCATTTCTTGTTTGTAATGAAAAAGCCAGAGGGGAAATTTAAATAGTATTGGGGGGTAGTATAGACAGAAGCATACACAGCATCTAGCCTTAAAGTTTCTTCCAGTTAAAGGGCAGTACGGCTCAGATTTAGGTCTGAAAAATTAATCAGATTTTTTTTTTTCAATTGCTCCAGGTATACAAACCTACTGCATACAAAAACTCTCAGTTCTTCGCGTCGCCCAAAACCCCTTTTCTTTCCGATGTCACGTGACTAGCGAAGCTGAAATCTGCTTAAAGGGGCAACAAGCGAAATTGTCTACATTTGCATACAGTTGAATACTGTCTGTAGACTAAGATGGCAATCGTCACAAGCCATATCTCTCTCTACCAATGCACCGCCGCATTGTCAAAATGCTATTTTGTGGAACATGTCAAGTACTAATAAATTATAAAGTTATAATGCTGCAAGCAAGGGAATTTCCTGTGAGTTTTCCATGCTGTGTGGTTCATAAATGAATCATTATACCACTAATTTAGTGTGTCACCATAGCATCAAACAGTGTTTCCTAGTAATGTGTAAAGAACATGACAGTGGTGAGTAGCTTTCCTGCAAATACAAGCGTTTTCGCTTCGCTCCGAACACGCGCCCACTGGCTGTAGCCTTTGAGAGGGAGGGAGGGCCAAGGGCCGCTGAGAGGAGGGAGGTGGCAGCAATTCACATCAACTCGCATGAACACGGGGGGATAAACACACAGAGAGGGCGTGTGAGATCAGATCAGATTAATTCCTTCAATCTAGAGATTTAATACAAACCCTGAGTACCTTTTCATACACAGTCTTGCACAAGAGTCAAGCTGATTTGCTCAGTATGTTTATGGGAGTGCTCTCCTTTGTTATATTAATGCAATGAGAAAATACTTGTGTTAGTAAATAAATGGGAGTGCTTCAGACTTCAATTAATTTTTCTTTATATAGCATCTGTAACAATCAAAATGATCCCTTTAAGCCTCCTCTCCCATAGGGGGCGCCAGACCCTGACATGGGACCAGCAGGAAGTCGCACACCTGTGCTGCATCCCGCAATTACCTCCCCTTCTTAAGGCCCGGGTCCGACAGTGGAAGCGGTCGGATCGTACGTTTGGTTACACTGTCGTTTTGCGGGACTGTTGACTTTTGATTCTGCTGGTCACCTGCCCCGTTGGACTCCCGTCCTGAACCCCGTGCCCGTCTACCCGGATCCCCCGCTTGTCCGTTCCACAGACATCCTGGTTCGTGGGAAGGTAGAATTCCATTTGGTTTGGACTTTTTCCCGTGCGGGTGTGGTTTTTGTGTTGGCCTGAGAGCCCTTGTTCCCTCCCGTATCGGAGCGCCTTGTGTTCTGTCGTTTAAAATAAACTCGTGTTTTTCACCCGCCACCCTGCGTCTGCGTTTGGGTCCACCATTCACCTGAGTCCACGCCTGACACCGCCGTGACACTTTACCAGTGGCCTGACCCAACAAGCAAGGAAAAACGCCCCTTTAACGGGAAGAAATCTTGAGGCTCAAATGGGGGGAAGGAGAAGAAGGGAACGAACAGAAAGAGAAGAGATTAAACGCATGCATTAAACATGCAAATATATTAATTGCACCGAGCAGTCAAAGCTAGAGCAGTGAGGTCAACAGATCAGAGGTGGAGGGGGGGGGCTTCACGAGACTTTGTATCATTCAATTTAACCAACATAAGGAAATAGCCTTTTGACATCATTTGTGTTTTTTAGTTTTGTGGTTACAAACAGACCTACTGCGTAACAGTAGCAATTAAAAAAACACAAGGTGATTCACTTTTTAGACCTATTCTATTGGTAAAGTGTAGCTTTTGCTTGCATTTGGCTAGAATTGTGTGGTTGTCCTGGTTTTCCTTCCTACTCTTGCTTGTTGGGATCTGGCCCTGGGTTTCTGTAAAGCACCTAGGGACAAGTTTGCTTGTCATATACACCAAATAAATAAAGTTGAATTGATCTGAATTGAATGCTAGTACCTAATTAAATTTTCCACAACTTTATACAAACTCTACAAAGAGCGGATTCATCCCAAACTTCACTCAGGGATCCTAATGAAGGACAAACAATGTGCACTGTCAGCACAGACAACACACCCGTACTGCTGTTTTCTTTGTAATCATCTGAAAAACAAGCAGATTTCTTGCAAATTTGGCACCTAAAAAAAAGGAAAAATCAATTGTTTTAACGGGTACCAGAAACTTGAAAGTTCACCTGTGTTATAGTTTAGATCATTATTCTGTCCTTCTTTTGCTCTAGATTTGAGGTGACATGTTAGCAACCATGGCACATGAATAGGCAGAAAACCACACCACACAACCCACACCCCCCCCCTCACCTCAGCACCCACGTGTTCCCATTTCACGAGAAATCAGTTGTAAATCAAACGTTCCTTTTTTCGCTTCCTGGCAGGATCGACAAAGAAGGGACATACATCTGCGATGAAAGAAAAAGCCCTCCGAACGTCAAACAAAGGGCTAAATTAAAAGAGAGAGTGGAAGAGAAAACATTATTCCCATTCTCGCTCCTTGGGGTGAAAAAGAGAAAAATTATTTCAGCAATGTAAATTAAACTTCATCCATCTCAGCTGTGCTGCAAAGGCGGGGGAAATCTCGGATAATGAAAGCTTGGACCAAAAAAAAAAAAAAAACCCCGCACAAATAAGTGTATTTCTAAATACTGTACGGTACGGGGGAAAAAAAAATGCATTTCTCTTTTTTATTAGAAAGGAAAGAACACCAATGCATTTGCATTTGATGTTATAATTGATCAAACTGGATGCATGGACATGGAATTTAATCTTTCAAGAGCCGCCGGAGGTTAACGGCCTTTAAATTACCAACATATGGACGGGATATTTAAAATGATCGATGCTGCCTTACCGCACATACTCCGAAATGACACTGAAATGGCTGTGAAATGAAAGCGGCGAAGAGAACGCGTATCTATGTGCAAACCAAAGTTAACTAAATAAAATGGAAAAAAAAGAAAAGCCGTTTTCTTTTGCCAGAAGTATGCCCGATACCAAGATGGCCAATCTAAATAAGAACAGAGTGGCCTTGAAACATCACCTCCTCCCTCCAGCTAAAGAGGCCTAACTACAAGAATGACAACAATTACAACAGGGGTGTCACACATACAGCCAAAATCAGCCCATCCGATAGTCCAATCCGGCCCATGTGAGGACTAACAGACATGAAACATTTCTCAACGTATACAGGATATATTTCAAATTCTCTTTTTTATTGGATTATTATATTGTTTTAGTCATCCAGCCCACTTGGGACCACATTGTGCTGTGTGTGGCCCCTGGACTAAAATGAGTTTGACACCCCTGATTTATAATCTGAGGGTGATGGAATTGAGGGAGTGATGGAATATAATAAACAATAGAATACAATCAAAATGGACTGATTTCTGAGGGCATTTGTGTCCACGATCCATTCGGTACTAGCTGAGGATTTTGATGAATGGGTAGCCAAATGTGGACGGAAAGGTGCGGCACAAGGAGCTGACAAATGAACATTTTCCATCAGCTTTGTTTTCTTTTCTAACCGCAGTGCTTGTTTTTTTTTTACACACAGCATTCATATCGAAGCAGGAAAAAAAAGCTCAAGTTTTGGCGAAAAATGTCCTAAATGTCAGAATAAAAGCCTATAATATAAAAGAAACAAATTTAGCATGTTAAAAGTACTTAACTGATCAAAGTATTATTTATTGCAAATTAAGTTCAAGGGTTTAACTTCTGTGTAGAATGTATCACCATTGATTGTATTGTGAAATCAGAATTACACACATACACAGATAAACAAACAAAACAGCACTGAAAAACACAAAGCATTATTGCCTGTTAGGGTAGCTAATGCTAAGAGCAGACAGGCTGTTTTGAGATTACTGGAAGCTTAAGTGCATATGTAAGAAACCTGATTTACAGACTGAAACTTATAAACCAGTTTTGTTTGTTGTTCTGAGGTAATCTGATTACTCCCAGTTATCTGATCACTATGGTAATATAAGCAGCGTTAATAACTTCTAGATGTGCCATTACCAAATCGTAGGGATGTACAGAAGGCGAGAATGCCTGCACACTCTACTAATGACTTATAAATAAATATTATTTGTTGGGAAAAAAGATGTTCTTGTAATCATTTATTTATTTCCTTATCAGGGGTCTAACAAAGTCAACTTTTTCAACTTATTCCCAAAACAACAAACTTGTTACTTTTTCATGATAGTTCAATATAACAGAAATATTTTCAGGGGATAAGTATTTGATTATTGCGCGCTGGGTCCGTCCATGTTCTTGTCCTGATTAGAGCCTTATCCCAACGTTGCTGTAGCTGCCACTACAGCTATAAGGAAGTCAAACTACTGTATTTTCCGCACTATAAGGTGCACCTAAAAGCCTTTCATTTTCTTAAAAAACCGACAGTCCGCCTTATAATCTGATGCTCCTTATATATGGATCAATATTGGTTACCGTATTTTCCGCACCATAAGGCACACTTAAGACCCTGAAATTTTCAAAAAACGACGGTGCGTCCTTTAATACGGTGCGCGGAGTGTGGACTGAGTTCCACAATCTGCTGTGTGCCTTTGCTAAGTGTACCGGTTGATTGGTGCAACACTGATGCTAGGTATGCTAGGTAACAACAGAGATCTACTTATTGAATTGAATTGAATTGAATTGAACGCCTTTATTGTCATGACACAGAGTGACATGAGATTCAGAGCTGCCACATAGAGTGCACACATACACATTGAATAAAAAAAGTAATTTACAAAACACTACTACAAAACTATTTACACAGTGCAAGATAATGGTGGTATGGGTAAAGTGACAGTAAGCACAGCTAAAGTGACAACAGTAAACAAGGAGGTGCAGGTAGCACCCAGTGCAAAAATAATTATCAGTGCATGAATATGAATATTTTGTTTAATTACATTAATGAAACTCACTGTTGTGCTTCCGTTGTTGTATTTTTTACTGTATGTTTTAGCATGCGTCTTATAATATGTTGGTTAATTACAGAAATAGACCACGGAATTGAGACTGCGCCCTATGAAACGGTACGGGAAATATGGTGTATAGACCCCAAAATAAGGTTTTTATTTTAAAGTTTTTCTGACTGTTTTGGTTCGCTTAACGCGCCTTATGATGTGGTGTGGCTTATGTCTGGAAAAAACCCGTTCAGACCCATTTTTTGGCAGTGCGCCTTATAACCCGCTGCGCCTTATGGTCCGGAAAATACGGTAATCCTCATATACGCTCTATATCGGTGGTAGTTGGTGCACACCTGGAATAATAAATGAGTGTGTTATCATGAGAAAAATGATATAAGAAGTCAGTATTGGGAGAAAATAGCAGTTAAATAAAGAAAAGTAAAAATGGGGTTGAACATCTGTCAATGATTGAATTATGTGAACGATGGACGGAGAAACAACATATTTTATAAGACAAGAACTTCTCATAAATATGACTAACAGCTTAAATTCTCATCAAGGAAACAATATTGGGAGCAGATGCTGCTTTTAGTCTGGCGTGCCAGGGCTGCACACACTCCCCCCCCCCGCCCCTTTGAAAAAAATAATCTAACTCTGAAATATGTCTGCAGATGCTAAACTGTAATGCAGCTACTTCCCTGCCGCAAAATGGGAGGTTGCGTGGCTCAAGCTGGGACCACCGTAATCTTCGTTAAATTTCAACTTTCATAAGCGCAAGACAGACAACGGCACCAGACCGAGGGCGGCGTAGACACGGGCAGGCATTACTAGAGAGAGAGAGAGAGATTCACCATATTTATTTATATCACCAACCCCCCTGGCCTAAATACTTAGCAAAGAGTCAGCTTCAAAAGAGAACGACAAAAGCATGGCCACCCTTCCCGGGGCGAAAATGCGCACGCCTCATTAAAATTAGACTAACCTGAACATTCCGAGGGTGATGGAGGGAAACAGATTGAGAAAGCTCTGGGGGCACTTTCAAATACCGGGAGCCTCTTGCCAGTCAGGCAGTTTTTATTCTTCAAATAAATCACAAAGAGTATAAATACATCAAAAAAACATGAGCTGCCAAACTCAGCATATTCCGGGACACAATAGCAAAACCGAGCGCGCTCGCATTTAAACACTTGTTCATTGTTATACATGCACTCTGGTAAGCTACATAACTACAGGTGAATGGATGGAGGGTTTTATCATCAGTGAGCAATATGGCTATGAGAATTACTAAAGTAATTCTGCTCATGTATGTATGTATGTATCTATAATTCTACTTTGTAACAGGAAGAAACATTGAGCAGGACCATATGGGGGGAACCCTCCTGCTGATGGCCTGCTGGGTAAAGGAGGAGGAGAAAGGGAGATAGGCGGGGGTGTCTGTCTATCTATCTATCTATCTATCTATCTATCTATCTATCTATCTATCTATCTATCTATCTATCTATCTATCTATCTATCTATCTATCTATCTATCTATCTATCTATCTATCTATCTCTCCACACACATCTATCAGCTGTAGTTAAATTTTGATTAATCACAATTATAAGCATGTAACCATTCATTGTTAATATATATTAATATTACACGTGTATATACATATACATGTATATGTATATACACGTGTATATACAGTACACACACAGAAACACACGCAAAGAAAGTGTATCTGGAGCAGAAGAGGCATTGCGTGAGAATTCTTTGTAGTGCCAAGTGATGGGGAGATACTGTGGATGGAAAATAGAAATGGATGCAGCGGCGAATAAAAAAAGAAGAGGCAGGAAGTAGCCAAGGGAAGAGCTGGACTGAGTCGATGTGGAACGGGGCCGTGGACAGACACACCATGAAATAAACATAGCAGTCATGAAATATGCAGTTCCAGTGTGACTTCTGGAGTCATATGGGAGATGCTTATTGGATCAGAGAGTGTGGTGCATTAGTGGCCTTGCTCCTTCAGAAGGCTGTAGCACCTTTTCCCGAGGCTTTAAAATAAAGGAATGTGTCGTAGCAAACTACAAAGTTAAAAAAATGAACAGATTTAAAAAAAAAAAAAAAATAAGAGTGAATCTACACATGGTGCTTTTTAGACGTTATAAAGGAAAAATATAAATTATAAATTATAGGACCATTCTTCTCCAATTTCTCAATTGAGATGTTAAAAAAAGAGGCTAGACAAAGTCCTTGTCCCCTCTAAGTCTTCCTTTTGGTAAATAATCCTAATAAAAAGGAAAGTCTGTCAACACCACCTATGGAGACAGAGGTCTGATTCCAGGATCTACATGACCCAAATCCTAAAACAAGAAAAAAAACCTTCCTTGGCACTCACATATCGAGAGCTTGATTGCTAATTGTTTACCATGGTGGCCCAAAGTAAGAAACCCCGCTGACTGTGATTATCAGGAGCTAACAGCACCCCCGAAATAGTGGAAAAAAGAAATTGGCCACGAGATTATCAAGATTTATAATGCCCATTAATCCTGCCAATTGCAGCAACGTAACCAGTGAGCTATATGGCTGGTTGTATAGATAAGACACACCGAGTCCTCTTTCTCAACGATGCTATTAATTACATGGCGCTGCTAATGGCTGTCTGACATCAGACCACCTTCCATGTGAATCCCATATGCCTTTGGAAATAAAAAGAAACCTGGAACTCATCGGCACCAGCACACTCCGACCACACACACACACACACACACACACACGCGCACACGCGCACACACACACGTCGGACAGATCTCATGCTGTGTATGTCAGCACTGTGTCAAAAGGAGATCCTCTTCCTGGAGCTAAGAGGATTGCCTGGCTAAAGACCAGTGACTTTGAAGGCTGCAACCACCCAGATGGGGGCTTCAGAAAGAAAAAAAAAAAAAAAAAAGAAAAAAAGAAAGAGAGCTAGAGCCAAGCCTGGGAGCCCCAATGGGCGACTGAAAGAGATACTGGTGTAATAATCACGGTATCATCTCAAGTCTGTTATCTAACGCAGCGGAAAAGCAGGGGCTACTGAATAGCGACTTGCGCACTAAGGGCAGGTGAGACCTTTGTCAGGACTTTGTGGGCATCCGCTTATCAGGGTGTCTTTTTTTTTTTCAGAATTACAAAAATGACTGAAACAGGAAGTGAGTGCTTAAACTAAAAAAAAACAAAAAAAAAACAGAAACAAATCAACAAACAGGCTCTAGCATCCAGGCTACTTCTTATTTAGAGCAAAGTGTGTATTTCAAAGAAAGTGTGTATTAGTAGCTCCTTGACTTTTGCCAAACTTCTCTGACCACATTTAATCTCTCCATATCAGAGATTATTACACATGCTTACTTAGCTCAAAAGCAAGCTAAGGGACTGACTAGTTTTACCGGGTATTTGCGGGTATTTCAAAAGTGCTGCTCCTAGTTTGAATTCAGTTCGGACTGGGTTGTAAAAAAACAAAACAAAACAAAACATTCAGTTCCAAACTCTTCCACAATTGTTTTTATTCCAACCAATCAAGGACGCATCAGATTTGACTAATTAAATCAGCTGATCTGAGTCTTCAGGCAGCTGATTGGTCAAACTCTTTGCAGTTGATTGGTTGGGACAAAAAAAGGAAACTTGCGACCGCATCACCCTTTGTATAAGAATTTGGACATCCCTGCTTTAATAGGAAGAAGAAAAAAATCAGTAGGCTATCTCAGTATTTATTCGCTGGGATCTAGTGGTGAGTCAAATGAGTCTATTTGCTCTCATACGAGATGGCTAGCTTGGCACTGAGAGAACCTTCATGGACAGTTGGGTAATTAGCTCGATGGAGTGTCCATGGTAGCGTGCCGTGCATGGCATCCCCAGCTATTTGCATGGTTACCCAAGTGTTAGAAAAGCCCAGAGGAGCCCAATCAAGTGGCAGATGCCAGCCATGTTAGTTATGTGATTAATGTATTGCAATCCTCGTATTGGGGACTAGTATTAAAAATCTTTAGATGAATATAGATATTTATAGTCATTAGCTGGAATCTAAATAGTGTTTTATTTTTGTAAATAGGGATAAATTAAAGATACTGATTTCTGTTGGGTGTGGGATTAATAAAATCTGTACAAGAACAATGATCAAGTGCACACAAACAACGTTATAGATTCCTTGTCCTCCGCGTTGAAAACAGATCTCTCTTTCGTAGAGCATTTACCATCTACTGTTGCCTCCTGTACCAGAACTCCCCATCGCCTCCATCAACCTTCCTGTTCCATACGGCCACATTCATCAACAACCCGAACATCGATCACCCTCGGTGTTGCATTCTTTACCGTCTGGTTGAGCTCATAAAACATCCAAGACGCCATTGCACATTAGACAATAAAGACATTCTGGAGAGGGGGGTCTATTATCTCGACAGAGAGAGGCAGCTTGAATACAATCGTCTAAGGTCGCGACGAAAAGGATCCGACTTGAATTATTGCGCTGATGCGCGGAAGCTTTTGCGCTTTAGGTGAGTGAACACGTGTAACAACAAGGGCCCGACTTTCCCGGGGTGGATTTGCAAGCAAGCATGTGGGCGCAGATAACGTTATTATGCACCTGGGCTTCATTAACGTGACAGCGGGAGAAGGCGTTCGGGGCATTTGTCATTCCGTTTCATTTTGTCGGCTTCGGCTCCTCTTGCATCGTCACCTTGTTAGGCTGACTGTTACAACAAAAACTTCACCTCCCTCAGAACGAAGTTTCGCAACATACCAAAATGTGAACTCCAGGGCGCCTACTCGTGCATACATTATTGTCTAAAAATAAGGTTTTACTTATATTTTTGGACTTTAATAGCCTCTTGTTCAATACTTGGGCAACTTTTAGACTTTGGACGCAATGCTCAAAAGCCTAATTTTGACAAAAAATATTAAATACACAATATTTGTCTCAGTTAATTAACCAAAATTTCAGCACCCTTGTGGACCTTTAGCCTAATTATGCATTTGCTGAGGCCTTGGACAGTCAAACTTTGCATGTTTGTTCTTTTAGAGAAAAACTCTGACTTTCAAATGGTCCTACTGGGAGCTTCTCAGAGATATTTGCATCACCTAATAATAGCCACTGCGCCGATCATCTGCAACAGTTGCTTAAATAAAAAAAAAAACAACAAACCCAATGGAAGTTACAGAACCTGAGAGCTACAGAAGCCAAGAGTGGCTGCGTAGTTTTTACTCCTGCTTAGACAAAATGACATAATAATTTGTTCATTTCACCCATGATAATGTGTTAATTCATTTTGCTATCTTGATATTAACATTTGATTTAGAGGGGTGATTAGCACCCAGCTGGTTCAGTCCATACAATCGTCCTAGCCTTTAACATACCCCACTTAACCTTAGATACACCCGATGCACAAATGGTATCTTGTCATTGGGATCTAATCTGCTATTTAACCAACTGTGACCCACCTGTACCAGACAGTGGAACCTGAACATCATCATGAGAAAATACCAAGATAACAAAATACATTAAGCTGTAACCCGCTTCCTGTATGGCATTCACAAAAATACATATATAAGTAAAAATAACAGATATTCAGCAAGACACATATTTGATGATTTAATAAGGAATTAGTCAAAAAGATACACAAAAGATTCACAGTTAATGCCACAGATGGAGAGATTAAGTTCTAATGGAACCATAACGGTCTTATCTAATGATTCTGTTAAGAAGTCTGAATGTACTATATTTTTGGACTAAGTTGTCCTGGAGTATAATTTGCATCAGTCACACAGAACAACAGGTTGAATAGATCTCTGATATATAATATTCGGATATACAATATTAACAAATTAACAGTTATTCCGCTACAAAGTAGCATGAAGAGCATACCTATGGGTACCCCATATGGTACCCTATTAATGAAGACAGTCTCACAACTGACTTCGGACTTTACATTTAGGACTTCTTAAGCTCCGCCCAGCTCCTTTGAGGCACTAGCACTAATACCACCTGGCAATTAATCATTAACAGATAAATTAATGCATCTGGCCAGCATCCCCATAATTATGAGATAAGCTGCGATTTGTGTGCTTTCAGAAGTATACCTTTGTGCGCTTCTAACTGAAGTTTACCAAACTGGGCCTTGGAGGTCCACTTTGAAATGACTCATGAGGCAGTGAGCACATTGCCATTGATTTTGGCTTAAGTTCTTTGTCACATGTTTTTCTCACTGCCGTTGCTTTCCCCGGGTTCACTGCTATTTTAACCTGTCAGCACAGTGATCACTGGCAGCGGAGGAACGCTGCGCATTTTAGCTAGAGGGGTGAAATAGACAGGAGCTGGAGAACACTTCTTGGCAATTAAAATGTATTTCTTTAAATAAGGTGCAATATTTCTTTGAGATCTTGAAAATAACTGGGGAAACTCATTTTGAGCTATATTTTACCACAACCAGGGAAAATAGGTTTGTAGAAATACACAAAATAGTTTTTGTTTACCTTTTTAAAAGTTATATATGAATTGGTTATATCTGAATTAATTACCTAGTTTGTTAAGCAATTGTTACAACCATTATGACGTGCTTTTCCATAATTACTCCGTGTAATAGTTCGGCAAGGTATACACTGTTGATACTGATTTGTTTTCTTTAATTATCACAAGTCCAAATATGACGAAAGTGAACAGATATTTCACTAACTATTTATTGTCCTTCCCGGTGGTGTTGAATACAGGTGCAAAAGTTCACCGTTCCCATCAACTGACTTAGTCTACTCACAATATCTTTCAAGAATCAATCAATTTTTTTTTCAATTTCTGGTTTACAGTGCAGTACCTGCTTTCCAATAAGTATATTTCTGATGCTGCAGCTAATCACAGCATCCAGAGTGCAACTTGAATTTAGTTTATTTATTTAATGTCCTTATGTACCTCCAATGGCAACGTTTGGCATTGTGTGTATCAGTGGGCGCTACCATAAGACTTTCATGGTTGGCCTGACCTTGGTCTGAGAGGAGACTTTCATTTTTCTTCTTTGTGCCTTTGGCGAGTGGGGGGATCATCCTTTAGGACAGGGGTGTCAGGACCCAGTCCTCAAGGGATGAAGCCAACCAGGTTTTCTGACCTACCAATTAGACATTTTTTCTCACCCGAGTTCCCACTTGACTTTTGGTGTGCAGGGATGTCCAAACTGGGAGGGACACCAAAGGGTTAACCCAAGGGTGTCGGATTCCAGTCCTCGAGAGAGGTATCCCATGGGTTTTTTTTGTCCTCTGAGGCAGAAAAAATCGGGGTGAAAAACTTGTCTACCTGGTAGATCAGAAAGCCCTGTTGGATTCGGCCCTCAAGCAGAGGCGTTGGGATTCCATCGCCTCTGCTTGTGGGTGGCATAGTGTAAAAGTTTATACTTGATAGCCGTACTTCATCATATAGCCTGATAAACAACACAAACCGATAATGAGCAGCTGACCCAGCAGTGAAAGAGCAGGATTGATCCGAGCCAAGATAGAACCCGAATGAAGCAGATATTTCAAAGTGGTCTGTTAATTAATGCCTGCTGGAATGGGGTATTGCCGAAAAGGCATTGGATTTGCTGCAGTGATAATGCATCAGAGGGAAAATAACGTCAGCGTGCTGGAAGAGTGTAAAACTATTGATGTGTGCCAACACCTCACATCTTAATCACTATTTCTATGAAGACAATTATGCTTTATTATGATGCCTGATAGTCAATAAAAAGTAGAAGCACATTTTTCTTTTTAGGATCTAATAGGAATAAGTCACTTATTATGACAAACATCATCTCACTAAAGGATACTAATCAATGTAGACAACAATTGGGTATATGTTAAAGGGGATATATTTTAATTTTAAAATTGCTTTTTTATTGCTTTAGCCCAGAGGTCCCCAATCTTTTCCAGCAAGCGGGCCGCACGGGCTCCCAGCCAGGGCCCCGCGGGCCGCACACACCTTTTAGCTAAATTTTGCTAAAAACAATGATTGAGAGAAACAATTGATCTTCAGACATTCATTTAATGAGAAGACTGGTGCTGCTTGGCCGAAGCTAGCTTCCAAAAGGCGGGCACAACACTGCTCACAGACAGAAGAAGGGCGCCCTGCAGACGCTCATCCGTGAGCTGGGCTCATGTGAGTGACTTCACAAGCTTCATCTGCTGAAGGGCTGCTCACACACGTATGTAGAGCTGCTCACACACGTATGTAGAGCTGCTCACACACGTATGTAGAGCTGCTCACACACGTATGTAGAGCTGCTCACACACATATGTAGAGCTGCTCACACGTATGTAGAGCTGCTCACACACGTATGTAGAGCTGCTCACACACGTATGTAGAGCTGCTCACACACGTATGTAGAACCCAACAAGGCAGCAACATGGGGGCGTTGTCAGCCAGTCGGGGTTGAAGCTGTGATTCTCACGGCCGATCTTGCGCTTCCCGCTTGGTGGAGCGCTTGTTGACATATTGTTATTCGGGGCAAAAACTTGTATCTTCTTCTCTGGTGCGATCTCTTCTTCTTCTCTGGTGCAATCGAGTCAGCATGAGCGACGGGGAGCAGGGCGGGAGGGGTCACTGACGCAGACCTGTCAGTATTAGAAAAGAACCAACCAAAGAGCTCGGATTTTTTCATTCCTATCAATTAGATGGGCGGCGCTTGGAACCCATCGGCCTATCGCTCAAAAAGAACTTATCTCTGCCGGCCGCACAGAATATTTCGCGGGCTGCAGGGATAGCCCTGGTTTTCCGAGGCGGGCCGTACCTAATGTTAATTCACTTAGAGCGCCGCGGGCCGCACCGAGAGGCCTCGCGGGCCGCATGTGGCCCGCAGGCCCCAGGTTGGGGACCCCTTTCTCTAACTGGTCCGTTTTGCACTTCCCTCATACTGTTATGTAACAGTTGGGGGTGATTTGAATAACCCCAGCCTTAAGAAAACATCTTCGCGTTTTCTCCCTCGGCAAAAAATGTGGGCGAGGAAAAGAGTTTTCAGGCTGTGCAATGACCATCTGTGGGCGGAGCTCACAGGAGCTCATTAGGATTTACAGGGAAAGGCAGTCAAACTCTGGGGGGTGGTCTGTAAAAAGCATAATGTCACCTTTAACTCTTATTTCATGTCGCAATCCTCCATGCTGTCTGTAGCCACCAATCAGAATACAGGGTGTGCACGCTCGTCTGTGTTTGTGCAGCTTTTTCAATCCGGCCGCACATCTGCTGTTTGCACACTGTTTGCTTTGAGCAACAGACGCAGGCGGCTAATTCTGTAGCCGCGCGCTGGATGCGAGTGCCCGTGTTTGTACAGTATGTGTACAAACAGTCGGCTCCAGTGGCCGCATAATACCCACAGATTCAGCCCCGAGTCCTTGCTTGGTTGCTCACCGGGGGAGAAAAAAGTGGAAACAGACACCAGATCCAGCAACGGCTCAACACACAAGGAAAGGTTGCCAGAAGCTCTGACAATATCATGGTTTCTGCAGTCCCTTTGATCGACGAGTCGTCAAAAAAGGACGAACATATCCAGAGTTTGTTTTGATGTTTATGCTGCAACTTTGGGGAAATCAGTTCCTTTTAGAGTTGCATGAGTGTGCTAATGACTTGACAGTGTCTGAAGTCTATCTATCTGTGTCTAAACTAATAGCATGAGAGACTGCATGAGCCCTATAATGACACTTCATAATGAGCCTGGGCTGGATTAATGGGGTGAGAGGTAAGGAAACAGGGAAACAAAAACGCAAATGCGCTCGGCTTGCATTAGCTGGAATGAGTGGGCTGGAAAATTGCTGCAGCAGTCAAAGAAACTGAAAGAAAATGGATGGAAGGCCGATAGTCTGCCGACCCCCAGATTGTCACTGATTGGAGTTATATAGGCTATACCACAGCTAGCAGAGAAATTTAAGATCAGATATGGAGGTAAACAGAGACAGAAGAGAAGAGAGGAGAGAGAGGATAATATCCACTATTATTTTTATATTTTGGGTCCTTCAGCCAGAAATTGGGAGGAAGTGGGAACAGAGGTGAAAGAGTTGTCTACCCGATAGTTCAGAAATCCCGATTGGATTGGGGCTCTCGAGGCCTGGGTCTCAAAGCCCTTCTCGTAAAGGACTGAAATTGTTGAATTCATTGACTTATCCTGCCTTCCATGACAATAAAAAGGCAGGGAGACATATAGAACAATAAAACTAATACTGTTACTAGAATATAACTGTATAAAATAAACATAATTAGGGACTAAAGGCATCTTTTCAACCTATGTATGAAGGAAATTTAGGGTAAAATAAAGGGGACCACCACACCTCTCCACCTTCCCACAGCACCTCAAAGTTCTGGGAAGTTTGGTGGGCAGTGCAATGATCAAGATTCTTTAACTTTTTATGATTTTTTTTTATAACCAATTCAGCTATGTCAGCCTGTTGTACACTCTTCCTTAGACTTAGAGTCATATAATTGGTGTTGACATGTGTTCATCAGCATTCTCCAACACCTTTAAGAATTCCACGGCCTCTAAAAAGTCCTACCTCTCGACTAGGTTCAGATGTATAACTTAGTGTTGGGGGCTACAGTTGGTGCAATGCAAGAAAAAGACATAGATTTTAAAGGTTATACTGACCGGGTTGTGCATCTCCCAATTTCAAAAAATTGATCTTGAAAAAAGACAGGCCCATTCTTGCAGCCCAGAGGTTGTTCCGTAGGTTTTAATCTGGGCCCGCATGAGCTGTGGTTCTCTTCATCATGCCTCTGCAGTTAGTGCCCTCCTCTGCTTCGCCATGGGAACTGCCCCAGGGGAGCCAATTAAGATTGTCCGCCATGCTGGCGACAGCTGCTCCAACAGTAACCCCCACCCAAACACAAGCCTCAAAGCACTGCATCCCTGATGGGAGGAATGCTGTAGAAGTAGCGGGAATGAGATGGAATGGGTGGTACGAATGGGAATAAAGGAGTCAATAACAACAGCAGCCAACTTCAAACTATCAGCCTTTTGACCCTTAATGATTAAGGGGGTCAATCAATTGCTACAAACTAATACCAACTTGTTTTAGCCTTACAGAGAGGGTATCCAACTGTATAAGTATGTTACTGTTCAAAATGTGCAAAGTAAAGTGCATACTACCTCTTCTGCTAACTCTTGTGTGTACTTTGTTCCTCAGAAATAGCTTAGATTGAATTATGGGGAAGAGAAACAACAATCAGTAGTGCCAAAAGGATACAGTTTATATTCAATGTAGCTTAAATAAGCAATTGCAATTGCTTTGTTATTCCACCGGTCTCAAATTCCAAGTGAACACAAGGGACAGATTATTCGCTATCACTTGAAAAACCGGCAACAAGGTAGCTTTTCCACTTCACACTCGCACCGCTTAATTTGCAATCACGGTGACATAGACGGCGCGGAGGGCACCTTTTCTTGCTAATCAAACCACCACTTCAATGTTTTTGTTTTTTTTTTTTTCAATTTTCCTAGATATGTGGATGCTAGCTCTCCTCCCACACACCTATTTATGCATTAGTGCACTCCTACTCTTTACAAAAGCGAGGGACCTTGTGTCAAGTTCTACCCATCAAACTGTATCAGTGCGACATCAAGCAGAACGCTCTCTTGATGCAAACGATGGCACGGCCTTTTGGACTCTTTAATGGCATAAATATAAACCATTTGCAACCACAAACCACCATTAAGGGCAGGTTGAAAGCCGAGATGATGTATGTGCCAAGCAGGAAATTTGGATTTGTTCATTTAAAAAAAGTGTCTCGATTGTGGGCGGGTCTCCTGGTGCACTTAAGACATGCCCATCCCCTCCCGCCACAACTACATTCACACGTGAAAACACACACACACACAAAACTTTGACACTTCAAACCAACTAACGAGCTAACCCCGATAATATTCTGGTTGTATTTTCATTAAGAAAAGGCTTGAGTCGTTGATAGGATGGGGCGGGGCCAACAGTGGTGGTTGGTTACGAACGCTGCCTCCGATATGTCATTGGCCTCCACCAAACACCAAATTGAAATGCTTTGACTGACATGTCAAAAGCTGAATCAACCAACATAAAATACTTCATAACAAAATACATTTGTTTTTTTTCAGCAGAAAGAAGTGGGTTGAGGGTTTTTGTTCCTCTTCTAGTATCCAAGCCTGATTGGTAGTTACAGGAAGGAAGTAATGACTAATTAATGAGGTGGTCTTCTTACACAGTAATCAACAATCCAGACAAGCCACTTCAGTTGAGAAAGCACTGGCCAAACAATGTCCTACATAAAATCCCCAAGAGACACAAATGTACACTCTTATCAAGGCAAGAACCAAGAGAAGTTGCTTGAATCAGCCCAATAGATTTTTAGAGGTGAGGTAGAGGTCAGAAACCTCATACTAATTGTTTCTATCAAATTGGAAGGCAGCACAAGGACGGGGCAAGTTTAGGTGCCTGTCCTCACGTGGTGTGTCGTCAGCGATATATTTAGACCAACTGCTGAACACCGCACCAAAAGGATCACTTACGTGCCAATTGCCTCTCTGAAAGATGCAAATGGTTCAGACTTTTAAGTACAAGTGTGAACGTTCTCACCCTCAGGCCTATTTCGGCAAGATCACAACCTTTGCCTTGAATTCATTTTGGTCCCTTTTTCCGTACGTGTGTGCGGGATAAATGAGCTCCCCGGATGCTCCGGTCCTCCACGGAGCACGCCGGCAGCCTGACAAATGCGAACGGCAGAGCACAGGAAAGGAAAATATAAAGGCATAGCAATCCTTTCTTTACCGTCTGCTTCTGTACATTCATCAAGGAAGAAAGAGACTGTTGTCCCTGAGCATCGTGGGCAAAAAGAGAGAAAAAAAAAAATCTCCGGGGGTGAAGAAATGCGTAATGTTGTGTGACAGTCTCTTCATACCGCCGAGCTTGAGGTCATCTCCGGGCTTTGAGAAAAATAGCACTCTTCGCTTCTCACCTACTCACCCACCGCGCTTGCCTTCATCAGTCTTTTTTCCTCTCTATTGTTCTATTTGCTATTATTAGCCATCTCAGACACATAGCACGCTGTGGCGGTGCATTCACAGTGCCGACTTACCCGCATAACCATTTATTGATGACTGGAAAGAGTTAATGGAACTATGCCTGATGGAAAGGAGCCTGAACTTACAAATTGCTTCATTATTATATTGGCCAGCATGCATTAACGCTGGCATGTGAAGGCAAAGCACAAATGTCACAGCTAAATTAACAATATGCGATTAACATGATCACTCGAGTGTTATGGAGACACCGACTTTATTAGACAGGTTCATGATTTTACCATGCCGTGAGAATAATCTCGGAATTTGTGCAAGCAGAGTTAAGTGTCTGTTAAGTCAGGTTTACGTGATGCTTAAGTAACGGAATTTGCTTGAAATTAATGAATTTGTTAGTTCGACTTGTCATGAAGTTTTTAAAAGTTGATTAAGCCCCGAATGCATGCCGCTGAATCTGGCTGGAATGGGATAATATTGTTGCACAGTTGCAATATCCCAACGAGGAAATTGAAGAGTAAGTTAATTTCATTGCGCATCTAAATCAGACGACGGTGCGCTTTAATGGCAGGAAGAACAACTGGACTCTGTCTATATGAAGTTGACAGTCGTTGACAGTAGTTATTGTTCTTGGTTGACCTATTTTGCTAGGCTCCTGTTGTTTACTGTTTGTAAACAACTCAGTGGGACACTTCTACTTCTACCTGGTCAGCGAAATATAAAAAAAATGTAGGCTAATTCTGCTAGGCCAATCATCGTGAACCTAAGGCGTCCACAAATCATTTATTTAATTGAACCACCATAGGAAGGTTTTGTGCGTGCATGTCAACAGAGTGTGTAAAAAGTTAAACAAAGAGGGTTTGATCAAAGAAACCAGTTGAATATGGTGGCTAACTAGACTTCCTAGTTGGATCGATAAAGAAACACAGTTCCTAACTTGTTAGCTTGCTATTGACTATTGTTGCAGTCTGTGACAAAGTAGTAATGTAATCCTGGCCCAGGGGGCGAAGCGTGTCACCAGGCTCTTTAAACTAGAAATATGTCGTGACAGAAATATACGTGACAGTCCTAAACGCGATCAGTCATAAACACATCGCAAGGAATATGGAGATACTGTATAGTAAATAGGATAATAGGATATAGCAGATCCTATAAATGCGCCAGCGTCTGTTTTGAGCGAAGCTCCCAAGGCCGATGCTGATGATGTTGAAGCTCTACTGCTGTGTAGCTGAATCAGAAACGGCAGTATCAACAAGTTGATAGATTTGCAATTTACCATGTCTTGTAACAGATGCAACATATCTACAATAAATGGACACCCCTGCTGTGCAGGCATCCTGGGCCAAATATGCTTAAATAGACTTAAACGTTCTTCCGGTAGCTCACAGTCTGCACCACTCGAAGGCCTCTATCCACTCCAACACATAAGTCCGGTTTATTACTCCTCAATTGGTTCAACCTTTGATACCCACTATAAAGCTTGTGAGCAACAGATCCAGCCTGTGAAGGAGATACTGTCAATAGCTGAAGACGTTTCTGTGAAGTGTGACAGCGTAGCACGGCACATCCAGATGAGGAGAAAGTTGCACTGCGAGACAGATGAGTGACAGGATGGCAGACTTTCTTTCAATGTGCCAAGCTTTTGAAGATGAGCATCAAAAATTGATGTATAGCATTACAGTGACTGAATGCCCTCGTAAGGAAAATTACGATATGTCTTAGCTAAGAGGGAGACGAAAGGGGAGGGGGGGTATCAACAGCATAAAAAAAACATAGGCTTAGGGCAACATATCTAGAGGGAATCGGATGACCCAGAGTAGAGTATATTCACAGGTTATATGGAGTCAGAATGTGTTTAGTTAGCATCTGTCTAGGTTGACTCACAGAAATAAATCCTCGAATAAATGATGATAGAGCATAATCACCCAGGCCATAATAGCTATTAGTAGCTGCCTCAAATGCCTCAATTTTTGCTAAAATTGAGAAACATAACATTGAGTGATTTACTTTTGACATCACGATACATGGTACAAGACAATACAAGGCTTACAAGAAGAAAATATGTTTTGACAGTAAAAGTCAGTTACCAAGGCTGCAATTACAAGCTATTATGTTGATTGATGAACATAGAGATGAAAAGCTTTGTGTCAGAAAACCTGCCAGGTTTTGAGCTAATAAAAATATCCAGAGCAAGCTGGTTCACTCGGAAATGTAGTAAAATGTCAGTTTCAAGGTTAAGGGGCTACTTGTTCCTCTAGCTTCAACAAAAATGAAACGTCATGTTTGTGGGCCGTTTTCTGTCTTTCATGGAGCCATTTTGCACTTACCTCTGCTGATAAAAATAAATAATAAAAAGAAAATTGGGAGGAAAACAATTCAATTCTCTGACGTATCGAGCACTCGCTGCTCACAGGCTCCGCGGCTACCCAACGAAGATGCGTGAGCTAGAATGATGAAGATGAAGGGGCTGGACAGGATAAATGATTTGCTTTCCGCACGGACCGTGAGTTAAAGTTCCGCGGCCGGCATCTGGAGCCGCGCCACGGTGACGACAGATTAAGGAATGCGCATCTTGATACAAGATGATGCCCGATAGGCCTTTAGCACACTGACTACACAAATCTACACCGCGATCAATTCAGTTCACAGCCACTTGGAGTTATCGCTTTCGCTTGACTCTTACTGTGCAGGTATTGACCCGCGATGGTCCTGCATTTCATTTAGGCGGATAGGAGAACTGGCGACTCTATAGTGGCTGTAGGTATGAATGGTTGTTTGTCTCTTACTAAGACGAGCTTGTGTCTTGTCTAGATTGTACCCCACCTCTTGCCCAACACTTGAATAGGGTCCAGTGCCCGATGACCTCATGGGGTAAAAGTGTTAAAAACTGATGGTTGGATGGACGTTTGGGTAAAAACCAACAGAGGGATCAATCTGCTTTTCTTTCTATGCGTTTTGGTGTCAGCTTTTGCCGTGCGACTAGAACAAATGTTTGTTGTGGCTTTAGGGAAAATATATTGAGAATCGAATTCCATGAGCCTATCGGCACTATGAAATGACTGATGGGTGATGTTGGCAAAGGTGTGGATGAAAGTGATATTGAGGGGAAAGTAGCAGGGGTCTGAATTCCCTTGTTTTTTTCTTGTATTTTTTTTTCCCCCACCACCCATAGTCCTTGCTTCGTCTCCACGGCCCTGCAAAGGCCCCAAGGTGGAGGTTTAAATGCGTCAAGGATCCCTGTGTGCGACGTGATGAGTGGGCTTCAAACACACAATAGCAAGCCACTATCTTTCTGTATCTCCCTCCCTCTCTCCATCCCCATCTGCCTTTGCCCCCCCCCCACCCGCTGTGCAAACGCTCTCCATTTCCCCTGCTCTATTAATCTCTCCAGTCTTCCTCGCGCCCTATACCTATCTTCATCTCTCTCCTGCGATATAGGAACCACATGCAGAAATGAGTCGCAGGTACATTAGGAGGAGAGGTGGGGGGTGTGGAGTGGGGGTGGGAATAATGGATATCATATCCATCAGTTATTTCATCCCTGATGTAAATGAGTGTCGACACTTTTGAGTTTCACTTCACAACTCCGTAAAGTTATAGTTCTAATTGCTCAGGTGATTGCATGCAGGGCTCTTGTTACCATACGCCTCAAACATAAACCAATAGGCTTCTTCCTCTCATCAATGCCTTTTTTATTTTTTTTTTACCAGGATCTGAAAAAGAGTAAGGGAATGTCTGCCATATGAGGTAATCCATATTTGAACACTTGACTGCATACGACCAGAGGGATTAATAGCTCATTTTGATTCAGTTTATCGTTAATGTTCAGTGGACAGCCTCCACCTCCAGGTTGATAACTTTGTCCTTGGCAGTGGACTGGAAATACATACATCCCTTCCTGACATCAATTGGTATTTCAAAAGGCTCACGCTAACGTCCTTTCACCATATCAATACGCTCCTTAAATTTTAGATGACTATGATGATATGCTGTAACTTCTGTCCCAAGTTGGAGATATTAAAGAATTAAAGAAACAAATCCATACATTATTATATTATTTCATTCACTCACCCAATGAGAAGTGATGAGAGAATCGATAAGGAATTGGATCGATAAGCAGTATCGCTAAATTATGTAAGTGTAATAACTTATAATAACTCTATAATAACTGTGTTTTTCTATTTGCCTCCATGGCTTCACTGACCACATGTGTCACTTCAGCACTTCAGTTTCAATCAATTGATTGTGCCCCCTCCCGCTCGAGATTGTTAATCAAACCTGGAATTGTCAATCAACAACCGCAACCCATGTTCCGTTTACCATCTGACTCTAATTACACGCGCTAATGTTGTGAACTGTGTCTGCATCGCCTACTCTTGTAAAAAAAAACAACCCAAAAAACCTCAAAACTGTATTCTTTCAAGGCCGGTATTTCCCTTTGGCCAGCACACTTCCTTCAGGAGAACAGTCCTTCTCTGTGAGCCTCTGTGTGCTGTTGTTTGCTTGATTCGGCCACACTTGCATACAGATGAGATCAGCTGCTGCACCAACCGCCAGCCGGTGCGCTGAATCCTGAGATCCAAACACCGAATATGCTAAAAGCACCCAGTGTGTGTGGCTTGCTTCTCTCATGCCCTGTCCTTCTCCCCCATCTCAACCACTGGAAGACCTACACCACTCGTGCGTGTACTAATAGCGGCATTCTTTGTGCGATAATCATCACTTTATCTCTGCGGTGCAGGAGGAGGCACACCGTGTTTGTGTGTGCGCGGTAGCATCGAGGGGTAGAGCCGTTGAGCACTCTCCTTTGAGAGTCAAGTCACAGCCCTCCTCTGTCATGGTTTCACCATTAGTATTCATTATTCTCATCCCACCACATCCAAGGCACCCAAGCACATGCATGGACACGCACGTCAAGATGAGGAACGGGGGGGAAGCTTCAGGTGTTCTGGTTATTTAAGAGAACCTGGAAACCGGTTTGACATTATCTCTCCTGATGGCCCGTCTCAACCTTTTTCAGTTCAAATTATCTTTATTTCTATCGCGTCTGATGCGGTGAAAAATGTCTCAAGGAGCCCGCCCCTGCCCCAAACAAGCGTGTGGTGAGGACAACACTCCTGTTTAACAGGAGTTAAACAGGTCCCATGAGTGGGACCAAGCTCATATGGGGTGGAGCCTTGAAATTTATACTCATACCTATACCCAAATTATAGATTTTTAAAAAAAAATAATTTTTCTGATATGCTCACTCCACTTAGACATTTTCATTTATGTAGGATATATAAATGGTTGGCTTGATAAACCATCAGTATATACATATAGTAAATTTTTCTAATAATTTCATTCTTAAACAGTTTTTTCTGTCTTTTCACCTTCATTTTTGTAAAAATGGAAACAGTTTTTAAGACTGGTTGTAGTGTAAATAATTGCAACTCTGTATTCTTTCCATTAACTTAGACAAATCAGTTTTCAATCAATGCTGTCAACTTATCATTTTTTTTACAGCGTTCTGGTTAACACAAAGTACCCAAGATGCTATGCATAAAATACAAGAATGGATAAAAAAAAAAAAAACTAAGCAATGTTTGATGCTGTTCCTTTTACGCTTTAAGCCCTATTGGCCTGAAGGTAAAGAAAACAAACAAGCATGCATAACTCACATAAAAAGAGACAGAAAATGGAACAAAGGGGTTTATCTTTTTACTGTTGTTTAATCTTTAGACTCTAATGTTCACATAGGAAGTAAGAAAAGGAATTTATTTGGTGAGAATTCAGCCATGTTTGTAGTAGGGGAGAAACACACACAGTAGAGTATCTACATCAAACTTTCAATAGACTAAAATACCCAGCTGACATTAAACCAGTTCCTTATGATGCATTTTTTTTTTTCCGTAATATGCTGGGTTTAAAGGGTTGAACTCTGTCCGTTTAGAGAGTAATTACCTAAAAACTATGTGCCTTGGAAATTACATTGTCATCCTTTTTTGGCTTAAGTAAGCAAAATGAGATCAGTCGGCGTTTAACGCTCTGAAGCTTTATTAAAATTTAACGACGAGATCAGGTGAGGCAAGTGTGTGGGGGGGGTGGGTAGGTGGGCACATGAAAGGTCTGCGGACTCATCAGTGAGGGCAACTTGTGATGGATCTTTGGAGGGTACGGCGATGCGCACCTGTTTCAATTATTCAGCTGTCAGATATTAAAGAGTTGCAACTTGGGCGCCCGCGGATGCTCGCCATTAATAAACAAAGTGGCTTGTATTATGCATGAATGATGCTCTGAAAATCTGCCACCTCTCACTCTAAAGGGGGGGGGCACTTTCAGGAGCTTTGCAATCATGCAAATGCAACCTCAACTCAGTATCTGGCAACCCACCTGCAACTCTCGAGCAGAGCTAAAATGTGCATGCGTTCATGACCGGCTTTCTTAACAAAGAGTGAAAAGGATTCAAGGAAGGGCACTGAACTACCACCGGTCAGCGGCTGAGAGCTGACCGTTCCAAATCAGAGGATATGTGGACCGGACTGCAACGGTAACGGTAATAGACTGCTCCAGCCCAAACCCGAGACGGCTTTCTGTCTGAGATAAATGAGGAATCTTCTAAATTCAGCAGCTTTTTCATGCAGCACAATGGTAACAATAGGTGCGTCCTGGGCTGTGGAGAGCTGATATCGTTAAACAGCCCCCCCCCCCATTCCGATTGCAGGGCCTAGCCCTACGCTGTTCGGTGTAAGGGCTCGGGCAGGTGGATGAAAATACGAGACAAGAGCAGCGGATAAGTTGCCAACCTTTGATCTCATAAAGATGAAGCCTAAAATAGATAATGGGCACTTTCCTTCCTCACAAACAGCTGCGGCGCATTCAGGCTCGGCAAGGGGTCTGACCGAGCTGTGACAGCAGCGTATTTATGGGCTGTTTGGGTGTCACGACGATGACGACCGGATAAAAAAAAACGGAGGCCCTTATCACCTAGCCGAGCCTCTCTGCTAACACGGACAGCGGATCAGAGGACGCTCTTGTGTTCCGCGCTGCTGTCCAATCCCCCATCCCTCGTGCGGATGAGCGGCATTACAATATGCCTGTGTTTTCTTGTAACAGATAATGGATACGTTGGAAGTGCGCAGCTAAAAACAACGCAAGCTTGAATGAGGAGCCAGCAAGGCCGCGTGGGCGTGCATTAGTAACTGCTACAGCATACCGCCAGGCCAAAAAAAAAACGAGCGGCAAAAAAAACCCCACGTAACCTCTCCATCGCGCTTTTCAGCTATCAGACCTTTTTTGAACACAAAGAAGGACAGACAGGAATATCTCCACATCCCGCAGCTTCGGGTCCGGATTTGCTACGGAAACGTAGCCCCCCATCTTCAGGCTGAGCAAACAATTACTCTCGGAGGCCAATATCTTCTGACAGCCATAAAGCCAGAGAGAGCCGGAGGACATTTTTATGTTAATTATGTCAATTTAAAAAGCTTAGCAACTTGAGATGTGAGAGGTGCAATCCAATTATCTAAGCTAAACGGAAGAGAAGGCCGGAAAAAAAAAAAAAATCAGGATGAGGAACAGAGGAGTTGTTTGAGCCTCACTTTTAGAGGTTAAAACCTGCCTTGATATAAGATGTTAGAGCAGCAAATTGCGTAATAGAAGAAAACCAAATATACATACAGAATTAAGGGTCATTTTCATGAATCAAAATATGTAAACATGTTTCCTAGAGATGTCCAATAATATCAGTCGGCTGATAATGTTGAAAATGTATTGGTAGTGGTTTTTGGACAATATCTATATATCAAATATCAGTAAAAAAGAACAATCCTATTATTTTCCACTGTTAACATCAAGTACGGTCTAGACAGATGCTCTGAGTAGGTCCTTTGATCTTTAATCTTTGTGATTAGCATGAGGCAACCAGCAAAGAAACCAACCACATTTTGACCTCAATGCAAGAAACACATATCAGTCATGCACCCAGGCAGTAAACCTCATCATTACTGGCAATTACGTAATCATATCCCCTCCATAACCCAGGCAGGCCCTTAGTTTTGTGCTGTCACACATATACCGTGAGTGATTGCGCGTGTCGCCTGAAGGAGAACGCGGGTAGAGCCATAAATCCAACGCAGTGCTGCGCACCAAGGATGGGGCTGCGAGCTGATAATGTCTGCTTCCGACCGGAGTGCGCTATACGAGCCTCCTCTGGCCCTCTGACACGCTATTTGCTACTCCAGCTGACAGGTATGTTGAGGGAAGAATGGAGAGAACAGAGGAAAGAGAGACACACAGAAGTGTGCATGAGGGTGTGGGGGGGGGGGGGGCTTGTTGGAGAAACGCTAAGTAGATGCAAATGGAACAGCACAGGCGTAAGCTGAGGAATCAATAAAATTCTATTAAAGTCTCCTGTCAAAGTAATAGATGTACAGGGTGTTGAAAATGGGGCAAGATAAAAGGAGAGGATAAAGCTTAGTCGGGGAACATCAAAGGAATCGTCGCACGAAACTCTTCCTTGGCCCTGACAGCTCGGGCTGAGAACAACGTCGCACCCGGGTTTTCAGCCGAAGGACCCGTAGTGTAAAAACTAGGGCAAAATAAAGTGTTCCGACAATTATCGTGGGCTTCGCTGAGCACACATTGTACCGTGACGCTCGCTATGTGCGATCTGGCATCCCGACTAGCGGTTGGGGCCGTTCGCCTTTCTTTCTTTTTTCGCCTTTTTTTTTCTTTTTTTTTCCTGGCTCCCGTCATGCATCGATTTCTACAGGCAGTGATTACATGAATCTAAATTGGCCACAGTTCAACACATCAGTAGGCTCAAGATGGCTGCTGTGTTTGAAAGGCAAGTAGCAAGACCCAGCTGGCTGGGGACAGGCCACGGTAGGAGGGGGGGCCGAAGAAGCGATGGCTCCTAGGAGCTGGCGAACGTGGCAGAAACGGATGAAAGTCCCTAGTGTCCAGGGAGCTGAGTCAGTGGGGGGTCTGTCTCTTGGCCCTGGGACGCCTCAGGCTTTCCAAAGATGACATAGATCAATAGATAGATGGACCACTTGCCTGAGCTTATGTACTCAACTAGGAACTACCATAAATGAAGTCTCTGATGAATATTAACTCCCCTTGACCTCTCGGGTTTCTACCTGTGCAACTAATAGACTCTTCAGAGGGCTTGGTGGATCATATTCAATGCAATCAGCAGAGGTGAGAAAGCAATGGATACAGGCATTCTTACCATGGCCCCCACGTGTAAGAAAGGGCATCCGGTTGATGGCAATGGGCACAGTGCCGTGCTTGTTGTGAAAGTGGTGGACATGGTGGGTCGTACTGAGGGAGGACGAGACTCTGGCAGCCACGGCTGGGCAAGGGAACACCAGCAGCGCCAGAGAGAGCACCAGTCTGAAGAGAAAGGCTGGACTAGCCCACACGACCGGCGACACCACAGCTGGCTTGGGGACCAGTGCCGACCCTTCATCCACTTCCACCTCCACTTCCACCTGCTGCCCCATGGGGGCAGGGCCCAGGACGAATGAAAGGCCCCTCCCCCTCATACGACACAAACAGGAAGAGAGCATCTCAAAGGAATCCAGGGCCCATCGTCCCCTGCTTTCCAGCCAGGGGAGTGACACAAAAATAAGGCTTCAAAAAAAAAAAAAAAAAAAAGCCAATAAATCAAAATGATCCTTGTTTGAAAATCTCCCAAAAAACAAAAATGCCAAAAAAAAATACAAACTCCGTCTGAAAGAAAGACCCCAAGATTCCTCCAACAGTTTAGTACAGATATCCAAAAGCTCCTGACTGGATCCTGAAAAAGCACATGAATTCCCACCAACGGAATCCTCTAAAATGAAACCTCTCCCTAAAACAACCAGCTCACAACAGTCCGGATTTAACAAACGCGATACCCCATTATACCTCCGTGAGAGCTATCCCGTCTGCCCCCTCTTTGACTGAATTGTTCAGTAGGGTTTCCCTTTGCCTTGGGGAGATCTTCAGAGGAATCCTCCACCTATAATCCCACCTTCCATTGCGAAAAAAAAAAAAAAAAAAGAGACGTGTCCTTCTGAGATATTTATGTGGTGACTTCAAATTCGGCAGGAGGGCAGAATCGTAAAACCACAGTGCAAAAGGGAGAGGCACTGGCACGGAGCAGCTGAATCCCCTTTCCGAACTCCGAAAATCCCTGAAGGAGATGATCCAAACGGGTCCAGCCAAAAGCCGAGAAGCAGGGAAAAGAGAGTCGAGGACTTACGGCTCCGAAAAAGCGGGTTGGCGAAGCATCAATTTCCAAGTGTGGATGTGGCTGTATCCGACCCGTGCCTCGTCCGACAAAACGAATCAATATCGGTCATGGGATGAGAAGAACCAGGAAGATACCTTCAGAGGATAAAAGCCATGAACAAGCCTCCGAATCACAGAGGTGCGCATCCAGTCCAAGAAACCTCTTATCGTCAGACCTGGAACCGCGGTCTGCTCCCCCCCCCCCCTTTGCCCGTCGAGAATCCCGTCTTCGCAACACTGTTTCGCGCAGTCGGGCGAACGGGCGACAGTCCGCCGACGGTCCTCTCAGCGGGGGCTCCGACGCAGGGTGCTGCTCTTGGCTCGCCGGGAGAGTCTCACGGCGCGGCTGCCTCCGCTCTGAAATTCATGCTAATTGAATCAGAAGCTGCAGCAACGAGCGCATCCTCCCTGCCCGCGCGATTCTCCCACCGCTTTTTTTTTTTTTTTTTTTTTCTCTTACCCCCCCCCTTTTTCTCTCCCCCCTCCGATTGAGACGGACGACCTTCCCCCCGCCCCGACAAGTGCGCGCTCGCACTCCTGCTCCGAGCGGCTCGGATCCGAGGCTGGAGACCGGAGCCGAAAGGGAGACGGCGGACGCGCTCGGATCCTCGGAATGCATAGACTGTGACTGTTTGTGTCTGGCTGGAGCGCGCGGGGAGTGAGGGGGGAGCGAGCGAGCGAGGGAGAGAGAGAGTGGGAGAAGAGGGAGAGGGAGAGAGCGGGAGGGAGGGGAAGGGAAAAGGTGCCGAAACAGCACGCATGCAGGTCGAGTCTGTTGTTTGCGAATGCGCAACAACACGCACGGGCTGATGAATTGAAGTAGTTGCACCTGCTTTCACACCACCCGCTAATAAAAGTGCGCCGCTACCCGCGAACGCACGGCAATCCGGCACAATAACGCGGATTGACAGCAGCCTGGATCCTTCCAACTGTGCGTTTTCGGGAGGAACAAGAGAGTAGAGCGAAGCCCGGAGTTAGACAGGCGCTCGATCGCGAGGGGTGAAGTCGCGTCGGGCGAAAAAAAACAGAGCGGGCGAGAGAAAAAAAAAAAAAATGAGAGAGAAATGGAGGGAGATCACGGGGCAGATAAATCAGGGTTGATAGAGATCTCCTCTGGGACGGAGGCTCGGCGGCAACAGACAAGAGGCGAGAGGGATGGGCGAAATATCTAAGGGGGAAAAAAAAAAAGAAAGAAAAAAAAAAAGAGTTTTTTTTTTTTACGTGCGCGGAGCGAGAGTCGTTCCGGCGCGACACGCGGACGCGTCTCGCCAGATGGAGACATCCCAGGGGAGACGCAGACGTGCTGCGCCTTGACGCTTTCGAGGTGAGGGGAGGCGTGACACTCGGGGCGCCCGAGACATATGTCTACACGGAGATTATCGGCTAGCCCGATAAGAATGAAAATGTCTCTCATCTTCAGTTTTAGTTTTGGATGGTTTTTTTTTTTTCGTTTTTTTTTATCGTAGACATGTCATATAGCCTGATACAGATACTTCAACAATACACTTTGCATTAAAAAAAAAAAAAAAACTCCTAATCTAATCTAAGTGCTTATTGTAAATATAGCAATCTTAGCGGTTCATATAATTTCATCTTTTGTTCGAAAATCAATATTACGGGAGCCCTGCAGTAGTTGAATCTACTGCTATCCATTTGAGCAGCTAAGCGTATAATGCACTATAACTGTCAGAAACATTGCAAATGTATTCAATTACGGGTAAGGAAGTTGACGTGTAGGAGTTGATTTCTTCATTGCACTCCGCTAAGGTGCCAGTCTGAGACTAATGGTTGTTTTCTCTCTCTCTCTTTTTTTTTTTTCTTTTTACCCCTTCCCTTCAGTCGCACTTGATGATAACGCGGGACAGCCTTTTCTTTTTGCGGTGTCAAAACCCATCATCTGTCTCCCTCTGTGCTCCTGCATCATAAAACAGACGCTTTGATTTTTTTTTTTTTTTTTTCTGGGAATCCAAGAGGATTCTTGGAAATTTGCAACATGCTGTTCAGAACAGAATGTTCTCAAAGAGAATGAGAATACTGATAAGGTAGTTATTCACATATTCACCATTCTATCTATCTATCTATCTATCTATCTATCTATCTATCTATCTATCTATCTATCTATCTATCTATTCTAGGATTATGGACTTTTTTGTAGAGTGCAGTACAGCAAGTTTTACAAGTTGGCATGTATAAGTATATACTTTTTACTTTTTAATGACATGATTTTTTCACATATTACACAGCAAACTCTTCAGTTACTTCTCCCATTCCCAATGTCAAAATATCTATCTTTCAGTCTCTCTATCTACTTATTGATGTAATTTTTACACAGTGCAGTTCCCAAGGCTTTGGGAAACAGATTATATAAGTTTTAAGTGAGAGTAAGTTAGTCCTGGAAGGATGGCATGTTTTAGGTGGCGGGAAGGTGAGAGGTGGGTGATTCGTTCCCACTGCCGACACATCGGGATTTGTTCCTTCTGGTGGCTCTCTTACGAGGTCATCGCGATAATGTCAGAACCATGGCGGTGAACATTGGACAAGGACGTGCTTCCGTTCGATACTTCCAAATATACTCTTATACTACAACCTTAACAACCAATAGCAAGATCGTTGCCACTCTTGCTTTGGTGCTAGGAGACAAACTTGACTAAAACTCATGCTAAATAAATAAAGTTCAATTTTGAGCTTTTGAATTTGAACCAAACAAAATGGAAAATGGTGGATCAATGAAGTTGGTACAAGGTCGCTACCAGAATCTTTTCTCCATCGCTGGAAGTGTTTCAAGGTAAATGTTTGATAAGACTGGAACTAACATTATTGATGTTTCCTGTGGAGGATAGAGTGGACTGGGAGCTCATTATAGTGAAAAACACATAGCAACACCTGCTCCCCTTTCCTCACGGGCACAAAAAAAAAAAAAAAAAAAAGGTCTCATAGGTGAGCTTCCTTTGCGCATGTGCTAATTATACGCCGACGCCAAAAACGGTTGTAGCGCTGCTGCGTGATGCAACACCTCATCCCGAGGGTGGGGAAAAGTAGAAAAAAAAAGGAAAAAAAAGAAGGCCTCGCCCCCGAGACACCGAATGTTCCCCCCCAAATGAAACCGCAAACTCCAAAAGCCCGTCGGGGAAGTGAGGTCATAGATAAAGGAAGCGGGATTAGCTTACTGACAGACAGGGGATCAAAGCTGCTCCTCTGCAGTCTAATCCTGAGATAAAACTTCACGCAGTTATACAGCTAATTAATTAGACCTCACTTCTTGATGTTCCAAAGCCAAGATGACAGAAATATTCGGTGCTTATTTTGTCGAGAAGCAATGAATGGGCTGTCTATGTACATCTCTCACTCTCTCTCTCTCTGTGCCTCAATGTCTCTCTCTCTGTAAATATATATATATAATAATATATATAAATTTAATCACAGGTATGCTGTAGATTAATCCAGATTAATCATTATTAAATAATCTTTTTTAATCTCCGTTAATCTAATAAAACAGGTTAATTTCGACTGGAAGTACATCGGAGAAAAGGACACTCCTTCCTGACTGTTCTGTGCTGAGGATTATTTCTTGGACATTGAGAAGTCCAACATGCTGTGTTTCCTCTTTACTGCTGGCTTCTGCCGCATGTCTGCTGGATCAACCGCCTATTTGCACATGGGCACACACACACACACATATACACACACACACATCGACAGATGCATGCCAGAGCGCACATGAAACCGAAGTAAACAGAAGCATCTCTTGGAGTTCTCTGCTGGGTGAGGTCAGGAAAGTAGGACAATCTGTGTGCTTAGGCAGCAGGGGAATGCAAAACATAGACCCAAGTCATCAATTTTTTAACTCGTGCCTCCCTTTTGTGCTGTCTGGTGGCTTTCTCCCCATATTAGCTGGTTACGTAAGCGCACTGCTAGAAAAAACTTCACCAGCCCCACTTGGAAACCCTCAAGCACATTAATTGTGATAAATACTGTAATAATAAATTGCCTCAACTAATTCCTCAACTGGGAACCGATCTACATTCACAGCCTTTTGTCTCATTGCTTACGTCCTTTCGGAAGACAGATGTGAAGTCCCAGAAAATGTAATTTATGGAAGCAAAAAACAACGCGCAATAAATATTCATTTAAAAATTGCGTATGTTACAACACATCTGGAGCGACATAAGCCTGTCCTCAGCAATTCTGTTCAATTCCAAGCACATCATACATTTTTAATGCTAAACAAGCCCCCTTTGTGATCTATAAACGGATCTGTTAGACTTGAGAAACCCCGTGTTTATCGTGAGAAACCCCATGCTTATCAAAGTAAACCAATACTGAGATTAGACGTCGGATCAAATGCCAAAACAATTATGGTTTAAATAATAAAGAGAAATTAAGCCAAATCAGATCGGAGGCAAAGCCTGAAAAGGCACTCAAGCGACAAACTACGGCGATGGATACCAAAGCAGAATATTTCACTTGAATGTTAAATCAATGTCGCTGGCTGGCCAATGTTGGGTCCGCATCGCTAGTATCAAGCAGGGAGCGGAGTCCGTGCGCTGCGCGCTCGAATGCAAAACTCCAGCCGTGGCCCGCGATGTGGTTCATAATGTATAGCCGTTTAGCCGAAAACGGTGCTCTTGCCCGGGTTTTGTAATTAAAATCTCCGGGTGCGCCACCAACAAAGTATCGATTACGCTGTTGCTGGTCGACCACAAACCAGCACAAAAGGACGAAAGTAATGGATGCGTCCGCGTGTAGCATTATCGACAAAAGCCTCAGCTAAGAGCATTATGGCTCGGTTAGATTTTAGAAAATGGAAAGTGTTTTTTTTTGGTTTTTTTTTTCTTCTTTCAATAATAAGGATACAAGAACTGGGAAGTCCAACTTGAATGTGGGGAAATGAGAAACGCCGGAAGGAAAGGCCGGCCGACGACAACGGGCTGGGGGAACGACTGGGAGCGAGGCGGTTCCAATTAGCATTCGCGCGCCTTGCGAGATCGGAGGGATAAGTAACGGAAGGGGCGGGGGCGGCGTTCCGCTGGGACGGCCGCACATATCTTAATCACATGGAATGATATATCCTCGAGCAGAGAGAGGTAGAGAAAGCAAAGGGGAGGAAGAGGAGGGGGGAAAAAAAGAAAAGAAAACAAACGCCTTAGAACGACTTCACAGGCCAAATGGCGTTATCAGCCAATCTCACGCTAGCTCTCTCCGTCCCAGTTAATCGGGACGTCCGATATCGATCTGCTATCGCCCCTAACCCTAGTGTTGTTGAATGTGCAGCGGTCCCAGGTCCACGTTGGACCCCCGCCACCGTGACTCCACGGCTGAATCAGCGCGTCTTTCCCTCACGTCCCACGGTCAAAATAATTTAGCGCCTCGGCGAGGAGCAGCGAGCGCTGGGCTCGCCGCGAGATTTGTCAGTGTCTCATAAAAGTTCACGGGCAGAGGGAAACTAGCGAGGGGGTCCGTTCAAGTGTGGGTGGGGGGGTGCAATTTTGACCTTGCTACCGTAGTATTTAACATGAGCATGGCCACGCTATGACAACCACGCGATTGAAACAGACGCCTAGGATTTGGGAACTGCCGGGGTCCAACCCGGGGATGTTGCTTGGGTCCCCTCATCCGTGTTGCGCAAACGCAGCGAAACCACCGCTCACACGTGCGTCGCTTGCCGGCTTTTTTTTTCCGCTGATCTCTCACCTTTTTAGCTTCTGTTTTTTTTTTTTTTTTTTTTTTTTCGCCCCTCCAGCGATCCATTTATCTCTGCAGCCGTGCGCTCTTTTGGTGAGTCAGCTGTCACTGGCTGTCCCTCCAGCTGTGGACCCAGCTGTCCGGGCCAGATGGGGCCCCGTTTTTTTTTTTTTTCGCTCATACACTCTATAGGGGTGGGGTGGGGTGGGGTGGGGGGTAGGGGGTGGTAGGGGGTCCCTAAACTTGAAGCCACAGATACGTGGCCCTAAGGCGAATAATCCACACTGAGCCGAGCAGTATGAAGGGGGAAAAAAAAAACGTTTGCAGCGCCTGCGAGAGATAAACGTGGCACTCCGACAGCAGTCCGCTCTCCAAGCGACTTCTTGAACTAAGCTACTGTTGAGTCGCGACAATTCTGGATAGACGGTGATTTACAGGTTTACCGACACCTGAATGGGATTCCGATTTGCGTGCCCTTGTGGAGGCGGCGCTCGGAGCACGCGCTCCAAAGTTGATGAGGAAGGGGGAGGGGCCGCAAAAGCTATTCCAGTATAATGCCGGCTTGCGCTAATCTCCGCTGCGCACGGGAAAATTTTGACGAGGATTTTGAGGATTTTTTTTTTTAATGCAATTTCTATACACTGTGAAAGCCAAACAATAGCACCGGGGGGGGGGAGAGCATGAGTTAGAAGGGGAGACATGGCATTAGCGAGAGAAAGAAAGAATTTTTTGTTGTTTTGTTTTGTTTTTTTTCCCCCGTGGAGCCAGCTCGCAAAGCTCCAGGGTATAAGGTGTCCTGGTGTTAGAAACGCCTGCTGAATCACATCTAATTTACCCAAAGCTTATGTGGAGAAGAGCGACAGTTAACGCAAGCGAGTTAGAAGGTAAAAACAGATATCAGAGCCCACTGTACAATGGCTTCTTTAATAGGAAAGCCCTTTGGGATGGTTCGGTGGAGGCGACGTCAGTTAGATGGGGCCTTTTTATCGATTCCAACAGTAGATCAACAGCTTGAGGTTCTCGCTTTCTCGAAGGTGAATACACAGTGAAAGTGAAATCTACAGGAAACATGGTCAGGGAGGGATTCTTCTGGTCTCATCCTGTACACGGGAGACACAGCTTGGGCTCGAGCGCCGGGCTTCCCAGTGATTTGACACCGCTGTCTTTTATGTGAGCGGGGCGCCGACAAAGACACCAGGTGCACGAGGCCAAAATATTTGCTAAAGCTGTCGGACATGGCACAGGAGGCAACAATCATCTGGCACCCGGAGCTCATTGCTCATAGCCCGGGTGCTGTGATGTGCTCTTCAGGATTCTGACTAAGCCTAACTGATGCTGAGCTCCCGAGACTACTCGTCACCATCATTTACGAAGTGGATTTAGGCTGTGTCGCCGTCTGTTTTTCTGTTTATCGGAGATAGGGACATGAAACCAAAATGAATAAAAAACGAAAATGTGTGGGGGGGGAAAGGCACAAATTACAACTGAAGTAACCCCAAACTGTTACGCTCAGGTTTTACCATATTATGCACTCACTTGTTCAGTGCTTTAGACCTTATATTTGCATAGACAGTGTCTAAAGTGCCTCCCATATCAGTTCAGATGACGAATTCAATGTTCAGTAAACTTCTGTAGTCTGTAATTGTGTCTAAAAAAACAGGGTGTTTTGGACTTCTGCCCTACTGTTACACAACAGTTGGGCTGATTTAAATAATACCAGCCTCATGCAGGATGTCTCCACCAGTATATCAGTATATCTATAGCTGGATATATCTACCAGTTGAAGGGCCCGCCTACACTACAGCTGTCCTCGCGTCTTTCCCCGGCAGAAGAGACAGGCGGAGCAAAGACATATGTGGGCGGAACAAAGACATCCTGTGGGCGGAGCTCACAGCAGCTCATTAGGATTTAGAGGGAAAGCTTTTTTCAAGCATTCCGAACAGGGTTGTGAAACTCGTGCTTCTGCCTGTACTCATCCTTCTGTTTTGTATTATTACATTACATATTGTAATATTACATTACATATTACTAATATTTAATTTAGACATCAACCAAGCAGATTTAAGTGCAAAATCAAGCAGATAGATTTTGCAGAAAGGAAACAATATGATATATCACTTCTGAGATTTGGGTTAAAACCTTCCTCCTTGAGAAGGCTTACAGGCAGTAGTTCCATAGAAACAGTCACTATTCTTGTTATCCTAATGTTAATAGAACAGGACTATCAAATCTTTACCTTCCAGCTTGGTTTCGCTCCTATAAATTGAGGTTGTGCTATCTCATTTTTTAGGTCAGTGTGCCATAATGATCGGATGCCAGTACCTTACCACACCTCCCAGCCTTCCCCGCCCTCCCCAATCAGACACACCTGCTTCCAATCCCACTGATCAACTCCCCTATTTAAACCCCGGTCCTCCGCCCGCTCCTCGCCAGATTGCTATTTGTGCTATGCCAGATGTTCCAGTGCTTTTCTCCAGCCTGTTTTCTGACCTGCCTGCTTTAGTCTGTGCCCCGAACAACCTGCCTTCCGCATCAGATTCTGAGATCCGATGTCCTGCCTGCTGATCGCCGGTCCCCAGGTTGCCAATCCTGCCCGCCTCCCAGTAAACCCGACTGCCTTCTGCTCCTGATGCGAAGCTCGGGCCCGCGTTCCCAGGACTTTTCCAACCACTCTGGTCATCCGTGTATTGTGTTTCAGTAAATCTGAGTTCAATCCCCTGAGCGTAGCTCTGTTGGGTCCTTCTCTGAGCTGTGACACTGTTTGATGCTGATTTCTGTCCTTCCCCACGGCCCTATCTCCGCTCCTCCATCTTTTATTTCCCCGCTTTGAGCTCCTCTAAAACGCCTAGAGGCAATCGTGACTGTGGCAGCAATATCAATTAAAAAATAATCCAGGACAAAGTAAACTGTTTTAGACCGAGTTCTTAGCCATTTACCATGGCAGAGATGATTTTTCTGAGCTTTCCACATACCACAACCAATCAATGCCATCTTGATACGCAAACCGCAGACTTTTAACACTCCCGGCCAACATCAGCTCCAAGTTTAGTCTTTGAGAAAAGTTTTAAAAAAGGCCCGATTCTTTAATATTCCCTCTCTGTGTGAGGCTGTTCCCTCGTAATCCTCCTCCTCGTGTCATCTCTTATCGAAAAGGGAGAAACCTTTGGAATAAACACTTTCCGCTGATTTATCCTTGGAGCAAAAATATTTTCCCCGCGCTCCTCCGTATAGACTTTAACTTATCACTTGCGGAGTACAACTTTTCTGAAAACAGAGGCAGAAAATATCCTTTCATGGGGTGTTTTGGGTGAATTTATGCGTACATTGGAACCGATTTGGTGCGTGTGTGTGTGCGCGGAGCCTTCGCCGCGGCGGAAAGAAATCGGGATTTTCAAGTTAATGGACAGGAGGACTGCCGCCTCCTTTATGTGTCAGCCTTGGTTACACACAGCGCACACAAAGGCCGCCGTCCGGGACTCAACAATGCAGCACCGAAAGTGTTTATGATACAAAGAGGGAGTAATTGCTGTGTCCTGCCAGCGATTGATCCCTGGGTCCGTCTATGAATCGATACTGTTATTCCTTTCGTTCCTCCAAGGGTGTTTATTTTGTCATTGGTGCTTATTGCAATTACTGCATTTGAATTGATCTTTGGCTCTAGTTAGCTAAAAGCACGTCTATGCACGTTTGCAAAAACTGCGAACACTGGTTTTTTACGTGTCCATAAAAATCCGATCATTAGGAGTAATCAGATGATTGGAAGATATATGATACTTTTACATGCAATTTAAACATGCAAAAATTGAAAAACCTTGTTTTATGGGTTTCAGCCCATTTATCAGACTTGTTTTATTCTGCACATATAAGATTATGGAGGGGAAAAGCCAGAATTGGACATGTTAGCACATGACTTGTTTCAATGTAATAGTGAAAGGGAAAAAAAAACTGCAAATGAAATTTCCACGATTTAGTTGATGTGCCAATGTTATCAGATTACCTGAGATAATTAATTCCTAAAATATTGTTTGACCATACGAATCTGATAACTGGGTAATTGCGTCGTAATAGTAGGGTCTGACATTTGCCTATGTTCCAGAAATTCAACATTCTCTAATAACCATGGTTTACGCATTAAAGACCATTCATCAAATTACGCAGAGAGCACCTACAGATGCAATATTGGAGTTTCAAACTATTTGTCGATTTTTCTGCTGCTGTAAAGGAAATTAGATTAACTGGCAAGCATGCACAGAGACATCGGAGAGCAGATTTCCCATAATTAGATATTCATAATAAACGAAAAAAAAAAAAAAAAATAAACTAAACTTTTTTTTCCTCCCCTAAAAAAAATAGGAAATGATCAGATTCTAATGGTCGCGTAAAAACATCCATAGTGGCCACGGTTGCTATTTGGTTCTTTAAAACCTATTATTAGAGGTCAGAAGCTGAAAACACAGGGCAATGGATTCTTTGCTCATTGTGGGGAAATGCTGGGAAGACGTTGCTTTTCTTCATTCCACAAATCCCTGCAGATATCAAATCAATCTGCGCTGCCACTTTGCTCCCGCAGTGTCAATAAGCTCCAAGAACAACAACAAACGGGCTGCAAATGGACCCCCGCTTTCAAACCCCGTACAGGATGGAGGCTACTTATGAAAGACCCCACCGAGCATGTCATATGTGTACGCATGGTGTTACAGAGGGAGGGCCGATGTCCACCACTGCATCATCACACTCAGCAGAGGACACGGACTTATTTTCGATATTGAGTGGCTTACCATGTTGGACACCCCTCCTCAGGTGGAACTCATGTTTCCTTTTGTACTCTTATATTCTTTTTCAGGGGAACCCCAGGGAGATATATATGCCCAGCTACTTACTGCTTACTACTAGTACTTAATACCAACTACTACTACGAACAGTGCTTTTCTTAACCTGCTTATTCCCTTCCACTCCATGGGGAGGGTGCTGGAGCCTAGCCCCTCACCCCTGGATGAATCACCAGATCATTGCCCTCCGGTCATTTTGGGGTTGCTCACAACCGAACCAACTCAGGTCTAACCAACTGCTCCACCATATCTAACCCCTCCCCCTCACCATCTTGTCGGTGATTTCCCGGAATATGGTTTGTGGTTTTTTTTTTAGTCCACAGGCTGTGCCCCTAGTGGGTTTCCGATGCTATGTTTTTAGTCTATTCCGGGGGGGGGCAGCAAGCTGATCAAGGGGGAGATGCCAGTGATTTAAAACAAAAATGAAAATCCCGCTGAAACCATGCTGGATTGCAGAGTGCACCTTGAATAACCTGGTGTACTACTGCCTATTCCTAAAATACGTGCGAGCACATGAGAGGGAAGATGAGCTCAGATGATCCATTTGGCTTGAGTGCCTCTTCACAGCGTGTTACTACATCATTATTCTGTTGTGTTTGTATTTCAAAAATAAAGATTGATAGAAGCTAGATCACCGAGAGCAACATCTCAGATTCGCTGTTCTGTGGAAACCTCATTCCTATCCTTTTACATGCTCTTCTCCTGACAGAGCATTACTTATTCATACGGACACAGGCCAAGGAAACACATCACATGTATAGACTCAATAATTCAGACACGCTAGCGCTTCCTCCGCCGTCCGTATCTGCTTACTTGAAAATGCCCGTCTTGACTTTCAGACGCTGACGCCGTCTGACGACTGTTGAACATCTGGAATCTGCTGACAGCAACAATCGCGCAAAAGCTCAATCGCGTAAGGGCTCAGCGCCATCGCATTAAAAATGAAGTTGCATTTGATTAGCTGTCAGATATTTTCACTAATTTTGCACACATGAGATGGTCGTTGAATCAGAAATTCCATGAAAATCCAAAAAAGTTTTATCTTTACTTTTAAAGCTATTTACGTGTTTAGGGTTAGTAGAAAATATTGAAAATCAGTTGGTTAGTGCTAAATAATTATTTAAAACAAAATGTATGATTCTTAAAACTTGTAATACTTTTGCAGAGTTAAGTGATGACTGTTGGTGTAATACTGTAATCCAATAAATTCTAGGGTATTACATCATAAAACATTACATAACTGTAACAGTCAGATCAACTGTAATAATATCTGATTTACATGGACTTTAGAATTTCATATTTTAGTCCACTTATTGGATTTCATTTGTACGTACATAGTAATATAAAAACCCAACCTAATATTTATTATTTTCAAATGATGACATTTTGTTTTGGCAACATAAACATCGTGATGTGTTAGCATTAACTATCCTAATGTGGGAACTCGTATATCTCTATTCCCAGATGTAGAAAAACATACCAGTAGTCAGATTAACGAGCATAGCTGCACCATCAATCAATCAATCAATCAATCTTTATTTCTATAGCGTCTTATACAATCAAAATTGTTTTAAGGCGCTTTCCAGAACCCCAGGGCCTAACCCCAGACAAGCAACAGTGGCGAGGAAAAACTCCCCTTTAACAGGAAGAAACCTTGAGCAGAACCAGGCTCATGTAGGGGGACCCTCCTGATGATGGACAGATGGTAGAGAGAGAGGAGGAGAGGGAGAGGAGGAGAAGAAGGAGAAGGAGAAGAAGAAGAACGAGATGAGAGGAGAGGGAGAGGAGAGGCACAGAACACAGAAACACACACAAAAATACACCACCATGTCAGAGAACTGGGGAGAAACATAGGTGTGCTAATCTGAACTATGCAGCTATCAGATAAAGCACGTCACATGACGCTGCTTACATAATTGCTTAAACAATCTGATAACTCCAGAAGTTGTGCCATGATTGGATCCATGTCTATAAACAACACTTGTCCTGATCCAGTTTTTTGCTCCCGATCTGATCTTAAACTATCTTGCCAATGCCCATCCGATACCTTTTGTCGATGCACCGTTGAATCAGCCGTGTTCTAAAAGATGAATTACATTGGGGAAAAGAAAATCTGCTCTTTTCTTTTTCGCGTTCAAAATGATTCCACATCATCAAAACGTGAGGTTGTTGTGTTGATGTGTACGGTCTTTCAAACCGGTTGCAATGTGTTGAGAGTAAACTTTGTGAGCTTTTGCGCTACTGTAGCTTGAGCAGCCCACTTCGGCCACAGCCGTCTTTGTTTCGTAACAGTATTGGCCGTCTTTTCTACGAATAAAAAGATTAATACTGGGGCCTGGCACTAACAAAAACACGTGCGTGTCTACATTTGTGTGCGATTTGAATCTTATTTTGGCATTATGCCATCAATCAGAAAACTTTCCGACCCCCCCACCACCCTTCTATCGAGCAAAATAGCTAGCAGCTACGATACTCCGCTGTGCTTGACAAATGCCAAGATGACACATTTAATTAAAGACCCTTACGCTCTTTCTTCAGCTCCGCCCAGCGTGCGAACTTGACTTTGCACTGTGAGGGGGTTTACGAACTATCTCCGTGACATGCTCTGATAAAGTCATTAGGCTCGCGTGCTAATAATAGGGAATGGGCAGCGGTGTGCTTTTGTTAGCCAATAGATAGGCGACACCGCCGGCGTGTAACGCAAGAAGATGAATGCTTATGGAAATGAGAGAAGGCCGAGTAGTGCAGGGTCGCTAATCTGGGATGATTGGAGCTAGAGAGCGGCCGTTCTTAAAAAAGAAAAGAGGAAAAGCACACGGATTAATGACAAAATGACGGAGTTGAAATTTAATCAGGGGGGGGAAACTGATCGCGGCCTCCCTGGGATTTGCTGGCGAGGGCACTCAAGCTATAGATTACATACGTGAATCTGCGAAAAACAACACAAAGCCATTTAAGCCAGCGACAATCTGGACTTCCAGTCCGACGGAAAAGCGAGGAGCGCCTTTTCAAAAATAACTTTTGCTGAAATAACGCGAATTCCAGCCGCACAAAAGAGCTCTCCCAAAATCTGACCGCTCGCCCCGGAACGCTTCCGTTTCTCCCTCCGCGAGGTTCATTCATTTGGCCCGCTCATCACTTTCTTTTCACTGCCCGTGATTACGCCGCATTTATTTAAATAACTCAATTCGCAATACCCGGCTACGTCGGGCGCTTTCTCGGTTTAACTGATGCCTCGACTCCCCTGGGGCAAATTTTCTCCATCGCTCCTTTGCTCTCCCTCTCTTCTTCTGTTAAAAAAAAAAAATAATGGTTGGTTAAAGGCCTGCATCTTGGCTTCGATAACAATTATCTGCTTGCAAGAATTAGCCTATGCGGCTTAATACTTGCTACTCCTCCTCAGGCTCTTGTATGAAAGACTATTAATTACCCTGACCCACTTGTCACTATTTGTCTGGTAAGTGCCCACACTGATGGTTAATCAAAGACATTTTAAAAAAAAAAAATCCACCCTGTACTTATTCTTACTTCACTCTGCTATCATTTCTTTTAGACTGTGAATAAAATTTCAGGTTTAATGTGAAATGCGCTGTAAAGTATAAAAAAAAAAAAAAAAAAATGAGCAGATGAGATTAAAAAAAACCATTCAGTCAGAGGTGAAAAAGTGAATCATAGCTTTCCTTTTTATTCCTTTCGTCTACCCCCAGTGGCGAGGGGCAAGGGGAAGGGGTGAAAATGATCCCCCTGAGCAATGGGACCCCGCTTGACTACCGCTGCGTGATCAGACGCCGCGGCGGCGGAACACAACAGAAAACAAACGCATGGGTGCTGTCGTCAATGGCGGTAGTTGCCATGGTTCTGGTGTCACGTCTTTGCTTGTCTGGGGCTCGGCGCGTTGTTGTCGTGAAGTGCGTTTGGGGTGAATTTGCCATTTCTGTCGCTACAGATCTAAATGTCAACAATTTTAAAATACAATTAAAGAATTCCCAACAAGGTTGAATATTTACATATTGCAGGCAATGATTTAAAAAAAAAAAGAAAATGAATGTGAAAATGATATTCATGCTTCCTTTTTTACTTCCATATTCTATAACTCATTGTATGGTGGAAAATTTCTGTACCCCTTTATACAAGTGAGGTCCTTGGTATGTGTTTGAGTTTCAGCGAGTTTTGCCCCTCGTCTAAATCTCACGGAGAGTCAGGACACTCCTTCATCCGGAATGAGCAAAATCAATGGCTAAGTGGTAAATTGGGATAGCGCTGTAGGTTTCGTATAAAAGATGCACATAATACATCTGGGATGAAAAGTGAATCCACGCGGAAGTCACTTTAAGTGCAATGTCACCGAGATCCTCTGTGTCCAAAAAGCCACGGCTCCGATTTACTCCCATTCCTTATTTTCCCAACTCGTAACGGTGTCACCAGCTATAGCTCATCAACCTAAACTATGGTGTGGTGGTACGTCTGAAATTATTTCCATAATTAAGTGGATATTTAACCTTAAAAACTGGGGCGTGTCTATTTGATTAACATGAATGACCTCCGATCCAGTCTGTGGTTGGCTGATAAGACCGAGCTCAAAAGTTACGCCCACCGCTTAATTCTCCTCCAGCCCTGTCCTCTTATTCAAATATGGGATGAAAGTAAACAAAACCAACAACCTAAAAAAAAAAAGTCCTTCAAAAAGCAATGGGTGACGTCACATAGGGTTGTGGATTGGCTCTTGGATCGGCTCTAAAACTGGACTTGCACGGGAACATGTTGGTTAGACCGATGACGAGACATACTTCACAACTGCTTAGATGCTAACTAGTTAACCTGCTGTTAACCATTACTGTGGCCCAAAGATTGACAGCAAACCGCCGCCTATTTTAACAGAGGCAACGTCAACTCACCGACAAATTAACTCCATTTCCGTGCGCGTATACTGAGACCAAAACAACAGTCCCATTAGTGGCTAATGTCGCTGGGCTAAGCTGTGCACAAACATGCTAAATTTCAGTTCTATAAAAGATAATGAAGTCAGTTTGATGTACATTCCTCTAACATCAGAAAAAACAGACAGTTCATCTGTATTTGCCTGATAATGGAACAAATGATCCATATTGTCAACAGTATTAAGAGATTAGTTTCATATCTAAATGTATAGATTTAGTAATTATTGAAATTCTGCAGCATTACGCCCAACAGCCCCATGTTTGCTGTGGTGGTGTAAACATTTACACATATGCTGATTGCGATCAGGCGTTTAAACAACGCATTTGTTTGGCTCAATTAATGCGATGATTGCTTGGTATTGAATTCTAGAGGGCCACGATCCAGCGGGGTTTTCTATCCCACTGGGTAGACGGCACAACAATGGACGGCCCACCCAGGGGCATCATCAGAGTCCGTGGCGAAGAGCTCGAGAGTGGAGTGACGGTCGACAGCTTGTGTCATAGACCACATTAAACCACAAACTGCTCTCTACCTTCTGCGTGTGCGCGTGCATAATCGACTATCTAAGCTAAGGTGTTGTCTGCCTTTAAGGTTGTTTAAGGTTAATTCTTTTGTCCTCAAACAAAAAATCACTCTATTACAAGAGGCCTTTCCTCACACACTGTTGATAGCTCACAACAATGCTGACTGTGCTATGTGAGTGCCAAGAACCATGGCCTACACACCCTCCAAAGCAATTCAATTTAATTCAATTCATATTTATATCACACCTATAACAATACAAATTGTCTCGCGACACTTTGCAAGACACGGTCTGATGTCTGCAGAGCAATCCAGAGGGCAACGGTGGCAAGGAAAAACCCCGCAACACAATGCTCGAACCAACCAGAAGGCTGGTGTTGGGCGGAGGGGAGGAGCCAAACAAACCGGTGCATACAAAAAGGCAGAAATGTGCTCGTCTCCTCGAGGCTTTGACAACGGAAACAATGCAAGTTCTCGTCAGGACGGGAACGCTCCCGCGCTAGAACCCTCCCACCACGGCGTGTGTTACGCTTGCCCTTCAGACGCTTCCCTCTGTCTACATTGTTTGGACTACCGCAAATTATTACCCGTTTATGTGTCTCTATATTCCCTTACCTGACAACACCAGTTGTTCCTTAAAAGAGCTCTATATAAGTTTGCGGCCAAACCTGGTATAGCGATCATATTCAAAATACTACAGGGCGTAATGTCCCTCCCACCCCCTCCAGAGTAGAGATTGCCAGTCACGAGTCATTGTTTTCTCCCTCAAAGAATTTATTAGGTTGTCAATTTAATGACCCACCTGCTTATGTGCTAGTGTAGTATAAAGGAACATGAATAACATTATTTGACTGTAGCGGATAGTTGAAATGGCCGCGCCTACATGAAGTAGAATTAAAGTCTTCAAATCCTTCCCCTCTTTCGGCCGTCTCCGTCTTTCAAATGCGTCTCTGAGACACACCCTCCTTTTGTTTTCCGACTTGGTCGCAGCATATTTGGGAATCGTCACGAGGCCTTTTTGGCTCGACGATGTCACGCATTTTTGATCAGGGACGTCCGTGGTTGCATCTCAGTGGTCGCTGGAAACGGGCCACTTTTGAAAAGAGAATACGCTACGTAAGGTTCCAAGTAAACCACGCCCACTCCACATTTTTAACCAATCAGATCAACGGTTCCCAGATATCGGACAAGAAAAAAGTTCTGATTGGCTGATGAACAAGGCGCGGGAACGTCAGAGTACGAAAGAAAAACTTGCGGTCGTACGTCAGATTAGGCAACTATGTCATGAATCGTTATTTTCATCTCAACAGAGTCCGAATCCCCGTCCGCCCTTTTTCACAGCGCTCCCTTGCGGACGGCCAACCGGACTAGTTTGTGGGCGGCGCCAGGCGTTTTTTTAACCGCCGCGCGACCGCAGCTGTGAAATACCCGAGCAGGCTGTCAACATCTGTGGACGGGCTTGCCGGCTGATTCATTATGCATTCGCGGGCCTTGTTAGCATGCAAAACAAACAACGCGGAGATTTACACGGGGGACTTCACTTAACCCCGCGCAAGGTCGCTGCTGGCAACAGCGACATACAATATTTCCGTTAGATGGGGACCATAAGCTATCTTCTGCCCACTCCACAGAGGATCTAACGATTTAGATCGCACCGATTATAGCTGTTGCGTTACGGGGGGGGGGGCAGCCACTGCGAATAAACCGGGAGAGGAAACAGAAAACTGGAATCATTTTGTATTGGCAAAGTTTCAACAGTCTGATGGCCAATTAGAAATAAGTGGTTGGCAGGTGGAGGCGGATCGATTTACAAGCCCGCGCCCTTTCTTCGCTGTTTTGTTTTCCCTTCCCGCGGCCTGTTTTCTCTCCCGGGTCCTCTTGCGCAACCCCGCCGAGGACCCGCCACCTCCGCGGAGGGGGGGCACCGTCGAGAGCCAGATGGCGCTAAAGGCTTGCGTGCGTCTGTGTTTGTATGGTAGCGTGTCTGCGCCTTCCCAGACAACTCACGACCGGGGCCCGCGCAGAGCCGCGGGACTCGCTCGGGCTCCTGGCACCGAGAAGGAACCGCTGCGACATGCCAGGCATTTCACGCGCATACACACACACACACACATCCTTGAAGTTCAGTCTTTGGGAGCAGGGGAGTTTCTTGGCCTGCGGAGGTTGCGTAGGGCGCTCCCTGCTGGAGAGGATACCGAAGCATCAACCAAAATGACCTCATTGATAATTTAGAAGCAATAAAAATCAAGGAGTGTCCAATTTTAGGAATCAAGGGCACAGCATGGGAATTCTGTTTAGTGCTTCATAGAAAATGTGGAAATGTTTTGTGGTTTGCATTTTTTCGAACTGCAAAAATGTTAATATTTATTTCTTTTATGTCGCTTATGTTTACTATAACCCAGGGGTTCCCAAACTGAGCCAATGCGCAGTAACAAAAAACTGCTCGTGCACATGTGACCCTAAACTCAGTCAATTATTAGAGCACATATAACGTGCATATATAGGCTAAATATATAAGCTAAAAGATAAAACTATTCTATTTCAAATGAAAATAATTTGCCTTATAAAGAGGTTGGATTTTAAGAGTAGTGATCAAAACGTAGTGCAGTGTGTTCATGGAAATTATATGCTCGTTCTTTTTTGAATGGGTTTTTCACGGTCTGGTTCATTAGAACCCATGGCTCAAGACCGGTCCAGGAGCCAGTGTCTGGGGACCGCTGCTGTAGCCTGCACACACGCACACACACACACAAAAAAATGATCTTCTATGTGTTTGCAGTAGCAAAATTAAAATGCTATTTATTTCCCCTGAAGATGGCTGGTTGAAGGAAGGTAGCACTGTGAGGACTTTGAGCTCCTTACCCTAACCCTAACCATCGCAGTTGAAACCCCTAACCCTGACCAATGCTATCCTCAGCTTCAAATGGAACTTAGATTTGAACTTGGACCATCTTGAATGTCCTCACTTTGCCAGTAGAATGGAAAATTTAGTACTCATTATGTATCCAAAGTGGTTTTCTTTGTCAACTGGACTGGGTTTCTTCTCTTGAAGAAGTTTCGACTTCTATCCAGAAAGCTTCTTCAGTTCTGGGAACTCTTTATAATAATAATAATAATAATAATAATAATAATAATAATAATAATAATAATATTGTCTTCTACACTGCAGGAATAGTCATGCTCATAGTCAACTCAAGAGGGTAGAAGACCACAGCTACCGGTCACACATGAGCTACATTCATGTTTTATATAGATAAATATAAATTTATTATTGAAAACCAAGAAAAGTTCTTGTTTTGTCAACCGGGTTTCGTAGGTATTAAACCGTAAACTTAGCAACATGAAACATTTTTTTAAAGGTCATTCACTGGCCTGTGCCCTGAAGTGTCCCTTATGATTGGGCAGTTTCCAGATCTAATCTGTAATCGAAGAGCATAAGCTGCCCCCCCCCCGCCTCTCCCGCTATCCCACCGCCCAGAGCGGCCGCCGCATCCTCCCCATCAGCGGGGCCTACGAGGGGCTCATTTTCATCTCGCCTAATTTGATTTCGGAGTGAGGTGACGCAATGTGGAAATGACTCAAGAGCAGAGTGGGTACCTGCGATGAATGCTTGATAAGAGATGATAAATAAAATATGGCTATTCCCGCTATGGCTGGGGCGCCGTAGCGGGGTCGCACCACAATGCACAAGAGAATGAAAATTAATCCTTCCCTTTCCCAATGGTGAGGAAGGAGGGAAATTAAAAAAAGGGGGGAAAATGCAGCGAATTGGTCCATCAAAAACTCTTTAAACCATCACGGAATCATTGCAAATGTGTAGATGCTAATGCTACTCACAGTAAGTTTTTAATTCTATTCCATCAAAAGCCCCCACTCTTTTGTTTTTCCCTCGATCAATTCTTTTACACCGGCTTTGTGACCATTAGTCCAACTCCCCCATCTGTCTGAGAACAATTCCTCTACTTCCCTGTTTCTCTCGCTCTCATTCCAACGCCTGACACATGCTTCGTCTCACTTTACAGGAAATTGGAGACGTCGTGGTACGACACCGGTCAGGTTTTTTTCCAGTCGATTTCCTCAAAGTGCCACGAGTCTTAGACAATATCACCTAAATTCTTGTCCTCTGTATCATCTATCATGCCATTGAAAGGTAACTCTAGCCCTAACGTGTAAGAATAATCTGTTCTCTATCTAAACAAATCTGATGGGATATTACAGCTTTACTCAAATTAAAATCTGGAGGGTTTTTTTCTGATTATTTCAATAAACATTTCAGATCTGTAATCAATACGCTTTGCGGTTTCTTTTCTCTAGACACACATTCTCGGAACAAACAGGTCAGACGAATAATGAACAACCAGTCTAAGCCTGCCAGCAGCATTTCAATTAATAATCATGTTGGTTTTACCCACGTTATTAATCAGGCTCTTCGCGGAGAGCCTGTGTGTTTGCATTAGCACACGCTATCAATCAAAATCGGCGGAAAGTGCGGCCGAGCATTAATCAAAGCGGCAAAGGACAAGCTGAGGAGCAACACCCCGCTTGCGCGTGCATGCCGACTGCCCTGTGGTTGAGATGGAATTGTGATTGAAACAGACTCGGCGGAGCGGGTAGCGGTGTTTCCTCAAAGCGGGGGATTCAAGTCCCCCTGAACTAGGACCTATGCAGTCTGGTTGAAAGTGGCCCTGATGCTAGCCTTTTTAACAATACTGTTTCAAGATGTTGCAAGCAGAAAAAGATTGTGAAGATCACTTTAAAATCAAGCTTAGATGGCAACCGTTACAAGCTACCATGTAAGCAACCTGATATTTTGATGTCGGGGACAGTACTTACATTGTCATGTTGGGCGTGCAGCTTCATGATAACATAGGCTACAAGGAGTCTATCATAAACTCGCTTCTTGAATAAAAATGTAACAACAGCTTGAATGTGAGTTTTTTTTTCCTGTAATTTGCCTGAGTAGCGCAGCTGGTTTGGTGTAGGCCGACTTGCAGTCAACACTGTGACCAAGTTGGCGGTAATTGTAGCAGATCGGTATTGACAAGTCGGTGTTTGATTAGTATCAGGATCAAATTGGGACTAATACCTAGATAGGGACAACCTTAGCTTTTACACCTTCAGACCTATTATCCAAAGCGTAACAACGGTGCGGAGGAATTTATGGTCCTTGGCTACCTCGCCGGTATTTCTGGTTTTTGCACCACAGACTGACCAAACCTTGCTCCAGAAGGTCGGAACTCGGTGGTATTTCAAGTTCGTCGCCATTTGGATGCCTACACGTGATTTATAAAAACACGTGATGTTGCTAGAAGGCGAAACAATCACTTAGTTACCTTTGTGGCAAAATCGATGGCCCATTTCTCAGCCTGTCTGACCCATTTTGAGCATCGACTGGGGGCCTGATTAGGTGTGAATGAGAGGAACATATCGATCTCTGGATGCATAATATGCTTTCATGTCTCACTTTTTAAATGGAGTCCATTTGTGTGTTAAGTTCCCTAAAGATCCACTGTGCATACTCCTACATTGTTTTGGAGTCAAGTCAGATAGATGCACCGCAGTTGTTTTTTTTTTTTTTTCCTGTTGTTTTCGCAGGATATTCATCATACCGGTGCAGGGCTTACAGATCAATCAGAACGGACCCAGTGAAGGTGATATCTATTGTATTTATTCATGAAATTACTGTCTAGCCATCGAGCACGATAAGGCGGCTGAATGCTAAGCAGAGCCGAGTGCACAAAGATGCTGGCGGTGCAAAGCATTGTTTACCGAATATGCGAATATGAAACTTAGCAATCTCTTGCATTCGTTCAAATTACCTCACAGTGTTTGAATGCGTCAGTTACCTGTGCCTATTGTGGATCCCGGTCTCCTTTGATGAGGTTGTTCCATTATCATGAGACGGAAAGCGAAAAGAAGCTAGGTCTGTAAGAAATAACGCCTTAATGCAGATTAATATACCGTTCTGATAATTTGATTAAAATTTTTAAAGCAATTAACCCATCTACAATGGAAACCGAATGTGAATGCATTTCAGGCAGTTTGTCCCAGTAGAATTACTGTTGCGCATGCGCAAATTGGTAGTTGATCCGGTCGTGACAACGGAAGTGATCGATAAAGATAAGAGACCCTTAAGAGCACATCGGATCGCTCAATGTCAAAACAATCCCAGGACAGAACAGTCAACTGACACAAACTGTTATGTATGCTCCATAGGAAGTTCTCTTTTTATCACAATAATGGCAAAGCATACGTTAGTCCTGATAGATTTCTCCTAAAGTGAGAAAATGAATACAATTACGATACAAGATATACTGACATGATGATAATGACTAAGTAAAATGACTGTAAATGTGATTAACCTGATTAAAACTTTTAATTGTTTGATAGTACCAAATGAGGAAACAATTTCTTGCGGAAAGAAGTTTCCCCCATACGAGCCCGCTGGAGGGTTCTTCCTTTTAAGCTGCCATCACTCCGAAGGCCAGTGGTGCGATGCTCACCTAGTTTACGCTCAAAGCCAAAGTCAACGCAGAACACGTGGAACTGGGATGTTGAACTCGAGCTGGGCAGTGCGATTAATTGAAATGAATCTGCAGTGACCCCGTGATTAATCGGGAAAAAAAAAAAAGAAATCTGAAATTGTCAAATTGTATTAGTCCCATTTATGTTATGGCCTTTTAGAGCATACCATAAAAATTGGGGCCAATGTGTGAAGCATTGGGTCCCCGGGGGGGGGGGGGGGGTCATTAAGGTCATTTCTGTTACTCTTGTAATGGGGAATCACCAGGAAATTAATGAAGGAGGTGAACGTCCTTCAGAAAACTATAGATTCTCCATCACCAGTGAAATCATTTGAAACTTCTATCAACCCAGGTCAAAGGTCATCTAAAACGTAGTGGCAGGCTGATTAAAAGTGGCGTGCCAGAGGTAATCACTTTTTTGGCTCGCGCTCTTCGCGCCAGGGGAGTTATTGATGAGACGGTGCTGATTTGCCGTGATAAGCGAGGGAGGCGGGACAGGGCGGATACATTTTTCTCTGTCACGATGCTTTTTGGGGTTCCATATTTCAATGCCTAGCGGTGTCACTGGGCTGGGAAACGCCCCTTTCCTCGGCTTCCACCGGGTTGCATGGCCATTATTACCAGAAATTGGGAATTCTAAAGAAAAGGTGATATAAACAGTTACAAATTTGAACCTGAGAATTACCTCAAAGGGAAAAAATGAGATGTTGTAAGCATAGTATGAACAACCCATCTCTTTCAACTCTACAATTTAGGGAAATTACCATTCTTTTCTCTTAATATGTGCCTTATCTGAACATTTGGGAGTTTGGTACCTCACTCAACTGTATCCCGACAATGCTCTGAAGGTGTTCAAGCACCTTTTTTCATTTTAATTTGTCATCTCAGTGTGTGATTAAATTGCAACATTGCCACACAAATGCCTACTGTTGTGATCAGAATTAAATATAAATAAAGAGGAAAGTAGTTTTTTTCCCCACATGTCACTAATGTGCAAGTGTATTAGTTATGTGCCAACACTTCTCCCAAATTTAGATGCTTTTTTCCTTCAGAGGCTTTCTGCTGCCCTGATCCCGTTGTCAAAGTGGTATGAGTCAAATTGCTGTTCCCTCCCTCTTTTCCTCAGCCAAAAGAAACTGTCAACCTTTCATGGGTTTCTGCATTTAAATGTGTTCTGAATTTCTTACATGTCGAGAAGATTGGCAAATATAATGGGCCTAAAATAATAGCACTTAAATTCAGACCTTTCATGTTTTTATTGAGAACAACCATAAAAACCTTGAGTTAAAGGTGCAGTTTGCGATTTTGAAACTGCTCTGATTTGAATTTTGCCTCACTTCATTAAGCCCTCCCTCCCCTCCAGTGTCTGACCAAAGCTACGTGCATTAGCGAAATTCTCATACACAGCTACCTGGCTTCCAGATACACCGAAGTTGTATTGTAGCAACAACTTCAGGAACGTCGTCACATTTTTTTCACCACTAACTAAAATCCAGAGCAAACCAGCATGTGGCTAACTCGCAGGATTACAGCTAGAAAGTCAACAGCATGTTCTCCCAAATGTTCAGATAAGGCACATATTAGCTTCAGGAAAGGCTATCAATATCAATCCTATAGATTTTTGTAGATTTTAATTCTGGAATTTTAATTCCAACTCTACCGTTATAAACCACGGAAATGCACACAGGGACCAAATGTTAGCATACCTGACCGTACTAATGATCTTTAAAAACAAGTTTGGAGGTGCGGATGGGAGCGATTTCGGTGGATAAAACACACTGGAACTTTTTGACTTTGCTCTGCACGTGAGGAAGACATTCATGCACCATCCCCCAAGCTTTCAAGTGTGGATTTGCATAAAACTGGAAGGGTTGCAAAATGATTCATGGCAAACGGATGCGGGAATTGAATGAAAAGTTCATGTACCCCCCCCCCCACTACCACCACCACCACTATGTGGAGGAGCATTTAAATGGAATGGAGAAACATTCAGGTTTTTTCTTTCCTTTTTTTCCCCAGACGTGCGCAAGAATCTGATATAAACACGTTCACCAAGAAGAAAATAAATAAATAAATAAAAACAAGGTCAGCGCAGGCTGTCAAATGGATTTTTTCCTGCCCCTCGATCAAATGCATAACCGGGAGATTGAACATCCATGACTGAGCATGAAATCACGCATGAGGAGCCAAGAGGTGTCTGACAGGACGGGGAGGGGGTCGCTCTCGAGTGCCGCGCTTGACATCGTACCTCAGGCTGCGATCTCGGCAGCGCTCGGAGCGCTGGCGAAGCCGGCGATCTATCACCGGGGGGTGCGATGCTGGGGTCGCAGTCGCGGTCGCAGTCGGGATCGCAGAGGCCGGTCAGCGCAGGAGCATGGCTCACGCTCTAAGCACAGCGAAAAACACCTCAACCCTGACATGACCGCATGAGAAAGCTACAAAACTAGTTCCAAATGCTAAATGGGTTGAAAAAAAAAACAGGTGGTTTACATTTATACGATAAATATCTGGATAGCTATCTGGATAGCCAGAGCCTATCCTGGCTGCCTTTGGGTGAGAGGCAGGGTACATCCTGGACTAGTCATCAGTATAACTAAGGCAAATTTATGTTCTTTTAATATGGACGATGTTGTGCTTTCTGAGGGACTTCGCCTCATTAGCATTTTCACAAAGAACATCTGGACTGATCAAAATCTCGCACGTACTCTCACAAGAGAAAATTGTATGAAAAACAATCACAACAAGCTCTATGTTTGATTATTTTTTGTCTAATACATTGTAAGAATTGATTTAACAACAATTTAAGGGGGACTGGATATATGAAAAAAAAACAAGTAAATAAATATTTGTTGTTTCAAAAATCAATATCCTCATACGAGGACAGTCGGTCGATTTTATAATAGGACAACTGCAAATTGTCATCTAATAACAATTTTATTTTTTTATTTCTTTTGAAGATAAAAGGCCTTGACCATTAGATGGTGTGTGCAGCATCTCTAAATGAGGCGGGTGGGTCATGGTTTTATATGTAGTATAGTGCAGAAATGCAATGTCCTCTCTTGAGGATGCAGGGTCTCAGAAGGTTAAGAAGTTTTGTGGCGATGGTGAAATCTTTTGACGTGTTTGATGTCCTTCTTTTTTAATATGACATCCACATATGGGGACACTCGAGCTACATTTGTAAGTGTTTCTGTACGTGGACATTTGGCTCATTACTACGAAGAAATATGTATAATGGTAAAGGTAATCCAAAAAAGTCCACACAAAGGGATATATCAAATATCCAATCCTATGTCCACATGTGTGGTTTAAGGAGGATAAAGTGACCCTTGATTCGATAAACTTGCTTTAATTCAACAGCAACAGAAGATGAGCACTATGATTCAGAATAAATGCCTTTCAGAATATTGTGAAGGTCGATGTATTTTACATTTGTACTGTTTTTTTTTTTTATAATTTACAGCAGTAAAGGCAGATGTAGAGAAAAATGTCCCAAAGCACATTGAAATGGCAAATTTGAGAGACACCCTTGTGATATTATGGGAGGGAGATCAAACACAAACAAACAAAAGGGAACAGGAATTTTCGAAAGAGCACAGAGACGCAACAGGATCCATCAAAAACTCCTGCCTCGCGAGGCAGTTGTGGGACACGTCAAACGCAATTGACATCACAATCGAAGAGACCCCCCCATGCCTCCCTCCTCTTCCTCTAGAAAGGCTGGCTTCCACCTCTGCTTCCCCCAATTGCTTTATATTACTCAGCCTGACTCTTCCTTTTGACTCGTAACCCCCCCTGCTCCCACTCCTGGATGTACTCTCTGAGCCCAGGGTCTGGGGCCATCTGTTACCGTCTGATTTGAGCCATTTTTAAGTGTTCGCTCGGCGGGCAGAGGACAGATGATGGCAGTGCCGAGAGGATGTGTCGGATGCAGACCACTGGGTGGAGGATAAAATTTGGAAGGGACGGGGGGGTGTAAAAAGTAATGTATTTTTTGAGCTTCGGAGGGAGGACTGGCTTCCATTAAAGATGAGATTACTAGAGCACGACGATGAGATGGATGAAACGAAGACAGAAGGAAGAAGCAGGAAAGGTTGTCACCATTGCGAAAGATTGGCGGATTATGAATGTCACCTAGTGATGACATCATTAGGCCCAATGTAAGCCTCATAGCATCAGATTGTATTATAGTATCAGATCGGACTAAGGAGAAAAACATAGCGGATACTGTTTCTAAACAAAGACATCTGCGTTCACGGTGTGGTAAAGGAAGCATGTCGGCTAGCGGAGGCCTGTCAAGCTATGATATCATGAGAGCTGGCAAAGCACACTTTCGATGCAAATGTTAAGAAATAGCAAATGATTGAAGTCAGTACTATGACTATGTATTGGCAAGCTGTATCGGCAAGACAGTGTTAATTTAGTATTGGGATTGAATAAGGAGTAAAAAAAAATGGAACCCTAACCCCAACCCCTAATAATGTTCTTGATAATGTCAATGGTGTCAACAGATTTGCTCTGTTTTGCAGGTAGGAAACGTCGAGGGGGTGGACCTTTGTGAAAAACTCTGATTGGTGGAACACACTGGCAGCCAAATGTCTATGAGCTTCACGTCACTTGTGTGGTGATTAGGAAAACGGAGCAAAATAAGAGATGCTAAAAAAAGTGGACAGCTAAACCTAACAATTTCCGATTAAGAAATATAGATAATCATGTCTCAACTCTTAAAGTTGTGAGAAATTTATTTGATTTCTGAGCTTCTGTGCTCTGTGAAACATTCCAGGCGAAGCGCTGTAGATTATTTTCACAACTAAAATATTGGTATAAAATGTTAAGGTCACTCAGATACGCAGAATACACAAAACAAATCACATGTTTGGCCGACAACTGAAGCGAGACCATCGAAACGCAACGAAAAACAGCTCTGGGGTTTTTTGGTACTGAATCAAAAAAAAAAAACACAGTCATGTTCCCTCGCCCAGGAACTCGGACAAAGAATTACAACGGAATTGGAAAAAAAAACGACTGATGGCAGTACGACAGAGGAAAATCGGCGATCCATATGGATACTGTCAGACCTCCGTATGAGGACAGTGACTGATTTTCGTGCTTAAATTTGCTTTAGAGTGAAAAGGAGTTTCATCAGGAAGCCCCTGCGCGGGTGATTCGGAGCTGTTTATCGGAACAGGCGACAGGCCCGGATTTATTCGCAAACTTCCGGGATGGAAAGGGACATCAATCTTTGCTCTGTCGTATTCAACCTGTCTGCGACGATGAGTGATGGATGCGCCCGACCTTTGGAATTGATGTTCCGTAATGACGGGGAGCAAAGCGTACTTTATTTTATTAGAGCACAAAGAAGAAGAAGTGAAAATTTCGAGTCAATGATGCGTTCAGGCAAAAATCCATCAAAACACAAACATATATTCTGGGTATTAGAGAACAAACAAATAAACTAATGATTAAAATGGCATAAGTAGCTAAACAACTTCACAGAAATGAAATCGACAGATGGCCAAAACAAAATAGCAGGTCTCTTTTAAACTCCCCACACGTAAGGGTATATGTTGAAAAATGCCAAAAAATAAAAATTGGCAGAAACAAATTTCATCCCAAACTTTCTTGACTAATCAGGGCAAAGCTTTCTGCCTTCAGCCATTTCATCTTAAACAGATAACAAGTTGGTAATTGATGCCCCCTTCCAACACGTCGATGGATAGCGCAAGCCGCTTTGAAAGCAGATTCTTAATTTTTCCTGTTTTGAACCCCCGTGCAAGCAGGTGGCGGAAGTGCTTGTTCGGAGGAAGAACTAGCACGACGCACACATGCTCATTGTTGCTTTTCATTATTCATGAGGGCTAATGGAGGTCTGAGTCATAAACCTATGAGGAAAAAAGGGAGAGGAGTGCTTTGGCTCACCTGTGAGCTGTCTTTGCTTTTGCTAACCGCTCTCCTAAAACTGTCCTGGATTTCAGATTCATTGACAACCAGTCTGGCCAAAACAACCCTTTGTTCCTACTCCTTTTTTTTACTCTTAGCCCCTTTTCCAACAAGGAGCTTTTGTCATTCCTTTTGAAAATACCTTGGTGTGTTTCCACCAAAGGTAGCTGGGAATAAAATTATCCCCTGACCCCAACCATTCCCTGAAAAAAGTAAAAGTATCCGTTAGGAGTTAGGGCTAAAACTAAAGTGTACTTTGGAAAGTCTACTAAAACTAAAGTCATTTGACCAATTTGAAACCAGAGCAGCCTCTCCTATGGGGGGGGGGTGCATTGAGCAATGACTGACAGTAAATTCTACTTTTTCATGAGATACATGTATGGCAAGTCAGTGTTCAAGTTTTAAGACATCCAAACTCTCCAGTCTTAAAAACAAAGCCGTCCATCAGAACTAATCTTTTTTCATATTGCATAAATTTGGTTTATAAAAGATGCTGATCAGACAACATTGATGTTATCCAATTAATTGATCTGATTATCCAATTAATATTAAGATTAATATTCATGTACTAGTTTGTGTTGTGGTGCAAGTTCGGTCTGCAAATTGTGCATTATATTATTTGCATTGTAATGACGCAGAAATTGCCCCAGACCTTTGACATTTCGGGAGGCGATGGTGTTGCATCAGATGTTAACATATGCGTAAGTTGCTGTACATGTGAGTTGGGATATATTGTAAGTTGCACGATCGTGAGGGTTCAAAGTCACAAGGACCAACATTTAGTTAAGCTCCTCAGCATGAAAAACATGGGTGATGGTCTCATCAAGATGTAATAAAACTACTGGAATCGCAGCTAATATATATATTTTTTTTTTTCTCAACTTTGTGGTCAGCTGCATCAACTCATTGTTGGACCCCTATCAGGAATAGGATTTTCGGATTCCCTGAAAGATTGTTGAAGCTCTGGGCTGAAGAACCATGATATGGGGAACATAGGTTCTTTTATTGTTTATTTTCTTGATTTTGTTTTTTTTTTTTTTTTAAAAAAACTGCTTATTATGACCCAGGCCCAATAAGCAAAGAACACGCAATGGAAGTATTTTTTTTTTAAATCGTGACATTTATTTATTCAAGTTGTTGATTTATTGAGGCTCCTATACACCATTGTCTGTTTATGAAGATTTAGAAATCGAGCAAAAGAAGTGAAGCTACAGCTCAATTCAAATAAATTTTCCAGAAATTTGAAGTGCTGTGGAAAAGCAAATTGGTTTTATGTGAGAAAAAAAAAAAAAATCCCGGTAATTAATGCAGCTGGAAATGTTGGTGAAGACTCTGTCAATGCACTTTATTTGAATTCTAATAAATCTTTGCTGAAAATACAATTTACTGGCAAACATCTCCCATTTTAAATATCGCCTCTTTCTGAAATATTTTCATTCTCACTCTATTAAACCCTGAACTTGATCTCAGCGTTGGTGCTCTGGGCCTGAGTCGGTCTGGGAATGCACTTTAAATGCTTTCAATCCATTCCCTACATTAGGCGGACGAGGGTGGTGGTGGTGGTGGTGGTGGGGTGGGATCTGACTAAGCAGATACTTTCTCAGCATGAATAATTCAGCACCAAGGAGAACGTTTGGATTCGCAGTCGTAATGGGAGGCCCTGAAATGGCACGCCGCCCTGCAACCTCTCATGTATATTTCAGAGCCTGGTGGAGCTTCTCTTATGTGAGAAGTGAGGGTTTGCCATGGTGGGGGTAAAGGGAGGTGGGTGTAGGGGGACTGGAATATGGCTTGAATTGGGCCACCCTCTATCTGCTGGGAAGTCTGGTTACTCTAGTCTCTGATGCTTGAAATGTTTGTTCGCATGAATATAAGAATAAAACGATAGCCCACAACACAGGGTTAAATGCATTAACCCATGGGGAGTCAGTCTTCGAGTGTTGAATCCAGGTCCCGCCTCCTCCTGGTAGGATTGCTTACCTGCATCCAGTATCCCTTTAACCCTTTAAATTCTGATGTAAACAAAAAACAATTTGGAAATGCAAAAAATTACACATTTTTGAGGTCGAGCTTGTAGGGGAAATGAAAGAAATTCTGAAAGGCCAGACTTTTTGTCAGGGTGTCATAGATCACCAGGGTCATAAAATGGCAGCTCTTTAGTTATGTCATTCTATACGGTACTTTCCACATTGGTAGATGCATATAAAAAAACTGCAATTTTTAAAAATGGGCTGTTCCATTTACGTGGTAGACAAGTAAGATACATCACACCAGAGAGTGTCTGGATACCAATGTTCTTTCTCCAAGCACAATCCAATATGCTCCTCCTGCAGCCCGTTAAGTTGTTCCTGTTTGTGCCCCCCCCCCAGATGTCTTTCTTTTTTTCCCCATCATAACCAGAGACGATAGTCAGTCCCGCAAACTCTGATGGGAATACTGGGAGAGCACGGCGCTGTCTCTGTCTAACAGGCTCTCCTCTAGCGAGGTGCTGCATGCCTTCTGTCTGGCAGGCGTAATTGGAGTCTGGATTCACAAACTCAGCAGTTTCACTGATAACGGGGGTGGGGATGTGCAAAGTGGGAATTTCTAGACTTTCGAAATCAACAGGTCAAAAGCCTGTCTACCTAAAAATATATATTTTTTTAAAAAAAAACTGGGGCTGTCAAAATGAACGTGTTAATGCAGTTGAAACAATCACGACGATGGTGATCAAACTTGTAACAATTTCAACCCATCTTCATCGGAGAATGAATCTGAACGTCTCTAACACTTTTCGGGCAGTTTCTTCAAGTAACTCTACAAACTACTAACTAACTACTATAAAGTGCACATATAGACAGTTGATCTGGTAGTGACAGGTAACGGAGGCAACTGATAAAAATCAAAGATGTAAAACTCAGAGACCCTCCCAGTTCTACTTTTGATTACTCGTTATATTTACTATTATTAATATTTACTATATTTACTGTATTTGCATTTCCATGTATGTATTTGATATTATACGATGAGGTATTCCCTCGTCTCTCTAATCTAAACTTAAAAGGCCTTGTTATGAATCCCAAATATGTTATTTCAAGCCACAAATCAAACATCTGTGCTAGAGTGCATGGAGATGAATTTGAAGAGCGACTCAGAAGTTACAAATTTTCTCCTGAACAGGTAAGACTCAGTTAAATAATCTTAATTCTACTTAACGTAGGCGTTGGCATTTCAACTATTCTACAGTCTAATAACGGTATAAACTATTGTCTGATTGGCCAAAAATGTGGAGTGGGTGTGGTTAACTTGGGAAAAGGGGAGATTGAAAGGCAATTCATGTTTTTTTTTTTCTTTTACTTTAAAGGAGCCTTATGTAAGATATTCATATATAATGCTGATGGTAACATGTTGTGTTGCGGGCTGTTGCCCCACCCTCCGCCTATCACCCAATCGCAAAGTCAGCAGCATTTCAACATCCAAGTTGCCAGTTAACACTGAGCTGAAGCTGCAAATTTTTGGGTTCAAAAAGTCTGAAGTTACAAAACCTAAAAGGCCTTGTTTACGATTCCCAAATATAAGGATACAGTTCCCAAAGTTGAAAACAAAACACGGATCTGTACATGAAGAGAAGAAGGCTTTGAAAGACGGAGAATAATTTGAAGCCCTTAATTCTACTTTATGTAGGTGTTGATATTTCAAATATTCTCTACAGTCGAATAATGTTACGATGTTTGATCACACTATACTACATATGCAGGTGGAATTGTAACTGTAATTGAGAAATCCAAGTCATAATTGTCAACCTCTACCTTGGGGGGGGGCACGCACTACAGTAACGAATAACAATATATAGAACAATATATCTGAGAAGAAGTGCCCGAGCTGCCTAATCTAAAACAGAGGCTCCTGATAAAATTCTCCTCAGGGCCCCGACTTCTCCAGAGGCAAGAACCAAATATATAACATGTGCACAGATAAAGCTATCCTATTAAACTTTTTTAAAAATCACATTCCAAGGGAATCCTTAAAGAAACTATAATTACACCTAAAGAACAAAATCTTGCAGTGCCCTTTCCTTACATCATCTTTCCCACTTTCGTCCCGTCCTGCCTCCGTTGGAACAGAACTATTTGCGCCTCCATTAGCGGGAGGCTTTACGCAGGGCTCGGCTAATGGGGGTCTGATTAATGCCATGCGTTCGGCTCGGAGCCATTAACTTCTCGACTCCAAGGGAGGGGAGCGACGCGGGAAGGCTGGAGACACGGGACAAGAGGCCGGGCGAAAAAAGAAAAGAAGTCAGGAAGGCTTAAAACATTCAGAGAACTTGGGCAAAACTCATGTGTCGCCTAATCCGAGAGATGCTAGCACTTCCTGTTCCGCACCTTTGTGAATGGTCATTGACACCCACCCAGGTCCAACTCCAAGGTTAGAAGTTGCCAAGTATGCTTCAGGCTTCCTGGGTGTCTATTTGCTCCACCCATTTTATTAAGTAGGCTTAACTTGTGTGCCCATCTATGTGTCTCACGATGATTGCACTCGGCAGAAAATGTTTCCTTACTTCTAAATGATTAAAAGCAACCGTTAGCATCGTTGAAAGGCTTTCGTGAGATGAAAGGATGGCAGGCGGGCAAATGACACTGGTTTATCTTAGCATTACTAGCGAGGTTTCGCTTTCCAAGCATGTCCTCACATCGGCCGGGTATGTCAGGTAATGCCAGTTTTCATTTCACCCAACAGGAGTGTGAGTTCAGTTTATCACCTCCAATGATACGATATGATGCGTTCACCTCGGACTTCAGAAGTCGATGAAAGCTGTTACACCCCCCCCCACCCCTCACATGATCAAACAGATGCTACAAAGAAAAAAATAAAAAAAGTTGATCGAGATTGATTATTAATGTCTTTAAAGTTTGTTTGGAGCCGCATGCCACGAGCTAGCGTCCGACGTTTGTAGATGTAAGCAACAACTTGAAAGCCCATAAACGTTTACGGAGCATCGGAGGATTGACAGATTTATTTTGACGTCTCGCCCGGAGCCCGACAGATGCTCCTCTCTGTCTCAACAGCTGCTTTCATTGGCACCGATTCTCTCTTAGTTTTCTTTTTTTTTCTTTTTTTTTTTCCGCTCCCGCTTCATCATCCAATGGCTAATTAGCATTATGAAAAAAAAACAACAAAAAAAACGGTTCCTCTGAAAATGTGCTGTGCCCAGGGCCCAATGAGCTGCATCACGATACCCTTCATGGAGGGGGGGGGCACACAAAAGAGCCATTAACGTGATTTAACGCAAATTCTGCCGACAACTTGGGGGGAGGTATTATGCTCCGAATCAATTAAAATCCTAAAATCGAGCTTTTAAGAAGTCAGAGGAGTAGACTTGGAGTTTGTTCATCTTGATTCATTCTTTATGGTGAGAAAAGTTGGAATATTCGATTCAAGCAAGTTGAAAGAAGAGCAGCCCTGTAGCTCAGGATGGAACCTACAACTTTTGCGTTGTGCTAACCATGGTGCACAATGTAAACAATACTAACATGGTGATACCACTGCATCATACTGCCATAATGCTCACTATGATACCATAGTGCTAAGAACTAAGAATTATAGTGGTATGCTATGCTACTACAGTAGTAAACACTACGTGAACGTGACTGAAGTGCTATCATTTTGCTACCATAGTTGCAATAGTAACACTATTGCAATTGCTAAGTGATATTCTATTATAGTGATAACTATCGTGTGACCACAGTGCTAACCAGTATTATGACATAGGGGTACTCGCAGTGTGACCAGTATGCTCACACAGTGCCAACCACTTGCACTATAGCGTTAATCACTATGGTAACATCGTACCAATCACTGTGTTAACATAACGCTAACCACTCTCACCATTTTATAACTACAATGTTAACTTAGTGCTAAGTGCTGACCAATGGGGGACCACAATGCTACCCAATATGCTAACACAGTGCTAAGCATAAGCGAGCATAATGATAACCACTATGCTACTATAACTCTAAACACTATGCTAACATAGTAATAAGTACTGCGTAACCATAATTGTAACTACTTTACTACAATAATGCTAACTGCTCTAACAATAATAAATATCAGGTTCATGTAAATGTGACAGTAAAATTCTGACTTGTTGACTGGTTTCTAATGGGTGATCTGTGTTTTGATTGGTGGACTGGCTCCTAGTTTGTGGACTGGTTTTTGACTGGTGGACTGGTTTCCTAACCCTTCCAGAGTATTGGGACATCATGAATTTATGAATCCAAAGACTAAACGGTCGATGTCACCGGCCTTAAATTGCCAATTACACATTTAGCTTGTTATGTTATGCAACTCTGGCTAAAGATAGCGACAGTGGTGGCTGATTCACTTGATAACGATTTGCAACAGTTCATGACTGATGCATTAGCTGAATCACCTTGTGTAGCTAAGTAGATAGCACCACCAGAGGAGACCAAACGTCGTATAAGATTGATGAGGGGGTGACGTATGAGTGGTGGCTCATGTTTTTTTCAGGAGGAACAAATGTTCAAAGCAAATTTTGGTTCGAAAATTGTTTAATTCCGATTATAATCTGGCGTTGACCTCCAGGGTTCAGTCAGACTGAAAGCAGGAAGCTTTTGGAAATAATTACCCACCCCGTACTTTTAATTGTTCATTACGAGGGACCACATGAGCCACACAAACTGGAATTGAGGTTCAATATTGGCAAAAAAGCAGTGGAACGAGTTGCTATCTCCCTTGCCTAAATTCTGGTGTGCGGCCGTGTGGTATGATCAAATAATAATCACAAGCTTAATGAATACCAACTCTGAGCAACTCCCGGACTCTTGATGAGGCTCCAAACCGCCAACGTTACCCTGGGAATACTTAGATAAGATCAGAGCAGAGCCTTGGGCAACTAGTCGAGGAGATAACCCACTCCCGACCTGAAGACAGGTCTTGAACAAGTATCCTAGAACTGATTTTATTCTGTTATATTCCAGCTTTAAAAGCTCCCAGAGGTCAGAAATGAATTACATTTTCATCTTAATTATTAGTGGTGTTAGTGTTTATGCAATGAGTATTCCACCCACTGCAGCTTTTTATAACTTATAAGTTTAGACTAAATTGGTTTACACATTTTTACAACAGCTCTCTTCCAAGCTCTAGCGGCACCCCCTCGTAGTGATGCCCCCAGATATCCTCTGTCTCCAGCGTACTGCATGATTGTTTTCCTTGCCCTCGGGGCATCGGATTCGTCATCACCGATTGGACAGATCCTCGTTGCTAAGTGCAAAGCCGTGGTCAGTGTTTGGTCATTGGTTGCTCCCAGAAATGAGCTATTTTCTCTGAAAATTCCATTTCGTATTGTGACATGTTTTTGAGAATTTCAACACAAAACAACTGACTGAAAATAAGTGATTCTTGTCATTTTATTCATTTTCAAAATAACACCAGGGGCAGTGCCTGATCTCACTCTATTGACCAGCCAGCACTGCTAAAATTATAATTGTGAAATTTTAAGTTACGGTGATGCTTACATGTTTTTATTTTCTAATTTTGTGGATGACTTATTTGATAGACTAAAAATACAAATTTGCGTTTCTGCTATATGATTCCATACCTTTCTAACTATATTCACGGTTTCAGATTTAGCGATGTTGCGATTTACAATGTCCCTGTGTGAATTCAGGGTGTCGCAATTTTAACTGATCACCGCAACTTTCAGTTTGTGTTGTTTTGTACATTGTAGCAATCTACCTTCTGCCGGTCAAGTCGCCAGCTCATCACATTGTACCAGAACTTTTCTGGGTTTGGTACCTTGCTCTAGGGTACCTCAGCTGTACTCTGAAGGTATCCTCGAACCTCCCCTGCTACCAGCACTCCTTCTGAATTTTTTTTTAGATTCCATTCAATTCATCTTCATTTAAATATCACCCGTTACAATTTATGTCTCTAGACACTTTCCTATAGCCTGCGATTAAATAAAACCGGCACAGTCTGATTTTCACACGAGTTTGTCATGGCCGACGAATTTCTAGCATCAGGTCCAATTAGAAAATTCCAAAAAGATGAACAAATCCTGAACATCCCCACTATTCTACAATATTCTGATGTTTTTGTAATTGCCTAGCTTAGCTTGACATCCTCCACGTCAACCAATAGGATGATTGGTTGTTAACCTTCCTCAAACATATAGAAAGCCTGTAATCTCCACGTGAGACCCAGGATGGGGTCAACCATCATTTCATTATCCTTTTCTTTTCCGAACAAAATAGCACTAGTGTTGGTCACAGAGGTTCCATAGCCACAATTGAGAGTTTCATAAAGTCTGTCAGAACTGTGGCACCCAGACTACAAAACAATCAAAAATACAGCAGTTGCTGTTGTACATATGTCCTTATCCTGCCCACAGAGTCGCCCTAAACAATAGAGGGCATGAAGTTGATGGACGTCTGAAGGATGTGACAACAGACCCACTGGGGTGCAATGCTCGCATGCTCCAGGGAAAATGCACCTGAGCTTGGCTGGAAAATGTTGCATAACATCCACTTAGGGCTTGGATCTCCCCAGGGGCTGCGGAAGGCAACGGCTGATTTATCGTTTGACTTCTGAAAGCACCGGAGGTCGGATAGTAAGTATTCACACACAGTGCACCAGAACACCCCATCCTCTCTTTCTTTCTCTTTCTCCTTTACCCCGTCATACAAGCCTGGTCCTGCTCAAGTTTTCTTTATTTTAAAGAGAAGTTTTTCATTGCCACCATTGCTTGTTGGGGGGGGGGGGGCTTGAGCATCAACACACGGCAGTCCTGATGAGTCTATCACTATCTGTTGCATTCTTATTGGTTGGTTAGAGGTAGGCCTTAGCACCTGTTTCTAGGTCCGAATGTCATCTAGGGTCATCTTGGGCTGTCCCACAGCGGCCGTCCTTAGTCTGGGACAACAGCATATACCGGCCGTAACGCCAACCTTCACAGGGTGGGCGTGGGGCACATGAATAAATAAATATCCCTTCGTCCTGTGCCATCTTTCATGTCTGGAGATGACACATCGACGGCAGACAGCGGTCGTGGAACACAAAGGTGCTGAAGCACAGACTACTCAGCTGTCCTCCATATTCCCTGGGTGTCCCTGGGTCAGTTAACTGCTGGCTGAACCGAGATACAGAGAAAGAGAGAGGGAGAGAGAGAGAGAGAGGGGGGGGAAGACTTCATCTGAAGTCAACTTGTGTGATTCCAACTCTTCCACCCACCTACGTGTTTACTTTTTATATATTTACACCACTAATGTGGAATCCTGGGACCTTGTTATGGGATAAAGCAATAGTGGGTGGATGGATGAAAGGTTGGATGGATGATGGATGGCTGGATGGATTGCTGATTAATCGGGATTTCAATAAATTAAGAAATGCAATGATTCATGTATCCATGATGGGAAATCAGAGCAGGGTGTTAAGGGTTGGGTTAGCTGTCATGTTGCCATGACGACCGACAGGGGAAAGACGTGCGGTACTTCGTCTTTACTTGACTACAGGGAGATAAAGGTTAACAATGGAGACGCATTCTCACGCGTGCTAGGCATTGCCTTAACTATCTTTCCCTCCATTTTTAGCCGTTTAAGTTTATGGCGTATGCTCGGATCCAATGATCAGCTGGGTCGACCGAAACATCACCTGAGTGAAAACACCCTTAATATTTTATACATTCAAGATTTGTGGTATTGAACAGTTTGCTAAATGGAGAGTGCTAAAATGTCAAAACTTCAACTAAAACCTTACATCTAAAGGAATATATGCAACACATACCTGCAATATACATGATATGCTCATATTACAGGATTTCTTTTAAATATTTTATTCCTACATATGTCTTTTGCTTGTTTTTTATGGCTCTGTCAATGGTTTCCATCCTCCGCCATGTCCTATTCCCCCTTCTCCTCCTTCTTTACCCAGCCATCCATCAGTAGGAGGGTCCCCCCCGTAAAAACCTGGTCCTGCTCAAGGTTTCCTCTTGTTAAAAGAGATGATTTCCTTGCCCCTGTTGCTTGTTGGGGGTCTGGCCCTGCGTTTCTTTAAAGTGCATAGAGACACTTGGTTGGATGCTGTGTAAATAAAGATGAATTGAATTGCAGCAATTATGTGTGTTTACACGCATGCAGCAAAAAAAAAAAAAAAAGTTCTTGCCTTAGTTTAATTACAGAAAATACAAGTGGGCGCCTTAGCTGAATTAAAATTATCCCAGAGAACTCCAGATGAAGTCAGACTAACAAAGTCAAGTTGAAGAAAGCAAAAAGAGTATGCCGAGTATCAACAACAAAGTAGAACTGTGAAAATCGCCACCTGGCAGGAGGTGGCTTGACTCCACCCATAAGACGACTACTATAAATTCCTTTCTAGACAGGACGTCCGGTTGCGTAAATTATTCACAGCAATCGATCAAGAAGTGTAGTGTGATTTCAAGTCGCATGGAAATGCACTTAACGATTAAAGGTGTCAAGTGATATATAGTATGATTGAACAAAAATAGGACCGGTGCTTGTATTTGTACATAGCTATTATTTTATGATACCTGACCGAGAATGATTGGGAATGATTGAGAATGATTGAGAATGCTAAGCTTGTGCTTTCTGAAATGTTTTATTTGCTGAGGGGGTAAATCTGTTCAATCGCCGTCACATTTACGATAGAACCCGAGTTAATGTTTCAAAAAATCTGTTACCAGGCAGTACCTACGGGCACCAAATGACAATTTTGAGTCATCAGCCGGCATCACGAGACGGGTTCTGACAAATTAGAGAAGTTGTTTTCCACGTCCGAGGGCCGGAATCACGAGGGAAGCACGCGTCGCGGTGGGAACGGGCTTTGAGTGCGGGGACCGACTGCACGCTAGCGCTTCTGCGTCGCTAAGGTTACATTATAGTCTACGGGGAACATTTTGACCCCCTGACAGCTTCCTTTTCACACTCAGCAAAACAAAAAAAGAAGGCTGCTGGTACTGCGAGCTATTTGGCAGTAATAGATGCTGTCTAAATAAAACAGAATGAAACTTCTAATCTCACTGAGATTAAAATGAAAATCCATCCATCCATCTTCTACCGCTTGTTCCTCCGCTGAGGGTCACGGGGGGACTGGAGCCTATCCCAGCACAATGGGCGGAGGCAGGGTACACCCTGGACTGTTTGCCAGTCAATCGCAGGGCTAACACAGAGACAAACAAGTATTCTCTCTCACATTCACACCTACGGTGAGGCGACAGTGCTAACCACTACACCACATATATGTATATTACAGAATGTATATAAGTGTACATTGTGTATAAAATATAGGAGAAAAAAAATCATATATATATATATATATATATATATATATATATATATATATATATATATATATATTAAGGAGTAACACTGTGTTTTTCTGCTGAAAACAAATGTATTTGGGTATGATGTAGTGTTATTGATCGATTATGATCCAACTATGGACATTTTAGTCAAAGCATTTCAATTTGATGTATTTCATTGTATAAATGTAAGAGTGACTGTCCCCTATGGGTTGAAACCTGCTATTACAATTGCATTTTGCTATTGGCTGAGATGACGGCCAGTGACATCTTGAAGGCAGGTTGCGTCACAAACTGCCTCCATCTCCTCGGGCCACAGACCACTCGACCTGCACTTCAAACTATTGAGGGGGAGAGGACTCTGCGGGCCAAAAGTGTCAATGACTGTTTATGGTTTCTTTTTTCATTTGTGTGCTTTCACAGGCGTGAGCATGTGGTGGTGGTGGTGGTGGTGGTGGTGGCTGGGTGTATCTTATTAACCCCACCCAATCAGGTATTCCAGCCTTGATGTACATCAGCTAAAATTAAGGGCTTTAGTTACCCCTTAAGGTTATTGTAGCCCATATAGATTGGAAAAAGAAATCAAAGTCTGAAGTGTTATTGGGCAAATCAAAATGAAATCACAAGTCTATAAATGCGACTGTTGTGCTGTTGTTCTTATTTCGGGAGGCACTCAAACACAATTTATGTGATTGCTCATGTTTTTTAAATTGGTTTAGTTTGAATTGGTAATATAATGATGCAGACGCCTGCTGGTGAGTACTCTGGGACGGTGTGTGGGTAGTAACTCAATATCAAACTTTCTCTCCTCTGATCATTATTGAGCTCCGACTGAACACCATTGTTATGTCGGGGAGGTTGCTTGAACCAAGAACGAGAAAACAATCCCAACCAACTATCTCTCTGAAAGTGTCAACAGCAATCCACAGAATCTGGAGTAAGTGGTCGAGTACCACCTCGTCCAATCGCGCCGAGACCAAGCAAGGGATCAGATAAACATACGTGACGGGCATCTCTCGCCCCACTGGGCTGATTTTCGTGGTTGGCCGAGGGGCATGGGATTGAGAGAAGATGGAAGGCGAGGACTAACAGCGGTGGGCGGTGTCACGTGATAGGGCGAGAGGGAACGGACGAGAACATCCAGCTGGAGAGCGAGCTCGACAAAAACATTCACATTGTTATATCGGATATCCCGCCGTTGATACAGTAAAGGTCAACTTGCCCAAAGGGTCGCGTTTTCAACTGAGCACTCTGGCTGTGAGGTAGTCTCAGCCCGAAGGCTGTCCGTGATCGATCTTCAAGGCGCCGTGCTGTAAAGGGACCACACCGCATTTCTCCACGCCTCTGACATGTGTGTCTGACATTTTCTCTGCCTGAGGCACGGATTGACCGGCCCCTCCCCCTCCACTTTTCTGCACTCCCTGCACCCAGTTGCATTAACCCTCCTCCACATCAGAAAAATACCTTTTCATAGCAGAAAGAGACCATTTTATTCAAGCGTAATTTCATTATTAGGAGGGGGACAACTACAGTACCGATTCAGTTTGCTGAAGAGGAGGGAGAACATTAATAAGGAGACAAGGCAGCTTAGAGGGATTGGGATTGACTTTTGATTGGGGGGATGTAGGTAGATTTAGGAGGAAAGCTTGTTGTTCCCCAGCAAATAGCCTGTACAAATCTAAGGCCCGATATAGTCTCAAGAAGTAGAATGAGAGTCTATTTCATAGAGCTGTCTGTTCCTCAGGAGAATTTAGTAGAAGGCATCCAGAAGGATTGGAAAAAACTGAAGGTATGGAGAGCGGGGGGCAGAAGCAGAGAGTGAGGATGGATTTAGTATTTGTCAGGTGGAAGTTGGGGGCCGTGGATTTGTAGTGAGGTCTGTTGTCTCTTTGTTGGGGGGAGTCGGGAGGAAGTGGTGAGGGTATGAAGGCACAAGGAAATGTCAGATGAGGCGGTGGATTATGATCATGAAAAAGAATATTCCCCGGGGTGATCAGCAGGGGGAGCAATTAGGTTAGACAGACTTGTGGAAGAATCAAGGAAGAAATCCAGGGTGAGGAAATATATTTGAGGAGAGGGTGTGGCCTAGATGACAATGGGGTTAGTCCAGGTGAGTTGGCCTGTATTGTTTTATATTGGCTAGTTTGGACTTTGATGAATCTGCTAGTGTAGTTGAAGATTGTCTGTGATGCCAGACATGGTGCTAAGTAAAAGAAATAATTGTCCTTGGTGTGAGGAGCAGTGATAGCTGGATCAGGGGGAGTGACACTAGACACCGGTGATCATTGTCTAGCCTCCTGGAGATGTCATGGGACCAATTAGACAAAAGTGTGCCCATGGTGACCCCCAGAGAACTCACTGGTGTATGCGGTTAATAGTTATCACAGGGCTTAAGAGGTTCTTTATCGATCTAGATCTTTTGTGTTTCATAAAACTAGAAGTAGAAGCAGTGCTACAGATTTGAACTTTTGTACATGTACCAGTTAATTTCAAGATAGGACCAAAGGTGAAATGGATTGAAGATCCATTCATTTGTAGGTTATGTAGGGCAGGTTGCAAGGTTGTTTTTAAGTACATGGAGTTTTTCACCAAGTCTGCTCCATTTTCTTGAGCAGAAGGTTCTTGTGAGATAGAGGGATGCATTAAAGAAACAAGGTAGATATTGGAATTCTTAAAAAAAAAAAAAAAAAAAAACGAAAAAAAGTTAAATAAATCTGACTTTAGGGATCAAACTAGGGAATGGTACGATTGCCCCTTAAAGACAAAGATAATTCATCATCTTCTTAATTTATTTAATCTATGAAACATTCTCGTTCCAGGATAGAACCATCCACATAGCATAGATGAACATAAGAGGACGAATGGGTGAGTTCCGACACCAGGTATCTTTATCGGTCCAATTACAGGCCTGATTTCAAGTATAGGTACTTTTAAAGGCTGTTCACACCAGCCTTCAATACTAAAGGCAAAATATCCCCCCAAAACCCTCATATGAGTAAAACATTTAGCCAGAAAGTCACACTGCTGCGACGTTAAACCACGGTGAATCCTCACGAGCTACCGTCGCTCGATGGTTTGGCATGTCTAAGAAGTCAACACAGGCGTCCAGGCCATTGCACAGTACTCGAGGTATTGGTATCGGTAAGTAGGCAAGAGAGAGTGCTCAGCCTCGGCCTGAAAGAAAGTGGTATCGAACACCCCCCCCACGTAAGCCATAAGCGTGCTCCGTTCCTGCAGGAAAATTAATGGATGGTATGCACTTTCATGGCGTGCCTGTCTCCATTAAAAAGAAACGGATGGTTTGTTAAACGTGTGATGTTTTCCACGCGAGGATACTCATTATCCCTGCCCCTGCCTTGGGTTTATCTCACTCTGGCTCGAGGACAGCTGCACTCCCAGGGCCATCCTTTTTTTTTACAATCCTATCGCAGCAACTGTGCAAATCAATGAGCGCTGGCTTCTTCTTCTTCTTCTTCTTCTTTTTTTTTTTTTTTAATTATGCCATTCCTCCTCTCCACAAATGGTACACGTCGCATTTCCCTTTCTGCAAACCTCTATACCTCTTTAGTTGTGCAGCCATTTTCTCCAGCCATTTCGCTCCTTTAAATAATTACCCCCACGGTGACGGAATGCACAAAAGAGGCGGGACACACACAGTCGCGCACACAGATGGCTCATTCTCTTCCAGTGACTAACAGCCTCATTTGGGCCCATTATTAAAAATATAGTACCTGTTTGCCGAGGAAGCGTCAGCGTCCTGCTGCTTTTTATTTGCCGCTGTGGTTGATTGTCATGTGCAAATAAGGTCTCAGCAGAAATAGCAGTTAGTGGCGGAATACAGATAACAGCAAAATGTGCCTCAGGGACACGACCGATAGATGGTTGATGATAGTGGCAGGCATGCTGGTTATAATCATTGTTAATCTTGGATATAGCTTCAGAAGCAGGGATTTGAAGAAAATAATATAATTTACCATAGGGAAGGAAAGAAACATATGTTTGTGTCCACATAGAAATGCTGCTATACACACACACACATATATAAAATATGATGTCGGTCTTTACTATTTGCGGCTATAACAGCTTCAACCCTACTGGGAAGGTTTTCCATAGGGCTTAGGAGTGTGTTGATGTGAATTTGTGAGCATTCATCCAGAGGGGCATTCGCAAGGTCGGACCCCGGTGTTGGACGAGAAGGCCTGGCTCAGAGTCCCCGCTCAAATTCATCCCGAAGGTGTTTTGTGGGGTTGAGATTAGGGCTCATGTGGAGGCCACTCCAGTTCTTCCACACCAAAGTCCCTCATCCTTGTCTTCATGGACTTTGCTGTGTGCACTGGTGCACACTCGTGTTGGAACAGGAAGCCACCCCCCAAACTGTTCCCAGAAAGTTCGGGATATAAAATTGTCTTGGAAATGAAACTGCCTGAGGCCTTAGCAGTCCCTTTCACTTGAACTGAGGGGCCAAACCCGGCCACTGAAAATGACCACAATTTTTAATCTGATTAATCACAGGTTTTTAATTTCGATTATATATCATTCCTTTTTAATCTTTATTGATCGTGTTTCATTTTGCGTGAGATACTTATCAGAAGACGGAAGGAGGGCGGTTTGACACAAGCTGGCCAACGCCATAGCCCAAGTGCTCGCAGATTTCCCGACTCAAGCTTTGCATTAATGTGGAATTGTAAGCGGGGAGTGTGTCGGTGAGATGGGACTTCCTTCCTGTGGAGCTCACATTATATTTGGGTTTGTTTTCTTTGTTTAGTGTCTTCCATCTTTATCAGCTGCTCCCGCCTGAGACGTTCAGTCATTCCCCACTGTAGAGGGTGAATTGCGTTTCAAGATTCATGATAATGATTAACGGTTTAATGTCTCTGTCTGTCTGTCTGTCTGTCTGTCTGTCTGTCTGTCTGTCTGTCTGTCTGTCTGTCTGTCTGTCTGTCTAAGTATCTGTCTGTTCATCCATCTGTCTATCAGCCTATCTTCTCTCATCTTTCTCTCTATCTCTCTATCTATAGATCTATCTATCTATATATATCTGTCTATTTGTGTCTATGTATCTATCTGTCCATCTGTTCATATGTCTGTCCATCTATCTGTGTAAGTATCTGTCTGTCCATCCATCTGTCTATCAGCCTATCTCCTCTCCATCTTTCTCTCTATCTCTCTATCTATCATCTATACATCTATCTATCTATCTATCTATCTACATATATATATCTGTCTATTTGTGTCTATGTATCTATCTGTCCATCTATTCATATGTCTGTCTGTCTGTCTGTCTGTCTAAGTATCTGTTGGTCCATGCATCTGCCTATCAGCCTATCTTCTCTACATCTTTCTCTCTATCTCTCTGTCTATCCATCTATAGATCTATCTATCTATATATCTGTCTTTGTGTCTTTGTATCTATCTGTCCATCCGTTCATGTCTGTCTGTCTGTCTGTCTGTCTGTCTGTCTGTCTGTCTGTCTATCTATCTATCTATCTATCTATCTATCTATCTATCCTAAGTTAGTGTTATTATATCAAGACCCATCATTCTGATGGTTAATATTCAAACAATATGTAATCATGACAAAAAGCTTGAGGGGCACCAGGGTGGCCTGTAAAATCGTAATGAGCTGGAAAAAGAGAAAGCTCTGCCTACATGGGCAAAGTGGTGTCAAAGATCAGAGGCGAATAGATGGACGGAAACGGATGAGTGGTAAAAATGAGGTGAAGAAGGAGAAATCCACTTGGAGAAAATGAATGAAATGGCGTGACCGAACAGAGTCAGCAAAAAAAAAAAAAGAAAAAAAAAGCAGAGAAGGAGAAGATCAAGCGGCAGTAAGAGGACAGAGAGTCACTGACAGAAAATAAAAGGGAGGACAGATGGAAACGAGGAGAGGACACCACGGCACAGATGTTAACAGGGAAGGAGTTAAAGTGACAATGAAGTGGAAACGATGTGGAGGAAAGAGATCAGGAAATGGAGAGTCATTGCCGGGGAAAGCTTATCAGCTTGTTATCTCGGATCAGTCTGAACGTGGCAAGGTGTGTGTGTGTGTGTGTGTGTGTTTGATTCTCAAGAGACCAAAGTAAGAAAGGAAACGCTCGGCACATGCAGTATCATATACCACTTCTCCTGTTTCACAAATAGGGAGAAAAAAGGAAACCTAAAAACTAAAAAACAACTGGTGGGGCTACGCTATCCAGTTTTATTTAAAGAAAATGTTACAGTAGAAAAGTATACAAGGTCATTTTTTTTCTTGATTTTAAGCCTGACTGACAACTACCTCCTAATGGCTCTGATTACTTGCTTTATAAACCCAGTTCTTGAATAAAATTGTATCAAGAATCCGCTTGGATTTGATATTTTTTCCCCATATAATTCGTCTGTGAAACATAGCTTAGGCGTAGACTGACTCGAACCCAGCACCGCGTATCGGCAAACTAGATCAGATCGGCGGATTAGTATTGGCAAGACTGTGTTTATTTAGTATTGGAATCAGATCAGGAGCAAAATATCTGGAACGGGACAACCCTAATAAAAAACAATATGGTTAAAGAGTGACAGAACCCCTCGGTGTTTGCCGTGTGCCTGGGCGGGAAAATCAAAATACAGTAATAGCCAGGTCAACCCAGAGAGGGTAGTCACTCTCACATTTTTACAGCAACACACAAATTGATATACTTTGACTAAAATGTTGAGTTGGATCTGAACTAATCAGCACCCCATAAGCCAAATGCAATTTTCTTTCAGCAGCAACACGTGGGGTTTAGTTATTCATCAATGATAATAATAGTGATGATATTAACAGTTTAGATTCGTTTGGCTTATACAATCTATTTTATTTATTTATTACCCCCCTTTCCCCTTTTTGTGTCATTTGTTTGTCCAACATGGTTCTTGAACCAGGTACCTCAACCTGTAGGGGTTTGTGCTAGGATGCAGAGGGTTCCCGCTTCAATCCCCATGTATACAATCTATTGTATCCTTCTTTTGTATTGATTTTGTTTTCAATTTGGTGCTTTTGGCTCTGACTGTGAAGAAAAATGCATCTCTCCTCTCGACTTCATTGTTTATAGCCGTTACCATATGGCTGGGTCGCCTCCATGCCTTCACAGTCCCACTGCTGCGATGAATCGCTGTCATAGTAGGTGGCTAAAGCAAAAAGGAAGAGCCAGAAAAACATCATCAGAAGCACTGCTACGTACGCCTATGTGGAGCGTGGATGCACCGTTACTGTCATCATGGGTATTCTGGGGGGGAAAAAAACCCCCAAAACATCAGGGAGCTCTCGTGTCTTTTCCAAAATAATGACTCTGGATAGCCTCATTCGCTGTAAATCTGAAATCGCAAGAGTGAGGGCGTGATCGTTACAGCTCACACCTGAACTCAGCATGTGATCGATGTCTCAGCATTTGGATTTTCCCACTTCCGACCCTCAACAGGAAGCCCCTCGCCCTGAAAAGTGATTTATTGGGACACTTCTGCCCCAAGGAAATAGACAGGGAATAGAAGGAAAAGCACACAAGAATGATGCTAGTACATATAAAGTTACGGATTCTGGGAAAATATATAAGGAAAAAAATGAGGTGAAATTACATGATGAAAAAGTGTGATAAAGAGAGTAACTGATGAGAAGGGATAAGGTGAAGTGAAAAACTGTTGGGGGGGGGGGGGGGTCAGCGTTTTATCTTGAAGAAGAATATCTAAAGAGCAGCGACTGCACTCTGAGCAGGAAGCCGCTTCAATATTTTATAACTGAAGCTAGGTCATGCTTCAAAAGCTAACTTTTTTTTTGTTCTGTCTCTTTTTGAGGCTACTTGGCATCAAAAAAAAAAAAAGAATGCGCCATTGTTGACCACAGACCACGATGCCAAACCTTCCCTTTTTGTTTCTTTTTGTTCTGTATTTTCAGTCTGCCGCTTCTTCCACTTTCATCCGCCGCCACACGCGCCTGCGTATCAGGCATTATCTCAGAATAACACGCGTGCGAGCGGAGGCATAATTTGCTGGATCTTGACGCTAAGCTAGAACATTTCAAATGCAGTTTTAACTTTAATTCCCGACTTGAAAGAGGAAAATGAAAAAAGATGGGAGATGTAATTCCTTCTTTGAAGAATATTCTCCTGACTGTAGACTTTTTTTGTTTTTGTTTTTTTTAAAGTATAGCTTTATAGTCATTGGACTTCGGATTTCTCTCCAGGAAGTTATCCATCCATCACCCTAAAGGTAAAAATCAAGGGTTTTGACCAGGGATATTCGATAATCTCTTCAACACTTAATTTCTGATGCTGATATGAACTGATACCAGTATATACACTTTGTCTCCCAAAAAAACAAAATAATTTAGGTAACTCACATCACATCTCTCATATTTTGTTTTCAGCTCAACTTTAAGCAACTTTAAGGTTTTTACAGGAGATACAGGAACTCCCTTCCTTCAACAAAAGAGTGGCCTATAGTGCTCAGCACCTGTTTGGGGACAGACAACTCTAGGGCAAATGTTAATATATATGTTAGGTCCCATATTGGCTTTGCTCTTGGAAATAAAGATTGGATAATTAAATAATTATTTGTAAGACATGTCACTTAGTAACATAATTTAATGGAGCCCCTGTTGGAGTATCAAAATATGCTCCAAATAACATATTCATTAAAACAAAGTTGGAAATCACACAAGATTATATTTATGGGGCAAAGTTAGTGCAACACAATTTGATAAAGTGGCAGAGATGGAGTGATGAATATCGCTAAATGCAAAAGGCGACAGAACACTGGCAGCAACTCCACCAACAATGAGTTCGTAAAACAAAATTCTTTTGAACATGTTACATCGCTAATGTTGCCAAATGGTCAACAATTTTCTTCATCATTATGCACTTTTATATACAATTATATATCCAAACATGTGGATGTGTTAAATTTTAAATTTTAAACCTTCTAGATTCATTCTTTACATTTCATTCTTTTACACTTTATTAACCATTTCCTAGCTTCAACTCAAATTGTCACCAAAAGTACAATAGCTGTAAAAAAAACTGTGCATGCCAGCTATGAATTTGGCTTGGAAAAGGGTGTACAATGCATTTCTTTGTGTACGCTGCAAAAAGTTGTACAAATATTTTGGAGTGGGTAAGGTGCACGTTTGACTTGCCACACAGTATCCATCAATAGGATAACTATGCAAATGGGCAAGTAAGTTAGGCATAAAAATTACCATATTCAGTTATTTTAAACATTTAACCTATGTCTAGCTCTAACATTAAAAAGAAAAAAATGCTGCAGGCATATGGAAAATTGAAATGAGACTTTTCTATCCATTCCCACTGATGTGTAAAAGCTTCAAAGTGGTATTATCTGATGGGCAGGAACATATAATAGAACGCCGGCTCTGCCCTTGACTCTCTCCCGGACTCCGTTCAGGTGGTGGGTGAGAGGATGATGTTAGCCTGGCCAGTATCAATCATGGACGATGCGTCTCGCCTCCTCCATGAGAGCGCAATAGCCCCCGGGCGGCTCCTCCAGACGTGCTTCCACCGGTCGTTCATCCGCACGCTATCAGATTGTTCGGCAATACTGTTGCGTAATACATCTCCATCCGTGGAAGGTTTTACTCTCTGAAGTTGCTATGCCTCATAATGTCACCTCCTGTGCAATAACCACCCATGCATTCTATCTTATGTATTTATAAGAGAATAGTGAATTCAAACCATCTGATTGGTTTTTAACCATAGTATGGTGAGTGTATACACCACAGGTATGTCTGTTAACGATTCACTCTGCATCTGAGAAGCAAGAAGCCCCTAATGCTGGTTTAACTTTTAGTCTATAATTAGCAAGAGAAAATGGAAATTAAGCACTCTGAAGATTGGTTTCAGATAAAGGTGTGCTGAGAGACCTTAAGGCAGTGTCTAAATGGAGAACTATACATACTGAGCATCTTCGTTGGCCTCTGAGTCTGGCTGAATCGCTGTATAAATGACCTACTCCACAGCCAATCCTGGTGCCTCCTTAGAGACACAGACAGTGTTTAATGGTTGCACAATCAAGGGAAGCGGTAAATAATGTTGAGAATATGTAAATGGTTGCCAAAGTCCCAACAACAACAACAAATAAAAAAGCCCCCCCATGTTATCCACACAGTTCAATTATATAATTTCCCTTCAAATAAAAACAACTTCCGATTGTGTATACTTATTTAATGTTTTAATTATTCTTAATGGTTTTATTAAAGCAAATCAAAGAGCTTTGCCTCCAGCCAAACCACTCCACTCAGCTGCGATATAATTAGCATATACCGCAACCTGTGACAACGCAATGCTTAAACATTGCTGCCCGTTGAGTACATTAGGGAATGCTGTGTGGCAACAGAGTCTCCAGCTACACTGAGGAAAAGTCATCAGATTTGCCGGTTAGTCACTTTTGACTATAAAACAAAAGTCGCAAAAAGAGGATTTGGAAAGTCAACAGATTTAGCGAGAGAGTCGCCAAGTTGGCAACCCTTGCTGCCTTACTGTCACAAGCATACAAAAACTCACAGCTCAGCATTAAATACCAGCTCAGTATTACCATTCGGACCGATATGATACGTAGTAAATTGGCTAAAATCGACTGACACATTGACCATCAAATTAACCATCCCTCATTTATTTTATCCGTCTATCATTCTCATTGATTGTGGGATATACAAAATGTTTTATATAATTTTATTCTGTTGTATTTCTAATCCTACAATGGCCTTCACCTAAAAATTTTCTAATCCCAACATCCACTATTCTTGCATGTTTATCCTAATTTGCCCATGTACAGTTTTCATGAGAATGAAAAGTTTGGTTTTTAACCATATGAAATCATGTGACAGCTATGAAAGACATCAAAAGTAGGTTGTTCCTGCTGTTATAATACATGAAAGTAAATAATGACTTTTTTTTTTTTAAACCCTGGAGGTATGAATCATGAGAAAAACAGATTGTTTTTTTGAATATGTATGCCATGGGGAAATCCATTTAATCCCGGTGTGGGTCCGTGCAAGTGCATGTAGCTAAAGGGCTCTGAGTTTTATAGACTGTTCATGAAATTCCAAGCAATGGAATGCATTTGTGGTGTTCAATCTAGCGGGAGCATAAATGGCTCTGCGTGACCCTTTGGCCTTTTCCCAGCGGCGTATTATCCTACCACCCGCGAAAGCAGCGTCGGCATGAAGATAGAGTTTGCAATTTCTTTTTTTTTATAAATCACGTTTTGTGATATTTTTTTCATAAGGTTTTTTTCGTATGATTGTTGTTTTCACTGTGAGCTGACTGTCGAAATTTTCCAATACCAATATCAACTCATACCCATATATGTAGGATTTACTCCCATAAAATTATTTTGATAATTAAAATCACATCTCGTATTTTGTCTATTTTGGAGGAAAGTGCATATGATGTGTAAAAGTTGTGTCTTTCAAAAGTAAAACCTGATAGCAATTGTTTCCAATACTATTATTATTATTTTAATACTAATATCAGCCGATAATATCAGACATCTCTGGCTCTACCTTTACCTCTAGTTTGATTTGTAAGAAATCAAGCCTGATGAAAAATAACCAATCAGAGACAACCGGTCACGAGGCATGGATGATGAGGGGTCAATCCTTTCTGGTGCACCCGTAATGCTCTCCTCCTTTTGGAAACTCAAAATAGAGAATCTACAAAGGATATGAATTCACCGGATGTTGCCTCTATGAAAATGTGGAGGATTGATATTTACAGCTTTTTACCAAAGCTAGTTTGATGGCTATATTCACTCCTACAGCATATGCTTTTTAATTTAACAGTGCCATGAATTCGGCAAAGTCCCTGCTACAATTGATGACCTCTATATATCTGGAAGCCATACGGCAGTGTTGTAGAATCATGCTCGTTCACATGATTGAGGGGCGTGGCTTTGGTTGAACACTGGAGGGAAAGAGGGGTTTGCAAAGTGAGTCTACGTTCAGATCTTGTTAGCGGTTTTAAAATTGCAAACTGCTCTTTTAACTACAACATTTTTTTTAGAAAATGCAGTGAAATGAGATATTTGTGCCATCTGCTGTCCCAGCAGTGCATTTTTCTTTTTCAACCTGGTGGGATTTTTGAGTGACTACTTTAAGAAAAAAAGAGCCCAAATTGGGAGATTGATCAGAGCCTGAGTTGTTTCGACTGTGTTTTCCCCCCCAAATAAAGCAATTTAATGAGAGAGCTAAGGTGCGCATGAGGAGCGTGGAGAGCAAGAAGCAGCAGGAAAGAGGCTGGAAGAAACTATTGATCCGCTGTCTGTCAATAAGGGTCTCTCTCCGGAGCGCGGAATGACACAAACAACGAGGTAAGAAATATTAGGCCATGTGTGCGCAAAGAGTGGGGAATGGCCATGAGCCTGTATGTATGCACACCGAGCAGAGTTGGACTGATGGGATTTTAGATCGAAAAACACAGCCTATGTGCCAACTACTCATGCGTGCGGGCGATGAAGATCGGCCAATTTAGAGAGGCCCAAAAAAATAAAAAATAAACGAGTGGAAAATCGAGCCCAAAACAAAAGTGGGGCACGAATGTTGGAAAGGCAAGAATATTTGGTAAATACCAGCACTAGACGATCCAATTGTATACCCTGTCTCACAAAAAAATGATGATCTTGGAGTTATATCTTCAAGCTAAATGCTACTTAGTGCATTAAATAGCAATCTGGGGCTTGTAATAGCCTCAAGATCATTAGCTTTTAAGTGCAGTGGTTGATGTTGTTGATGCTTAAAGTACATTTGTAGTTGCGGGCGATGTTCAGAAAGGTCTTTAAACAATGTCAGAATCCATCTTGTGCAGCGGTGGCTGGCCAGTAGGTTCGACAGGTTATCCCTCATCGAGTCTGATGTGTCAAAGGCAATGAAGATCATTGCCCCTAGCCGGGGCCAGTGACCAAGTGGGATATGTGGTGTTGTCGCCACAAAGGGTGCTGGTGTAGTAGTCAATCGATGTAAGAATGCATAAACCTATGAGTTACATTTGGTTCTAAACTTGTGTTTTCCATTTATGCCTCTTGGTGCTGTACAGAACCCCACAGCCTGACCCCCAAACAAGCAAAGTTCCAAGGAAAAACAGTTGTTTTTTTTTTTTTTACAGAAAAATAACCTTGAGCAGGGCCAGGCTCACATCGAGGAACCCTCCTGCTGATGCCCAGCCAGGTAAGAGAGGAGGAGAAGGGGTTAGAAGGTAGAAGGAAAAGAACTCAAGTGTGAAGCATGGGGAGGGGGGGCAAAGTACAAAGTGGGATATGTAGTGATATTGCCATAAGGGGTGCTGTTGTAATAGCCAATGGCTGTAAAAATATGTAAGCCTCTTAGTTAAATTGGGTTCCAGTTTGGTTCTAAACTTGTGTTATGTGCTATTTATACCTCTAGGGCCTTTACAGAAACCCACAGCCTGACCTCCCAAAAAGAAACAGCAGCAAAGAATACACCTTTTACAGGAAGAAACCTTGAGCAGGACCAGGGTCACATCAAGGGACCCTCCTACTGATTACCAGCCAGGTAAAGGAGGAGGGGTTAAAGCGTAAAAGGAGGAGAAATCTTGTTGTCAGAAGACATGGAGGGGGAAAAAAAACAATGTACAGAAAGGGTGATAGGAACTGGGGCAGTTAAATTTAACTGGAGGAACCGCAGGGAGGTGGAAGTGCATTAGAAGGTACGGAAAGTGAAGACAGAAGCAGGAAAAAAAAGGCCCCCAATTTTCAAGGCATTTCGCTGGAATTTATACAAGCCTTGGGCTAATCTCAGAAAAATGCGAGTGCCTCCCGTCGAGGTCACCGGGCAGTTATTTTTAAAGCCCATGTAGTTATCCAGCAATAAAAAAAAAAAAAAAAAAAAAGGTGAAGGGTAGACAAAGTCATACTCTTTCAGATTAAACGATGGACAGCAATGCAGCAATGAGATAAATGAGCATTTGTTGACCATTTCTAGTCAAAAAGGCAATGGCAATTTAATAAAAGATGAGCTGGCTTTTGTTTGAAAAACTCTAAAGCAAGATTTTTTTTCAACCAAAATTGACCTAAAAGAACTGACCAAAATGACCAATAAAACAGTGTGAGCAGGTAGAAGTAAATATGTTTTCCACAGCAAAATATTGGTGTAAACAGTGGTTTAGTGTCTTTCTCCCTCTATCTTCTGCCCCCCCTCCCCCCTCTGCCTCATCCTCCTTTATCCAGCTGATCATCAACAGGAGCCCCCCCCCCCTCATATGAACCTGGACCTGCTCAAGGTTTCTTCCTTTTATAGGGGAGTTTTCCCTTGCCGCTGTTACTTGTTTTGGCTTTCATGATTGCATCCGCTGATTTATAAATAGAGAGTTTGAGAGAAGGGAGTTTGCAATTAAAAAAAAATTAAAAAAAAAATCACTTTCCACTAAATAGACAAACAATGGTATAAATTCTTTGTCTTTACTAAAGAGTGAAGTATTGGTATTTATAGCTTTTGCCAAAGCTAGTTCTTGCTAAATAAGCCGCTAATCAGCCAGATGTAATGTGCATGCCGATAACTTTCTAGCTATAATTATCCAACTGTGAGCTAGTTTTCTTAGGTTTTTAGTTAGCGAAGAACCATTGCCGAGCTTGTTGCTACAATAGATGACTGCAGTATATGTGGAAGCCAGACAGCACTGTTTGGGAATCAGGCATGTGCACGTGATTGACCATAGTGTTGACACGGGATTTCGGTTACTTGATTTTCTATGACTTTCGCTCCGGTACCCTCTTCTGTGTTGTTAGCCGAGCCAGCTAAGCTCGCTCCTGACTGTGTGGCCTGTGCTACTCCGTTCTCAAAGAACCCCCCCCCCGCAACATGAATAATACAGGAGGTGCCGCGCGCAGGGCGGGAGGTGGCTGAGGATCCGGCTTGTGCCTAATCGGTCAGGCAAGAAATCGCAGCTCAAATAAACAAGATAGATACATCTGTAGCGGGTGATCTGTCAAGCCGAGACAATGCTGTGCGCGGCGCACAGAGACACAGTGATTAATGGCGACGGGTCAGGCTCTGCGGATGCTTCTTTTTTCAGCCACACAAACGGAATTTAAAGTCGTTTTAACGATTGCATGAACTAACTTGTGATGCTACTTGGCTGATAGGGCTTGAAGAAATTTGAGGAGGTGGGCATTTATTAGGGGCATCCTCCTTTAGCTTCGGCCAAATCTCTGCCCCGCTTCAGCTGCACTCTCAAATCATTTAATTATGTTCGATTGTTAATGAGGATTGAAAAGATTGAGTAGAATATTAGATCTGAGCAACACCGTAAAGTTAAGAAATCATAATCGACACAAGACTATTTTTTCTTCCACGTTCCAACCATAAACGTAAAACATTCCCAACCAAGAGGGCTTTGACAGGAAGGATTCCCCTCATTGAATTGTCTTCTTCTCTTTTTATGGATCCTGTTTTCAGATATACTGAGTCCAAGCTGACACCTGTAAGCAGTAAACTACTTCTGTCTTTGGCTGTTTCCCCCTCAGGGGTCCCCAAGCCTCTCCATCCTTTTTCCTTCGCACCAAGAAACATCATGTCTTCGTTTTACTTCACCCGTAAATCTCCCCTTTATTCTTCCTCTGGGCCCTTCCGGGCAGTTCCATCCTCAGCATCCTTCTATCAGTATATTCAGGGTCCCTCATCTGGACATGTCCAAACCAACTCTTGACCTTGTGTGACATCACCTTTTTTTTGTGAAAGGTCTTTTTTTTTTTTTTTGAAGCCAGCACTTACAGGGTGTCCTCAGTTGGAGCCAGAAGAAATTTGGGTATGCAAAACTTCAGACATGTCAATCCGATAGACGGGCTCCAGTTTTTAATATTGAATTAATTATGGATATATTTTCAGATGATGAACATATTTTAGGATGATGAACCTTAGCTGTTGACACTATTGTGAATTGTGGGGGAAATAAAAAAAATGAGTGGCTACATTGAAAAGGAATGGGAGTGAATTACAGCCAAGGCTTTTTGGAGCCAGCCCCAGTTGACATCACTGGTATTGCATGCTACAGTCACTCCCTGGCGGTGTAACTTTTCAGCCTGGGAAGCTGCATCAATCTTTTATATGCAGTCTATGGTCAAAGCATCTCAGTCCTGTCTTGTTTTTTCAGGGCCACTGTCTCTAAATCACACAGCACTGCTGGTCTCGTCACCATCTTGCATAGCCTTCCGGTCATCCTTCATCGCACGTTTTCCCATCTATTCCAACCTTCTTGCACACAAGTGTTCTGTCTTACTCAGAAAAAAAAAAAAACCCCCCTCCCACCCCACACACACAAACACACACACACTTCATTACAGATTACTGTGTCATTGGTAAACTCAAATCATAATCCACAGAGAGGCCCATCCATCCTCATCCGTCAGCCTGTCCATCACCGTAACGAAGGGGCTCAGAGGTGAACCCCCGATGTACTCCCGCCTCAAGGACCCCGGAAGGTGCTGCAGCACCCCCTGTTGGCATAAGTTGGTGCGGTTCCTTACACTGCCTGGACCAAATTTTTATTGACATTTTACTATACTCAGACATCGCTGATAGATTATACTGGATTAAAAAAGTAAGAAGGTTCCCCCGAAAATAAATTAGGCTGATTCCACGAAGAGAACTTTTTGCTTTGTATTAATTATTTAGGAACAGAGGATGATAGGGGACTGTCTTGATTCATCGCCTACTTCGGCCACTATCATTTATCACCTCAGTAGCCGCGAGATTCCAGACTGCTTGAAAAGTGGCTCCCGTGTTTCCGCTTCGGGAATCCCATTACCGTTGTGGGAACAGCCGAAACCTTCTGCTAACAGAGCCTGGCCCTCTCTTGCACTACACTACTACTCTCTTGCACTAACATAAAAATTACCAATGCTAATTCTGTCATCATCAGTAGATTTTAACTTAAAATCAATAGACCAAATTTATATTATGGGTACATATTTACAGCTTAATCTATGTAAGTGAAAATGCTCCACTGAGCTAAGCTGGATCATGCCGCGCATATGGACATGTGCAAGTTATTTAATATGTCATCTCCAGCAGGCGAGGGGGACGAAGACAAATCAGATCTGGCATGTGCACACTGCCAGCAGGACATGGTGTGAAATATGAATAAGGAACAATCGACACAAAGTGCGGGAGCGAGGCGACCGGTAAAGTGCATCGATGAGTAGAGGCGAAAGGCCGCAGGGGGATAGGGCCGGAAACAGCCAATCAAAAGTGGGAATGTGTGACAAAGCCGACACTCACGCTGCTTCACATCACACAACGAAAAACAACCCTTTGCCAGAAACTTTTATTCACAGAAACCAGCTAGATCGTTTGTGACTCTTCCATAAACTTGAGCTATGTCCAAAGAGTTGCTTCACCAGGGGGTTAGTGAGGTTCGCTATACCCTTTTTAGCACTCCCAGTGTATCCCATAATGCACTGTGAGAAGTAATGTACCTTTAGATGTTGCTGTGGTACTTTTTTACACTATAAGCCCAAGGACGTGGGCTTAGTTTCTGAAAACTAGTTTTCATCATTGAGGACATTAAATAGTCCACTCACTCTGCTTCCTATATAGTCAATCAATCAATCAATCAATCAATCAATCTTTATTTCTATAGCGTCTTATGCAATCAAAATTTTTTCAAGGCGCTTTACAGAATCCCAGGGCCTAACCCCAGACAAGCAACAAACCCCAGACAAGCAACAAACCCCAGAGAAGCAATAGTGACTCGGAGACGTAACGAATTGGTGATTTGGGACACAACTTTGGTCATTTTAGTTCACTGGCCTTGGTCTGCTGAATTTCTTACTCGCTCAAAAGTCCGTTGTTTCTCTTGTGTTTATTTCCCAAATGATCAAAGTGCAAAGAGACGGAAGCTTTTTGAAATGAAAGAAACAAGTTTGGAATCGCACGCGAGCTTGAAGGTAGATTTTAGAATTTGCAATGTTTTCCCTGAGAATCCCCCAAAGCATATTTGTTAAAACTTCATGAGCAAAATGATCTGTGAGAAGATCAGCCCGCTCTGGGTCCATCTTATACCTCTAATTTGATTTATAAGAAATCACCACAGCTGAGGAAAAACAACCAAGACAGGAGGCACGGCTGATGAAGTGTCAATCATTTCTGGTGCCCTCAGTGGAGCCCAGTATCCATGGACATTGCCTCGGCTAAAATTCCAGTGGACGGTTGATATTTAGACCTTATACTGATTGTAGTTGTTGGCAAATAAGCAGCTACTACATCAAATGTAACGTACATGCTAACTCTAGTTATAATGTCGCAAGTTAGCTGCAAGCTAGTTTGCTTTAGTTTTTACTTAGCTGTGAACGAGACATGATGGATTTGGTTAAGTTGCTGCTACAAGAGATGACTACGGTATATCTGGAAGCCAGGCCGTGGTTTAAGCAAGGAGGAGCATGGGCTTCGGTCTGACACTCAATGTTGAGGGAGGGAGGGATTAGTAACGAGACGCTATATTCAAATCTTGCTGACAGTTTCATGATTGCAAACTTCACCTTTAAACACGGTGGATGATGATAAAAGTCAGTAGTAACAGAGTAGGATGCATGTGTCCCTGTGCAATTAGATTCTTTTACTCACCACAATCAATGCCAGAATCCTAGAACCTTGCCAGTTTGTTCCACCAATCAGCATTCTTCAGCACCTAGCCCCACCCCCTTAAGGATTCCAGGGAATCTGAAAAGCGCTACCCTTCTACTAGGTTCCTTTTCTTTTTGAATGTTAGCGATCTTTTTTTCTTTGTCCCCTCAAGTAATTTTGGAAAAAAAAAAAATTTGAAAAACCCAAAATGGAAAAGTTCCTGAGGTGGAAACGAGCTTATATGTGTGAGAGTTTCAAGCAGATCAAGTCACAGCAGCCCGCTGTACTGAAAAACTGATTATCCATAGGCTACTTGAACTGAGTACAGCAATAACAACGTGCACTTTCCTGGGCTTACTGCTCGGTTCCTGCTGAGATGGAGAGAATTAGACGCAAAGTCGCACTCTCTACATTCGCGACTGCAAATCAGAGGCTCACAGTTGCTTCCAAACGTATTAATAATAAATGCACCCAAATTAAACAGATTCAACTCTGCGATTCCTCCGAAATGTAGCTGTCGAGTTCGGAGTCGAGCACATGAATGAATAATTGAGAAATTTCAACCACAGAGAGAACGAGGAAAAAAAAAAAAAAAGGCAAAAAAAAAAAAAAATCCTTGGTTCAGACAGAGACGTCAAAATTCTGTTTTGGCTTAGAGCGAGGTCAAGGCAACGTTGTGCGAAACAGACGAAATGGATCCCTCCGGCTGGGGGCCAATTCTCCACCAAGAAAAATTGCACTTATTCTTTCTGCTTTCGATTTCCATTCCGATAATTGTCAGTGTGACGCTCCTCATTTCAGCCATCATTTCCATAGCTGTTTCTCTCTTAAAGAAAAATAAATAAAGACTCGGTCTTGTGTTTTAGCCAGCAATCTGACATATTTTGATGATAAATTCAGCATGAAAAGAGCTGGGAAATCATCCAGGCATAACAGATTTGTAGAAAAAGATCCAGGAGTAACACCAGTCTGACTGTATAGCAAACAATTTTGGCCATTTCTGTGCAAAAAAGTAAATATTTATTGCTTCTCCAGTAGTAAAAAAAAGAAAAATAAAGAGTGTATTCAAAGGAGTAAAGGTCGATGAACTACCGTATTTTCCGGACTACAGAGCTCACCGGAATATTAGCTGCACCCACTAAATTTATAATTTATATAAATATTTTTATACATACATAAGCTGCACTATGTCTATGTTGTAACGAGAGATATTTACAAAGATTTTTGAAAACCTTTTATTTGATAAAGGCTTTTTTCAAACAGTGCTAGTAACACAGCAGTAACGTGGCTGAGTAAAAGTCAGTGATCACCGTCTTCACCTTCCTCCTAAAAACCGCTGAAGTCGTCTTCTCCGGTGTCGGAATGGAACGGCCTCAGAATTTCTTCGTCCCGCACTTTGTCAGTCTCACTTCCGTTGTCGCTCTCAACGTCACTCTCGTCCTGAGGCAAATGCGCGCTGGCGCTTGTGTTGCCCTCTTCATCACGCAGCGGTCCAGCCTTTCGACACCCGTTGGCGATGGTGGATTTTTTTGACACTACTCCACACTGTCAGGATCCACTGGCAGACTTCAGCAAAAGTTGCTCTACGCATGAGGCGGGTTTTAGTAAATGACAGATTACCTGTTTGGTAATTGAATTGGTCTGCTGTGACCAAGCAAAAAATCCTAATGGCGGTATGAAGCTCGCAGTACAAATCCATATATTAGGCACGCCATTGTATAAGCCACAGGGTTCCGACCGCGAGAAAAAAGTAACGGCTTAAAGTCCGGAAAATACGGTAACTAAATAAGTTATGGCAGGATAACAAAAAATCTGCTTTCTCGTCAACTTGCATGACATTGTTTCATGCCTTACTGGAAATAGCAGTCTCTAATTTCATCATATTCAGATAATAATGATTTTGCATCATAAATTATTTTCAGATATTAAAGTTATCATTTCATTGTCTCGGGAGACCTGCTTCTATTAATAGCAGCTTATTTTGTCATCATGCGATAATAAGGTCTGCTTGTCAGGATAAGAAGGTATTAATGCGATATCTGTAGATTAAAAAAAAAATAGCTTCTTTTGATAACTTATTAGTTCATTATCTCAAGATAACAAAGTTTGTTATTGTTTGTGGTGTTAGTGTTCTTGTTGTCATGGTCACTAGAACAGGTTCTTGTGATAACAACATATTTTTTGCTATCTCTACATAGTCCATTTTCTCATGATATTTTGATTTATGTAATTATGTAACAGAAACTTTTGAAGGCTAATTTTGCTGTAGCTACCAGTAACTTCCACTAAACTTTATAAACACGATATCGCCGAGACATTTACTAAATGTGCTTGTTTATCACAGGGTTCTGATCTGCCGTTTCACCAGCAGGGACACACCTGGACCAGACAGTGGCATGTGAAGACAAAATAAACGAGTACCTTATCGCGAGAAAGCAGACTTTGTTTTCCCGAGATAACAAAATAAGACGTCGTTAAAGCAAGAAAATGGCAGTAAAATAAAATGAATTAGTACGTAGGCTGTTCTCGGCTTCCATGAAATACAGTCAACGCTAACAGAGCAATGGCGGAGAGCAGGGAGATAAATAAAAGTAGCGACGACAGGGTGGAGTGCTGGAATTATTGACGGCTGTACTCCCACATGGATGAATGCGAGGAAGTCGCGCGTGTTCCCATGAAGGCACGCGCATGCGGCCGCGTGTCAGTCCTGATGATCCCCCGCGTCAGCCTGAGTGAAGGGCTCTCAGCGCCGGGGCCCTCGGGAAACCGCTGACATCATCGACGGCTTCTCGCATGTTTGTACGCAAGTGTCAGCGCGGATTTGTGTGCCGATAAAGTGTGCAGTGAAAGAGAACATTAGACTGTCTTGCAGCGCGGTACCCCTCCGACACCCCCTGCTGCCAAATCCGGTGTGGACAGTTCTGCCCAATATTTAATGAATTCGGGGAGTGCATCATCCCTAAAGTACTGGTTATTACTTGGAGAGGTCAACACTGCTTTCTGCTTGGATTGCAAGTGTCAGTCATGACAGCTAAACTTATTATGAAAGGCTCTTCTATCAAGTCTCATTTCTTTCAGTTAAATACAGTATATATATAAAAAAAAAAATTACATGAGGTGAGAATCTGCTGTCATTTTACAATTTGGTCCAGTTTGTATTTGTGGTGATTTTTTTTTTTCATAGCAATCTTTGTATGTTGTTTATAAAATACTATAGAGCATATTTCTATGTGTGGGGAGGTGTGACCCAATTATGTTATGACAGTACTAATCCAAAGTAACTGCTTGTATTTGTATTTCAAATGTATGGTATAGACTTACTTCAATTTTTTTTAACGTTGACTCGCAAAATCGCACATTAAGCGTCGTTGTCAATTATGATCTTGCCAACACCTTATAACTTTAGCAAATGCTGGTTGCAATTTGTGGTACACGCTTTTGACCGAAAAGTCGGAATGTCCAACTTCCCAAAAGAAACCTTTAGACATTTTGTGCTTAGTGACACGAACCTAGGAGGCTGAATAGGATAAATTCATGTAAAAAGCTACTGAGTCCAACAAGCGAGTTAAATGTGTATAAGTAAGAGGCAGCCAAACTATTAAAGCTAGTGACTCATCAGGAGAATACAGTATGTAAATATATACAGCATTGATTAAAACATGCCATCTCATTTTAACATTTCTTTCACTCGACGCTGACTCTTAAGAATTAATCTCAAAAGCATTTTGTAGTAAACCAGCTTGAATTTGTGTATGTTGACAGCTGCCATCTGACCAAAATGGTCATTTACAAACATCAATGGTTATGCAAGTGATCGGAACTGTACATTAATTCACCCTGGTTTTCAACCTCACTTCTCTACGTTTACACCATCTGTCTGTTATTCCTATTTCACGACTAAAATAAACACTTCTGATTACGCCCGTTAATAGCATGGGTGGCTTTCAAATCACAATGAAATATGTTTTAAACATCTTATCTTTGACTAATTACTGGGGATGAAAAGCTTAGGTAATCTTTGATGGAGTGGAACATGTCCATTACTACAAAACAAAATCTTATCCGGTCTGTAGGTTAGCTTTATTATAAAAAAAAAATAAAGGGATAGAATTATCCCTAAAATAAAAAAAAAACCAAACAAAACTTTTTTTTTAAACAAATGGACAGAAAAACAGTCACCTAAGGGGAAATACTAGCCAAGTGTTTCACCTGTTGCGCGCCGCGGCCTGTCGACCCCGACCAGTTCCCTTCAAGTCCTCCACATAGGAGCTTTAAAAGCCCAAAGGGGCTCTGTGGTAAACTCTTTAAAAGAGTTCTCCTTCCCGGAACACTCCTCCACTCCTCTCCTTTCCATAAATCACTCACATTTGTTGGTAGCTGCTACGTTGTTTGAGAACTACTTCTCAACGCTTGGCACTTGAGTACATACTTGGACATCCAGACTTACCTAGCTGTCTCATGTCCAAACAGGTCTGTTGCGTACTTGATATAATGGGCAGGGCAAGTACAGTTCCAGGTGCTTGCAGTACTTAGCGGTCCTCAGGTGATGGTAGCACTGAGGAGAATGATGCCTGTTTCAAAAGACGGTGATAACAAATTTTCATGGGGGGGGGGTTCTAAGAGGAGAGTTCTGCCCTTGAGTTTGCCTGACTTGTAAAACATCCTGGCCGGAACGAACTTTTCTCCCTGCTCTCGCCACCTTGAGAAAACTCTCCTAGGAGCCTTCAAGCGCTTCAAACGCTCAGCCGCAGCATCCAAGCCCCACTCCCGCCGCCCTCACCCCCAATTTTATTATTCTTTTTATTCGCCTGCAAATGTTTGACGGGCACTTTATAGATATAAGCCTTTATTATTTCAAATAATGAAATACATAATTAAAGCTTTCAAGCCTCACTAAGTCCATCACAAAACCTTTATTGCTTTTGCAAAGAGTTCCATTCCATTCCACCATGATGCCTAACCTATACACTGGAGAAACTGGTTTTCTGGCCTCAAACTGGGGAAACCTTTGAATACTCAGAACCACCATAATCCCTGCTACATTTAACACCTAAACAGTATATGAGCAAAATAGCATATGGTAGAGTGCACTGTCCAGGAGGTATGATATTTTGTAGGTCCACGTTACGTGAATACCACTGTGCCCAATTCTGTATTTAATGTATCCATTGAAATGTAATATTCCCAGCGCTCCTTAACCAAAGAACATATCCTATAACCCTTTGCAGCCGCACGTGAAAAAGTGAGATGTGACAGCGGTTGTCAATTAGCAATTAAGTTGGGCGTTGGATCCTTTGTCTCCTTCTTCGACAAGATACCCTGACACATGACGGCCCGCTATTTGCAGGATTAGCGGTGACTATGAAGGAGATGTGTGCGCGTGTGTGTGTGTGTGTGTGTGTGCGTGGGGGGGGGGCGATTGAAATCGGCCCAAGCACGCTGGCGCTCCGTGCTCAATTAGTATGCCTGGCAGCGCTGCGGGTGCCGGCAGCTGGATCCATTGTGTGCATGCACATGTTGTTGCTAACACCCGACACATGCAGTTCAACAAAGAATTGAACAGACGCAGTCGCCCCCCCCCCGCGCATCTTTTCTCTTGGCCGCTATCTCACTCACATAAACAGAGAGAGAGAGAGAGAGGAGGGGGGAGAGAGACAAAGCCCTCAGACTGGCCGTACTTACACAGCATCCCTGTCTGAGCCGGTTCCAGATGAATAAGGCAGAATACCAAGTGCCCCACTTATACACTACGCAGAGACAAATAGACCAGTCAATCACTGCAGGCTGCTGCAGAATAACAAATGCTTTCTGGTGATAGTGTGTCTGCATCTGTGTGTGTGTGCGTACAAGACAACCGTTTTTCTATTTTCCCGGTGCCTTGAATGCATCAGTGCGCATAAACACGGCGGCACGCTTTGCAACACCCCAAATTGGAAGCGATGCGCTCGTGTACCGTCTGAGTGCCACACGTTTCCTGTCAAGGACGACAGGAGAAAGGAGCCGCTCGCGCCGTCGGGACGGACGCGGTGCGGAACACTGGCGGAGCGGGGGGTGCGGCGTTAGCCGCGACAGAAGGTTCATTCGTGAGGATCGCAGGATGCCCAGAAGCAGGTTTCTGAATAGAAGTTGCTCTGAGTGGATGTTCTGAGAGGCTAAAGCGAGGGGTCACTGCGGAGGTGCTCTGTGCTAAAATGACACGGCTATTCATGCAAAATCGTAGCCCGAGAGCTGATTTTCGTAGCAGCGTTGCCATGTATAAACTTCAGGTCGGGAATAGCTTTTTATGAGGTGGGTACTGATTTGGGGTAAATTGGACTGGTGAATTTGAAGAAAAAAATATAAAGGCCCTTTTTCCACCATCATTTACATCAGCTATTATTACCTGGAATTTATTTAGTCAGGCAAAAAAAAAAAAAAGTGTTTCCTTTGCATTTCAACTTCCTCTCAAAGTTTCTGGAAATGTATTTATATCAAATCCAACTGTCCTGCGACGATATATCTTGATTGACGTTCCTAAGTTTTCTTGAATTTGTTCGGACATGTGCCCTATATTTGGCTGCACCAGCTTGTCGGCTATTCTTTCACGCAGTCCGGAGTCTTGTTCCGTTCGAAACCGCAACAATACACACAAAACAAGCTTCAACTTCCCAAATATATAAGACTATTTGGTAATAGATGTCTAACACGTCTAGAGGCTAATATGTGTTTATCGCTACTTCGTTCTTTGCAGTCTTTTGACTTTTTTCCTGCCATTTTTTCACCTTTATCTCGAAATGCTTTTTTCCCCCTAACCCTAACCTCAAAACCATCGTACAAACTAAACAAGTAAAACTTGTGGAAATGACAAATTACTTGCCTGTTTGTTGTACCTCCTACTAAGAGCTTTTTTCCCAGGGAAAGTCTGGGGGTCAAGGATTGGTTTTTCTCTGGGTAATTGTGGTGGAAACACATCATTTTTCCTTTTTTTTTTTCTCCAAATCTTGGAGAATCATTAAAAATAAAAAATCTAATGTTTGAAAAGGGGCTAATGCTACTTTAGTGTCCGTTTTATTAGTGTTCATTCATCATTAAAGCATCAATTTAATGAGAAAGTCTAATCTAAAATGTTTGGCTATCCATTTACGGGAGACGACCGGTCAATGCCCCTCGAAGGGGACTTTGCAAAATCAATAAAACAAGAAGCCTCAAAAACAAACGGCTAAAAGTTTGATGAGGGTGAACTACAGGGCAGGACGTTTTAAATAATCTTTGAAAAACGCATGTCCTCGACAACAACTCTCACTAAGAGGTTCAACATTTGACTGGAGATTTTAATCCCATCTGAAAACTTCCCTTTAAAGCGGGGAAATGGATACATTTAAAGATGTGCAGATTAAGGGGATTTGCATTGGCCTTCAGAAAAATGGGCCACATTGTAGAAATGTAATGTTCCTGAATAATGCATGCATATTCTTAGCATGATCCTAACACGGGCATCAGATGTACAACGTGGGGATTGAACCAAGAACCCTTTGCTTCTTAGCTCAATTTAATTAACGTACATTCTTAGACACATGTATAGGCCTCTAGGAATTGGACTAAGCCCTAAAACCTGGGTTTAGTCTGGAGTGGGGTCCACTTTTTCCAGTGCCAATTAGGCTATACAGCAGGATCAGATCTACTTACACTCGCATTACCTGAGTGCAATAACTCCACAGCACTTCAATTCCAGGTATGCATACAGGGACAAACACACACACACACACACTGACACACACAGAAATATTGGCTCCATCTTGAATGGCCACCATCAAAATTATCCAACAGCTACATCATAATGGGATCATCATTTACATTTACATTCCCACACCGAAAGCAATCTCTATTCCTATTTGAAAGCATCATTTTAATTTCATAACGAAAACAATATAAATCGGCCTGGCAGGTTACCAGCATATGTTTCTTACGACATCACGTGGTTAGTTGATACACCTTCAGTGAAGCTGCGGAAGGATGCAACCCACAGAAGTGAGCGTCTCCGCTCCTTTTTTCTTATTATTTCTGCAAAAGCGACTTGATTTACGGCCGCACAAAGCAAATTATGGCCGATGCTCCGCGGGGGAATTTTATTCGATTAATTTCGCAGATGCGGAAGACGAAACAAGGGCAGTTGGCTATTTCGGTCTAAGGTAGAAGAACGGATGACCTTGTCCACGGGACTGTGAACAAAAGCTGCAAAAGCAGACGTCCTGACAGCAGTTGGTTATGCTCGCGCCTTGAAAAAAAAAAATCGCAGCATTCCGGGGAGAAAAAAAAAAAAAAAAAAAAAAAGTCCTACCTTGGCTTCATGAGAGGATTCAATGAAAATTCACAGAAGGTTGCTGCCTTGAGGAAAGCGTGTTGATTCTGTGATTACGTGAGCCCGGAAAAAGGCTCGACGAGCCGAAGAGACAAGAGAGGGAAGAAAGATAACAGGAGGGAGCCGGGGAGTCGAACTCGGGTCAGGCTCTCAAGGGCGAGAGATGTGTTGCGTTTGTCAGCGTTGAGAAGTGGCAGAAATTAATAAACGATGACAAATACGGCGGCGTGCAGCTGCTGCGCGGAAGGAAATGACTTCAACAGCTCCGACAAAGCATTCCCTTCATGTAAGAGGCCGACATAGTGATGTGTGACAAAGCTATGTAGGGGAAAATGTCCTAGATCTGGATCAGAGAGTAGAAGTGTTGTTCTGTTAAATCTGCATTCTACAAACCAGCCCGAAGAGAACAGGAGGCCCTGTTCACACTGCAGGCAAATCCGGTTTCTCGCTCCGATCTGATCTCGAAGCCCGAGAGTCCGCCCTTTAGAACCTGATCCAGGTCGACTGCCATGGTAAAGGCTTGGGCGCGCACGCTAGTGAGGCGGGCGAGGCTGTGAGCGAGCGGATGCGAAACAGCTTTGCGGTTCCGAATCTTGGTTCTGACTCTGCCGGGGGCAGTGTTGCCAACTCCTCAGTAAGGGAAGTCGCTATTGGCTGTCCCAAAAGTCGCTAAGTGACGTCATCACCTAATTTGCATAATCTTCGTCATAAACCCGCGACTACGTCACGCGCACGACAGCCGTGAATGGAGCCCATTGGGGTGTAGCTGTTATAAGGCTTTGCCTTTTGAGTGTGTTTTTGAGTTGCCAAGTGTTTTTTAATGTCACAAAGTTTGGCATAGAAATCAGACTTACAATACATGCAGTATGCCTGTGTATCCTCTCCAATAAATGGCTTCAACCAGCCTTTGAATTCAGGGTTTGATTCCCACTCCTTTGACTGTTTAGGCTGAGCTATGCTGTGCTAACTAGCTTGATGCTTAGCTCATGTCACAGACACGCACGGTGGACGAGGTGAGCGCGTGGCTGAGACGGTGTGAGTGAAGCGATAGAATGATCCCGCTGAAAGCGGCTTCGCGCGTGCCCATTTCACCTGCTGCACGAGCTGTGAGACGTCACCGCCTGCGAGGGCTTTGGGGAGGGGCTAGTGAGCGCCCGTTGAGGACAGTAACTGCAGAACGATACGTTCACACGTCAGTCTCCAAAACCCCAGAAAACTCCCCATTAACACCAGAAAAAGTCGCTAGATTTGTCGCTAGTCACTTTTCTGAAAAAAAGTCGTTAAAGGGGTCTGAAAAGTCGCTAAATCTAGCGACAAAATCGCCCAGTTGGCAACACTGACCAGGGGAATGCAAACGCCGCGCTATCGCCGAGGTCTTTGTCCTGATGACGTTGGCCATTGTTTGGGCTCTTCGGATTGCACAGGCAGGCGAGTTTTCGCATGATTCGAATCCAAGGAGAACATCTGATTTGTGATGTTCACACCACACAAAATCAGATTCTCACCAATCCAGATAGGGCAGAAATCAGATTCGAGGCTACAGTGGGTACAGGGCCTAAATTAGATTTGTGCCACATGACCATAAAAATTAAATCGGGATCTGATCTCTAGTCATCAGATTATTTGAAAGGGCTCAAAGAGTATAATGCGATATGTTTAGCTGGATGACGTAAGTCATCTGATAATTAGAACATGGATGTGCATGTCTAGATTTCTTCTGAAAATCTGAAAACCGATAAATAGACTATTGCAGTTTTTTTTTGATGACTTTATTATCTATATCTATATTATGCTATTATCATATTTGTATGGTGATGGAAACAGGCCTGGTGTTATATGGCAGCCTCTTACCCTGAACAAATAGCAGAAGTCGCAAAACAAAGCCGAGTGAAAGAACATTTAACAGCAGCCAGCAAAATGATAGCAATATTGCATTGAATGCAAAGTGTAACGAAATTGCACTCTTTGGGTGTCTAACCGATTCTGATTGACTTTAATACAATTTAGAAGCGAGAGATGAACTGTTTAGCCATTTTCGATTACAGAAACGATTAAAAGTTCATTTTCCCCGAGTTTGCTCGCACTGATTTCAGGCTGCTGGTAAGATCTTCTCCACTCACACACTTCCTCTAAAACACACACCTGGTGCCACACACGCTCTCCCTCATATCTGAATCCAGCTCAGAACAGCAAAGCTGCTGTGCAGAACAAGTGGATTGATCCCGTTTTGGTGAACAGGTTATCCCTCTTGTTATCCCAGATCGGCTATTACAGAGGCCGACCGATACTTGTCTGATCTAACCAAAATCTCAATATATCATAAAAATACCAAACAATCATCAACCACGCTACCCATGACCTACAATGTGCTCAATATAAGTTCTTATACCCATAAACCACAATTCCAATTTCATAGTTGATCAATTGCAAACCAGACATATGATATATTTGACAAATCCCGCCCCCTTTTCTTGATCCAACTGTTGCCATCCAAAAGTTGCCCACCCAGCAAGTGACCGTAGGGCAGCAATATGGACAGTAAACCAGCGTTTCCCCTCGAGGCAGTGCCGGAGGACCCGAGCACTCAGGGGATCCTCCAGAAAGGAAATCAGAATTTCTCTTCCGCTGTTTCACGAACGCGCCCATCCCAACAAATTCTTGTTTTCCATTTTTTGTTGCCGTTTGGAAAATGCCCTGTTGAGCCCTTGCACCAGGCAATCGCACTACAGACTCGTCACTCATGCACGCTTGACTTACGGTCGTTGCAGAATGAGCCTCCGTAGGACGTCATGGTGCAGTCGCAGGTGAAGCCCTCCCACTGCTGGAGACACACCCCCTGATGGTAGCAGGACTCCTCCGTACAGGTGGTACTGGGTCCTGAGGGGGAGCATCAAAGTTGTGCGTCAGTAGGGAAGTGTTTTTTTTCTTTTTTACTTGTTTATCTGAACCTGAGGTATGGAAAGTGATCGAAGGTAGACGGGGAACAGTCAAGCTTCAGTGCTGAAAAACACAGTATGGCTGCCATTTCAACCACCAAAGCCATTAACTCCTCCCTTACTTACTGGCCTCCCTCATTATCTGTACTATTAACAGTTTTTTGCAGTTTTACATATCCTTTATTCACATTTATTAAGAATTTTGAAGATAATAAGAACGTAATTCTTCCCACATTCATGTCCATCTGTTTCCAGTGATTCCAACATTAGTGGTTTGATCACAGTCATCTGAATGCCCCGCGTCGAGGTGTCCTTCAATAAAGCGCGGAACCCTTAAATTGCTCCCGATTCACAGTTAATACCAATTTGTCATTCTGCCATCAGTGTTTAAATGGGCATTGACCTCTGACCTTACGGACTCACTCAGCTCTAACTTTGATTCCCTTTTATAATGAATGCATTTGATGTATGTGTCTATTCTCTCATCTGCCCGCCCCCCCACTACTTCTTTACCCATCAGCCATCAGCAGGAGGTCCCCCCCTTATGAGCCTGGTCCTGCTCAAGTTTCTTTTTCTTAAAGAGAGGTTTTTCCTTACCACTGTTCCTTATTGGGGATCTGACCCTGGGCTTCTTTAAAGCATCTAGAAACATCTTTTAGTGTAACAGGTGCTGTATGAATAAAGATGAAATGTGATTGCAAGAAAAATCCCTTTATCTGCAATTAGCCAATCCCATTATAATATTACTGACTGTACCTCTTTCTGATTCAATCAAAACAAGTAAGGTTAAGTTAACTTCCACTATAATTTTACAAATATTTCAGATTGAAGTTTTGGTTTTTGATATTTGGAATTCTGAATTGTGGTATCCACATATGACAACCGGAAATTCACAATTTTGCATAGGTTTGCAAAAGAAATCAGCATGGTAGGATATAGATGTGGATGGAGCAAGGTGAGACCAAAGGTTTGCTCTCAATATGGTCAAAAAATACCCAATATGGTCAAAAATACCCATTCTAGACTTGGAAATTCATATCAAAACCAATAAATTTAGGGAGCAACTTCAGAGATAGCTACCATTTTCTGTTCTTTTACTTTTTCACTTCTTCACCTCTATTTAGTTTTCCTACACATCAATGTGATCCACTCTCTCTAAAGACCAAACCCCCCCCAAAACAAAATTATGAGGGGTAAAACGTAAGAGCACTTAAAATACATGGAGCATATTTCTAATGCTATTTTTAAATAAAACTTCTTTATTTATTTTTTGGTACATATGTTACACTGGATATTGTTTAAGCAAAAATGACAGTTGTATCCCTTAAGTAAACAATTTTCCCTCTTATGTGGATTCTTTCATATTTAATTCCTCAATATGATAGATTAGAAACAGGTTAAAGGTTGTATATGACATGTTTCTAAATCTCTTGAACTTTTAAATGTGCTTAAAATAATCTTTGTTTTTGCGGAAAAAAAGGCATTCTACATGAGCTTGTCCCATTTCTTTTCGTGCACAGGTGACTTTTGGAAAAGTCACATGACCCTCCATCCAATCACCACAACAGGATGGTGAGCATACATCACTGAGGGACTGAATAAAGCTAGATAAGGCAGGTTAGATAAGCTTAGGCCATCCATAATGTAGGGAGATGAGGGAATTTATTATATCATTAGAGTCCTCACAGGGATTGAAGTATTCTTCATGGATGACTGGCAACATTAAATCATCAATTAGAAAACAGACTCTTGACTTTACTCATCAGAACGCTGCTCAAGAGAGGCTTTCCATTCATATGTATTTTTATGTGAATACAGACACAAGCCAAGAACTATCTGATGCGTGTCACGTGTTGAGAGAAGATAATTTTTTTTTTTTTTTTTTAAAAAGGACATATGGCAACTGTTGTGTGGGTTGGAATTCTCATTAAAATCTAAATTGAACACAAACATTTCCAAAAACCCACGGTTCAGCGCCAACAAATATGTTGCCTCTTAGATAAACAGACATGGAACTATGTTGTTTACAACTGGTCCAATTAAATTTCCCAATAAGGCAAAGAAAAGAAATGTTAAAAAAAAAAGAAAATCCCACAAAACTAATCAGCTGTCAACATTAGCCTGTCTTTTTTGCTTTGAAATGTCAACTCAAATTCAGCGTTCTTTTTTTTTTTTCCCCTCCCAACCTTTCAGTAGCTCCATGCTAGGCTAATTGCTAATTAATTGTCCACCGATAAAAGCTTCCGTTTAGGAACTAATTACTCACATTGTCACAACAACTGACAAACTTTGTTCATTCTACTTTTGTCAAAGCGCTACCTGACAATTAGCGACCGTATGGGACATTCCATCTGCTGTGATTTCTCTAAATGTTGAGGTGACATGTGATCACCTGTGCCTATAAATAACATCTGTGTTAATAAATACAATGGCTGTTCCCAGGCGGCATTATTCCAACACCAGCGCGTCTATCGCACATTTTCAAATGTTGCTTTGGCATTTTTCTTTGGTTTTCAAACAGTTCGGGTTACATTCCGCTTATGTGGATCTTTCCCTCCATAAAATAATTTGTTTGTTGAGTTCAGTAGCTCAACACAGAGCCAACAACTTTCACTTTGACCCTCCTAAGGCTGTCACATACTGTACAACTAAAGTTGAGATTTTATTTATTTATTTAAATAACATATTTTCTATTCCGTTTTTTTTTTTTTTTTTTTTTTCTTTTGCGGGTCACGGGGAAGGTGCCCTATGGAAGCATTTGGTGGGGGTTTGGCACATTGCTCCTATGCAAAAGTGCTCTTCCTACTTGAGATTTTGGTTTAATCAGTGCTTTTTACAACACCACTGCCTCAGAGAACATGAATAATGAGGGTTGTTTTTGGTGATTGATTCATTTAAACGAAAGCCTTATCTTTTCCCTCTTTTATTCCTCAACATTAAAACTCATGGTCTACCCCCATAATTCACATTATCACTCACATTCACATCCATTTCAAGTAGAGCCCATGTTTTGGACTGCTTTTGGAGTGCAATAATAATGATAGTAATAGTGATGCAGTAAGGATAACTAAATAAGGCTGAAAAGAACGGCAATAGGAATCAGAAGAAAAATAAATAAATAAACAACTAGAATGCTGGCATAAGTTTGGTCAGCAAAGCCTCCAGGGAAATCAAGCCGGTGACCTCAGACACTCCCCGAGCCACCGTGTAGCGGTGGCGGCGTGGAGATTGGACGCTCTGGGATGGGAACGGATGTGCAGGGGCAGCGTTTACGCTCCAAATCTGCTGTTATACTCAGTGTCACAACTATGGCCAGGGCCGCCCACAGCGCCCCACAGCCCCCCACAGCGCCCCACACCTTCCCACTCACACAACTGCGCTCAATCTGGCCAATCAGCAGTGCTCTACTTAAGCCCCGGCCCGACTCTGGTTCGGTGCCAGATTGTCTTAGTGCCATGCAAGGCCTTCCAGGGATTGTTTCCTGCCTGCCTGCCCGATTTCGACACTGCCTGATTGCGACCTTCCCGATCTGCCTGAGCCCTGGTAAACCCAACCGCCTTCTGTTCCCAACTTTGAGACACTGCCTGAGCCCCGAGAAACCGACTTGCCTTCCGTTCCCGACACTGCACTCGCCCCAGCGTTCTCAGGATCTCCTCATCCTCCCGTTCTGTTTGTGCTCCCTGCGTACTCCCTTCAATAAAGCTGCATTTGACCCTTTGACCTGGCCACTTTTTGGGGTTCCCTGAGTCCTGACACAAAGATTATCTACCTCACTGAAGACCCCAGCTGATGTTGCGATAAACTGTGCAAAGACTAATTCAATCCTGATGAGGCAAACAAATCCGAGATTATTTTAGATGACATCAAAATTAAGGAAAAAACCATACCATCATTGAGGGTTTATGGCACAATGGAGGATAAGATGGGACAGAGCTGTCGTTTTCCACCATGGGATGATAGAATGATGTTACATGACTCTATTCTTTTGCTAAATACAGGAAAAACATGTCTATAAAAGCTTAAATATTCTCATCTCCTTCACTAAACGGTTCTAAAATTAGCTACAAACAGACACATCCCCCACTCTTGTGACTGACTTGTTTGGTTCGTAATTATGTGTCATATTTATAAACAGCTCTACCTTAATGATGAATTACTGAGAGGTTCCCCGGGATTGCTAATTCCCACTGATAACAGGCATAATAGAAGCGTTAAAATGTTCCTTCCTCCACTCACCGTCGCAGCCTCGATCCACCTGGCCCACCCTGTGGAGGGCATCCGCGATCAGGTCGGGCAGTCTCCCATTCAAATCTACCGAGGCCAGGCAGCCCTGGTACCCGTCCCGGGACGCGATCAGCTTGGGCAGATTGCTGTACATGCTCTTCGTCACGCCACCGATGTACAGCTCCCCTGCAAAACAAACGTGAATGTTATCATCGACGGCGCTCGCAACATATCCGTTGTCCTCTCGCAACTTTGCCAAGAAAGTTCGTGAGCGATTCCGATAATGGAACAACATCAACAAAAAAGAAAACGCTGGACTTAGAGATGTCCAATATTATTGTCCTACAGATATTATCGGCTGACACTGGCAAAAGAATTGCAGTATGGGGCACTTTTCCACATCCACATATTGTACCTCAAACTCTTCAGCTCCTCCTCAGAGCTGAGAAATGTGATGTTAGCTATGCATATATTGATATCAGAATTTAAGACTTGGACACTATGTGTACATCTGGTGCCAGTAAAAAAAAAAAAAAGCCAATATTGGTGCAGAAAACGGGAAAAAAAAAAGGTCCGTTCCTTCTTTATTCAGCCCTACTAAAGTTTACTGTGTAGCCATTTGTGCTTCAAGTGTGTTGTTTACTGTATGCCGCAGCTTTAGGCTATAACGGGCCACTTCACGATGTGACACTCTCGGCCGCGGGTTTTCAACGTGGGATCTGTGGCCCACTGGGGAACTGCCAGGGCACTTACTTGTTGGCCACCTGCTGTGCATAAAAGCTCGCGCAGTCTGCTGTGAACCCACTCGCTCCCCGAAACCACAACAAAGTTGTTCTGTAAAGTTTCAGACTTGTGAAGGGGAGGGGCCAGACAGCTGCTCTTTTGTTTACTGCGTCAACAAAATTGACATCAACATTAACGATATATTCTTTTCATATAGACCTACAGTAAATAGCAAACAAGAAGAACATAGATTCTAAACGTTGATGTTTCGTTACATATTTGGAAGTGCTGTCTCTGGGTGTGCAAATGCTGTTTGGGGGGGACTTGGCATAGAAAGCTTTGGGAACCCCTTCCCAATTCCACTCCCCATTAACAACTTAAATTTGGTTCAGTAAAAGAAGTTGTGACACTCGAACAAAAAATGTTAATCAAACCAGTTGCAGGCATGTGAGTGTTTGGCTGTTGCTTGTGTGATCACTGGCTTTAAAACGAACCAAGAATTGTTCTTGTGAAGGGTCTGGATCCACTCTTGGCCCTGGTTGGGTGTGAGCCTGCGTAAGTTCTCAGTCACCCGGGTCGTGGTCATTCTGGTCGTTGAGTCCTGGCAACTGGGCGGGTCGAGTTTCACAAAAAGACGTTTCGCCTCCCATCCAAGAGGCTTCATCAGTTTTCAAGATACTTGTACCCTCCAGGAGTCACTAAAACCTCTCCAAGGTGAAAGGCCCTTCGTGAAACTCAACCAGTCCAGTTACTATGATTCAACTACCAGACCTGGTTGGGTGTAGTTTATCATCTGACCACTAGTTCTCGATAAAGCTACGGAAGGGATCTCAGGATATTATCTCCAAAGGGTTTTAACCTGGCATAAGGATTTCATCGCAAATATCTACTATCTCTTCTTCGCGCTATAGATTTTGACTTATATAAATTTATAGGTGTGATAGTGAGAATTTAATGAGATATCAGGACTGTATTTCAAAGGTTGTTTTTCATATTTGCCATATATTATTTATATTTGGGCATCATTTTCAAAAACATTAACAAAACCCATGTGATCAAAAGCACATTTAAAGTTACTCCAGTGCAAAAAAAAAAAAGTGGCCACTGTGTAAATATGCATTAATCTGCCTTTTGATCATGAGGCACTTTTGTGAATGCTAATTAAGATGCAAATTTTGCGAGCATTAATGCAACACGGGAGAGTGCAGCAAACAAGAGAGCGACTGTCGCGCACAGGCTGTAATGAATCCACTTCTCCACGTGTGACCGGTGTGACCATGGCGCGCTTGTGTCATCTCATCCTCGTGGCGAGACGGCGTCATGTTATAGTTAATTATTTGTTAATTGAACGCGCCAGCTTTAGTGGCGTGCCTGCGGATTTGCTCTAGATGGTGTGTGGTGTCTTTGAGTGCATTGTTCTGATTTGTTTGGAATGCAAACTGCAAGTACATGTTTTTTTTGTTTTGTTTTTTTTTACGTATTCTTTGTAATTAATTAATTGTCATTAATGCATGAAAGTCCCAACCCTACAATTAATGGATCTCCAACGAGGATCGGTGCTCCAATGCCAGCTGTCCTGTCAGCAGAAGCAACTCCGTTCCAAACAACATATCGGCTCAAGTTCGAGTACCAAAACAAATATTCCAAGATCCCCCAATTGACTGATGGAAGGAAGTTATTTTCCCTCGCACCGCGGGAGGGAACTTTTATTGCACTGGAACACTTCCTACTTTAGAGGCACCGTCGCGCAAAGTTAAACTAAAATTGGAGATTCAACGAAACCTCAGTAGAGCCAAACCACCCCCATGTACCACAAAGAGACAGATGGATGGACAGACAGATAGATGATAGACAGATGGATAGATGGATAGGGAAATAGATAGGTATATAGATAGATAGAGAGTTGGATGGATGAACAGATGGACATATATGTATATATATATATATATATATATATATATATATATATATATATATATATACAGGATTATAGATAGATAGATAGATAGAAAGGTAGATGAACAGACAGTAGGATTATAGTTAGAGGGAGATACTGGTAAATAGATAGATAGTGATGATAGACAGACAGACTAATGGGTGGATGGATGGACAGAGATCATTTTCATGACAAAAACCCACAGTTTTCACATTTAGCCCTGATGGCAATGGGCCGTGAGGTTAATTATGTGGACTTTGCATGATGGAATGAGTTGATGACGTTTGCCGACTTCTCCCCGGAATTAATGAGTGCCTGACACTTCATATTTCCCAGCCAAGGCTCCATCATAACATAATCAATACAACAAATTCATTAGCTGTCCAGCTGACCGATGTGCTGACATCTGAGCCACGGGGACTATTTAGCGGACGTGAAAATTATTAGCGCAGAGTTAATAACCAACAAACAAACCTGGAAAGATTTACACGGAATGAGGGAAAGTTGAAGGCCGGACCGAACACTGTAAAAATTACTCATGCAGTGCGAGTTGTGTTGTTTATCAGTGGACTTAACGGTTGGAGGACATGAATAAACATGAGGCGCAGGCACAGCCAATCAAAGGGCCCGGCTTGCATTGTGTTGTGATTGGTTTAATCTGAATTACAGATTTCTGTAATTGTTTACTCCCGTCTTCGGTTTGTTCTCCGGCATAAATTAAGGTTTATTACAGAACCTCCACAGCGATCCACTCCCAACATGTAGCGCAGCTATTATTAGCTCAGCCTGCATTAACCCACATTATATGAAGAGATCTGAGCAACATTACACAGAAATAACTTTATTTTTCCTTTTGAAATTATTTGTGAGTCTACCTGGACTCAAGTACCACAGTCATAATCAGACTTTCCAGGATCCAGATGTCCGTTTGACTGTGTTAACATCATAAACCAGTATGAGAAAACAGAACTCTGAAAGAAAAAAAGGATCCGGCAACATGAATTAATAGTCATCCTGATAAAGAAAAGTGAGCTTTGCCTTTCTAAAATGATGATACAATTGGGGGGGAAAAAGCACAGAGAGGCTGATATACCAAATTCATTGGTAAAAAAAAAAGTTGCATGACACTGCCGTTCGCTGATTTTTTCTGTGGCTATAAATAACTTGAATGAGCCGTGATAATATTTCAAAGTGCCAACTCTGCGGGGGGGTCACGGTGCTCTCGTTTCAAAAGATTTCAACATTGGTGCCGTTCACGTTGTCAAAGGAAAACACAATGGCTAGCGCTTGGCATTGTTGCCTCACAGCCTGAAGGTCCTGGGTTTGAATCCCCTGAGGGCCAGGACCTTCCTCTCATGTTACAAAGAGAGTGGGGATTGGCAGCAAATTGACCTTGAAAGTGAAGGTTTGTCTATGTTAGTCCTACAATTATGAACTATCCATACACATAATCTCTTGTATATGATTTATTCAATATGAATCCAGCTAATATAATTGAAAATCATTTCTGGCAGTAAAGGTTTGAAGGTGCATCCTGCAATTCTGTGTGGTTTCAGTGTGATTTCATTTTTGCCTCAAATCAGCAGTGTCTCTCAATCGACTCTGAATATATTGTGAAGACATCCAGTCTCTGCAGACAGGGGTCATAAACATAGAAAAAACACACTAAGGGCAACTGTACACCCAAACACAACAAACCACATTCTGGCAAAACACCGGAAAGAAGGTGGGGTTTAGTCCATGTGTAAATATGGGGGTCTGATATGTTTTGGGGAACAGTTGAGGAAAAGGTACTCGGATGAATAAATGGCGAGGAGAAGAGGAATCGAAATGGATGAAGACCCGCATTGACTTTGTGGAATCTGTCAAAACAGAAAGAATGTTGGAGTTAGAGGACGTGAGAATGACTTCACATCGGCGGACCCTTGCACAGGTAGCTGTGGTTGTATGGGAGATGATACCCCGCATGACGGTGGAATTATTCAAATTAACCCAACTGTTACGCCAAAGAGGTGCAAAAATTTCCATTTTGAAATACATTTAGAGATGACAGCAGTTTATTTAACAATTTATTACTTGTTGAAAATAATGGATGTATTTATATATATAGACCAAAGTACTAAAAAAGGCAGTTTCCACATCTGTGATTCTAAAACTATTCAAAAGCAATCCAAAATTCAAAGTATTTTAATTATTTGAAGTGGCTAGGAATTCTTCACAAATGGTCCTCCATCACTAAACAATAGCTGTCTGTCTTCTACCAACAACTTGGGGAACAAGTCGCTTTTATAATCCACTTTTTTAATAAACTTAAGAATAAAAAACTGAATACACTGCGTCTCTCTGTCATCTTTATAGAGTTACCTTGCCTTTTTGCCCTGGGTTTAACTGACAGAAGCAGCATGATTACTGAGGCAAAATACAACACAAACCCAGACAGATGTAGGCAGCTCTTGAATTTTGCTGTTTGTCTCACAGGCAGGGATAAAACAATGGCACGACGATGCTGTAATCATGTGATTGCTAATTACAGAGGCAATTTGATCCAGAAGGATGCCACAACAAGGTGATTGGTGTAGAAAATAATCATTGACACTACTTACAGGTTAATTAAACAGTAAGGAATGGCATGTATAATTAGGCGAGCTCTTGCGTTTTTGTTTTGGATTTCAGTGTTCCATGACTGCAACCGCATAGCTCCAAAGAAGGAGGGCGGTTGAGACCGTAATTATATGACAGAATACACACAGGTGCATGCTCAATCCTTCTCTTGCAAGAGCTCTGCAAACACAGCTGAACTCGAACAGGGTGGAACCCGAAATCAAAACAGTTAAAGGGGACATATTATTACAAAACTCAGACTTTCAACGCTTTCGTCGATGTATTTGCATATCCGGAGTGCCTCCCCACCCTGCAACTATCAGTTTTGACGACTACTTCTAAATGCTAAGTAAACTGCTGCAGTCTGTAAATGTGTCAAAATGGTCTGTTTTACCCTTGCGGCCTGCTGTTGCATAACAGTTAGACTGATTCGGATAACCCCGCGCTGGGTAGCCCCTCCCATGCACCTGCACAAAGACCCACCTACGCAAAGCTGCCCTCCCATCTTCTCATCGGCTGAAGAGGCGGGTGATAGGAAGACTGTGTGTGTGGGCGGAGCAAAGAGCATTTGTGGGTGGGACTCGCAGTTGCTCAATAGGGCGCGAGACCCATGATGTCTCACCTTCGAACTCTTCTATAACGCCGTTTGTGAGTTTTTGCATACATGTGTGATCATATAACAACGTAAATATATACTTTCAGAGTTATTCCTCAATGTGCTAATCGTATGATACAGACCCATCACTTCAGTAACATAACATGTAAATCACCCGTGGCTCTCAAACAGTGGTTTTGTGGGCCTGCCAGGGGTGCTAGGTGGGAGGGGTTTTTGGAAGAGAATAAGTCCAACTGCCCTGTCATAGAAAATTGGGTTTTTCTTGACGTGTATTGTAGTCCCGTCTGTGGAATCATAAAGGTGATCCCCAGCCAGAAGCTAGCGTTATTGGCACGGGAATCCCTGCTCCAAAAGACCTTGATACATTTTTTCCTAATGTGCGTTGGCACTTAGTAGTCACGCAGACAGCTGTCATTACCCACGTTTTATGCTTCCCTTCCCACTCAATCTGTATGCTGAGTCCCTTTCCTTTGACACTGTCTTGCACTTCATTTCAACGGCACTCAGTCACTGTCATACCCTCTCAAATATGCCTCCATTTTCATCTCCCTGCCTTTTCATTTAGAACAGTCTCCTCTCTTTAGCTTAGCTCTTTACCTCTGTTTTTACTTAACTTGCTTCGAATCGCAGCACGGGTCAGGCTTTTCTATTTGGAGCCCTTATCAAAACGTTACCTGAGGTTGAGAGTAAAAACGGGCAGACAGCCTTTTCAAATTGATTCCTTCAGGCAACACTTTGGGGAAGCCTCTGATGTGCAAATACCGACTGTGGACTCTGATAAAGACGATTTGGAGCTCATATCTTTAAGAAAAGCGAGTCAGGCTGCAGGTCAGACAATAGAAGCACTTTCTGGACTAAAGCTGTTGTCACCCGGTGTAAAAGCTTCAAATAAGCTCAGTTTTCATACTATGACACCAGGCCTGTGCAACCCAAATTACCTGGGGAAATTTATTTCCCCAACCCCAAATGTTCCCTGAAAAATACAGTAGTATGGGGGATGATGTTTAGATTTCCTACAATCCTAAAATAAAAATATGGGGCTGAGAATACACTCACAACCACAAAATGAAACCAAAGAAGAAAATCCACCTGAAATGTGTGGCTATAAGGGTGAGGTTGTATTTGAGGAATGTCCAGAGTGCAGATTGGTTGAAAAGGGTCTGTTTCCATAAAATATCTGCTCCCGTAAAATAAAAATTACAAATAAAATAGAAAGTCCCCCCCTACCCCCACCATAAGGTGTGGCAAATAATGAAAGGGAAAATAATGGAAATATAAGCTCATGAAGTTTCATCTTTAAGTAATATCAGAGGGAGAAAAGAAAGCCCCGGGGGGTTTGTGGTTCATAAATGGTCACTTTGTGTCAGTTTTTCTTTTCTTGTTAGATAAAATCAATTAATGGTAAGCAGAGGAGATATAAAATAGTTCAGTAATAGAGAGTATTGATCAACGCTGCTTATAACTGCCGCCTTTAGCTTTTGGGAAATCAATGCTAATTTCGCAACGCTTAGAACTTTTAGATGGCTGCTATTTTTCAGGTCTGGTTTTTCCATCTATGCCCTTGCTCCCCCGCACCCGAGCATTCTATGGATGTTTTAGTGTCCGTCTTTAGTACGGAGTCGATCTTTTTAAAGTCACGCTGAGCAATTAGCAAAAACAGCCCTTTTTTCTTCATTGGCCCATCAGTTTGAGTAAAAACGCTGTAAGAGTGCTGAGTGGAAGAATTTCAAGTTATCTATGCGACTGAGCGCTAATTTCTCCTTTGTTTTATTCATTTATTTTTTCCCTTTTAACAGCCTTTCAGAGACTGGGCTGTAGGTTCGAGCGTTTCTGGTTCAACTCCCCGTTGTGGACCAAACGTTGGAAAGTGAAGCTGGTAACAGAAGACATTTTCAAATTGTTCACTGTTGCGGAGCCCTTGAGCAAGGTAATGAAACCTCTAAATCCAAACCCAGTCCTTGATGGCTGCAATTCAGACAGGTTTTCTGTCCTACCAGGCAGAAAATTGCTTTTGCCAAGGGAAGTGGGATCCAGGTAAAAGCTTGTCTCCCTGGGAAGGACAAAACCCCCAGCTGGATTATGTCCCTCGATGGCCTGGGATTAGACCCCCTCCCCCGCCCAAAAAGCTCAGTGCATCTTTCAAAGGACAGTTTAGTCTTGAAGGATAAAGTATTATTTTGAAGTCAAATGCTAATAAAGAGTGAAAAAAAACAGTACCTTTCCCATTGTGGGATCATCTGAGAGGCACAATTCAATCCATCTCTATTTATAGTGTCTCTAACAATCAAATTTCTCTCTATGTGCCATCTAGAAACACTGCACTTGACCCCCATACAAGCAAGGAAAAACTTTTAGCGGGACAAAGCCTTGAGAAGGACCAGGCTCATATGATCATATTATCATTTTACATGTTGAGAGAAAATAATAAAAAAGAATGACATGTTATTGATTTGTTAATGATGTCTACTCCATTATGTTAAAAATATATTCACGCTACCAATTTATTTTTGTTCCAAATGGTTTTGATCACTTTTATGAGAGGTTGAGGCTTTGTTAAGAGGGTTCAACTGAAATGTACTGCGAAACAGTCAGAAAAGACACTGCTTTTTACTTTGGCAGCTGGCTTTTAATGAAATGAAAGGGGGGGAAAAAAAACAGAGGTTGTGGAAAGGCTGATGCTAATAACAGACTAAATTGTCAGACCAGGGAGGGGGGGCTAAGAGACACCAAGCTACAATGGCACTTAATCAAGCCACAAGAGCGGACATTTACAGACAGATTTGGGGTGCTGAGGAGCAATAAAATGAGTTGGAGCTGGAGCCTTTAATAGGCTGTGTAAACTTTTGGGCTGATTTGTAGCTACGGGTCGACATGATATTTAATCATAGTAGAAGGTGAAAAAAAAAACAAAACTAAAGCATGAAGCTATTTCCAGTTTATGCTGCTTAACATAACTCAGGTTTGACTGGCTGCATTTTGGGGGCAAAATCAACCAGTTTTGTGTGTAAATATGCTCAGCTGAGATCAAGGCTTGGAAAGGTTAGCTAATGCCCTGCTGATGCGATTGAAAGTCCACCTTATGTCCAGCCTATGTGTATACAGACTAGTTGGACTGGACTTGGACAAGACGCGTGGTCTACACTGAAACCAGACCTGGAAGTCGTACAGCAAATAAAAAGGTAAAAAAAAAATTGTAATGAAAGAAAGCTGGCTGACAATGCCTAAAAGTGGAGGCTGTATTTGGTGGAGACTCCTGTATCCGTCTCCAGGTACCAATGACCCCATAATTGTGCGCTGACCTTCAGACGTCTGAATCTATAGACCCTCTCACTTCTACCATTTATTTCTCATTAGAATTAATATATCCTCTCCCCCCTTCTCCTCCTTTATCCAGTCGGCCATCAGCGTGAGGACTCCCCTATATGACCCTGGTCCTGCTCAAGGTTTCCCCCTGTTATATGGGAGGTTTTCCGGCCACTGTTGTCTGTTGGGGGTCTGGCCATGGCTTGTGGCTGTAAAAACCCTAGAGACAAATTTGATTGTAACAGACGCTACATAAATAAAGATGAATTGACTTCAAGTAGCCTGCTGATTATTGTTCCTGTGGCACCATAGCTTCAAATGCATTACTATGTTGACTGTACTTGTGTTAATAGACGATTTTTAAGGATAAAAACCAAAGTAAATCTATTAGAAATATCTATACATATATATATATATATATATATATATATAGATATAGATATAGATATATAGATAGATAGACTTGACTCAAATTATACTTCAAACTATACTTTTGGATGATAAGGATTTTTGTGGGGGGGCACCATTTTGTTATGCCTGACCTGTAATGTCAGGCATGCTGGGATTTAGAGCTTTTTTTACAGGATTAGAACACATTTTCCTTTCGGTTTGTCATACGCTGGGGTTAATTTAGGCAGAAGAAGGAAAACAAATGATCAAACGTCTAATCTCGGTTTTCACTCTTGGCAGAGGCACAGCTTGTTACACTGTGCATTGCTCACTCCACCCCCCCTCCTCCCTATGCCAAAAACACCCTCCGTATATTGTGCTTTTGGGCGATTTGTTATGCTTTTGTCGGAAAACAAGACCCGTTTAATGTCTTCTCAAGTGGAGCTCATTAGGAACCGCCATCAGATGTCTCAATAGTGTACTGAGTTGTGTCTCAACCTGAAAAACACAGCTGCACATTCACTATTTGTGCTTATCTTAGTCATTGTCATTGCAAGTGTTGTATTCATCAATCATATTCATATGAAATAAACCAATTTCATGCAATTATAACTAATGTCATATGTTGCAGATGCTATCCAAATAAATGCAGTATCAAAATATATTCCTCAACAGAAAACATTCAATAATTACTGAATATGCCCTGGATATAATTAAATAAGAATCAGTTCATCATGATAAATTCATGATCATATCTTGGCATAATTAACATTAAAAAATTAAGATAAGTGAGCCCCTGCCCATCCTGTACTATAAATTTTGTTCAAAATAAGATATCACTGAACAATGTTTCTTGTCATGAATTGCTGCTAATTGTCTACTTGTTTCTCTTGTGTTCTCTCCGTCCGTGCTGTCTGGTTACAACAGGTTAAATAAGCCCCTGCCCAGATTAAAACAGAGGTTGTGGAAAGGCTGGCCAACATATGCCCCTTCAAGTCATAGTATATCCCTCTTCTATAAAAAAGACTTTGGCTTTATTAATAGAGTATAATAACAATAATATTGAATACTACATGTGTGATACTATTATTATATATTATTAACATTGTTTTATATGATACTATTTACTGATAGAACTTTTGTAATAGAGTATCAATCACAATCAAATACTTACTATTTTTGTCTGATTATAATTGATAAGAATAGGCAAACAAAAAGAATTTGACAAGGCACCGGGGATGTATTAATCTGATGCTCAACTCATCAGGAATTTTGCATCCTGCAAGCCTGCGGCATTGCATTTAGCCACTCTAAAACGGAAACGTGCGAAAATAAGAGAAGAGAACTGTGGTTGTAATCTTTGTGAAATCTAATATCATGGTTTTATTGAAGCAATAAAACTGTGTCTTTAGAGTTGTGGTCTTATTACAAGACTTAAGTGGGTTAGTGTTCTCAGTTAACTTATCTGACAAAGTTAAAACCCAAATAAAATGTTGGAAAAGTAAGTAGGTTCGGTTCTTCAAGGGGTATAATCTAGCCTAGGCCACTTTAAGCCCAGGTATAATGGACTGGGGGTGTACTACGCCTATTCTACCTTAATTAGAACCTCTGCCATCTGCGTCAAGGTCAGCAGCCTTATCCCCTTGATGCCTATTGTTGCAACTTCAACTCAAAATGGTTCCTTTCAGAATACATCCAGGATATATGCTCCCTCAATGCCCATTTTATTATACTCCTTTGTTGCTAATTTGCATGGTACCACCATACAAAAATGTGATCCATCACAGACTGCCATGCCAGCAGTTTTCGTCCTCAAGTGACCTTTTTTATATATTGGCTTTATTTGTAAGTAATAAGCAGTGGATACAGAGGATTTTCTGTTTGGCCTATAGCGTAATTTCTCCTGAAATATTTACGAGGTCTCGCACCTCTCTGTCCTTTCACTGATTCCCGCTGTCACTGCTGATAAAATCTGATCCGTATAACTACATATGAAAAAGGATGAAATGAGAGGCCCCAAAGCTGATTCAAAAATATGTGATGAATCTTCTGCTCTTGATACAGTCACCACAAAACTCAGACTTGGGTCACATAAAGGACACTTGGGCTTACAGTCTGAATGTAGCAATTAAGTCCTCTAATATCGAGGTAGAACCTTGGTGAATCAGCCCGTCCGATGAAAGCTTCACTGGATTCATATATAGGGAATTTAGCACAAACTCATTATTGTACTCATTAAACCATCGCTAAAGCATTCTATTTTATTTTCACTTCATTTCATCTGTGTTTATATTATATATATATATAGTCCCAATCAAAGGATAAAAAGAAAATGAGGCATTGCTGGAGTGAATGAGAGGATGTTTTTGTCTCTTTGTCTCTTTTGTCATGGATGCATTTGGTAAGAGGCAGTTATAATCACTCTAAAGTCACTCTAAAATGTTGCATTATCCCTATCCAATGTTTTGTTCGCAACATCATAACAGAAGCATAACTTAGCACCGCCGTACAGGTGAAGAAGCAGGATCAAATTGAATGCTGAACAATAACCACCACCTGCATCAAAGTTGTTACATTTATGGTATAGTTCATACCGGTTGCCATGACTATGACCAGTGACCTGCAAATCTCTTGCAATATAATAACTTTGACAACATTAACAGCTTCATTTAGAACCCATAGGTGTGTTTCCTCCTTATTCCGATCCAATACTATTGAAAATGCCCAGTGTGACACTTTGGATCTGATCAGGACAACACTAGTAAAAAAGGTCATTAAAATGGGAAAAGTGGAATCATATTGAGTTACTGAATTGAATTGCGGCCTTTTAGCATTTAGTTATGCTCTGCATGGTTCACAATGCTCCAAAAATTGCTCTAGACATTCCATCCTGGCCTTTTGCTTCCGTAAAAGGAGCATAATTACATGAAAAGAACATAATATCTCAAAACTCAATCAAGTTTTTTGACACACAGGGACAAATAACTAAACATGCACTTTTTGGCTAATCATTTTCCCTTTAGTCTTGGTGATATGTACTTTATTTCTGCCCATTTGCCTCTGAATGAGGTTGGACTGAGCTCGGTTGCTCATATATATTGTGATTTTTCTCTTTTCTATCACTTTTCTATCTAGTTCCAACAGAGTTGTATTCCCCGTATAGCACATGTTCAACATGTCTTCTCCGGAGACATACATTCTGATTTTAAAGGGAGGCTCTGAAATCCTCCCTCACTGCTTTTCGTCTGACGGGAAGGGATGCCTTGAAGATTTTTATATGCCCAAAAAGAAAGAAGCAGACAACAGGGAGCACAAAACCTATTTTCCCCCATTTTCTCTGGGCAATTACACAGATAAAGCCTGGGAAATTGAGGGGCTTTTTTCTTTGAAATGCCAGCATAAATGCTGTTAAAATGGAGCAAAGAGATTGTGAGAAATGTCTTATTGTTGCTATTTCTCCTGTGGTTGATGGCCGAGCTTTGTTTGCGAAGGCTCGGCAGTCACAAAAAGCACACAAATAATTCTTTGCATGCCCACGTGGTTTGGAATTCTGTATTCCGTGGAACAGCTTTAAGGTTGTTAGAGCCACAGTAATATCTGTGCATAAGGCGGGACGAAAGAAGAGTACAAGAATGTTCTGATGTTGCTGGGGATGCTGTCTCTTTTCACTAATGTGTCAACGCCATGCGAGAAATGGGATAATGTTAATATGTCGTGACAGGTGACACTCTGGGAAAGCGAGCGATGTGAAAATACAATGTGACATATGCAGAGTTAACAATGTGCTCAAATATGAGGCAAAACATTGCTGCTGATTTTGTGTGGAAGGTGTTTGTGATGGTTGATATTGGCTTTTTTTTTTTTTACTGAAATACAAATATTGTCCAACTCTTAATTACTGATACCAAAATCAATCACTAATGATATATGTATGGAACCCCTAAAGGGACATGGTGGAGAAAAAAAAAAATCCCTGTAGGGGCTTTGTATATATGCATTGTCTGACACCAACAAAACAAAACACAAAGGCTGAGCTTAAGCATTTGGTGTATGTGTGCATATTACATCGTTAAAACAGTAAAAAATGCCAACAATAATTTCCAATATTACATTTTAATGCCCGTATTGGTCGATAATATCAATAGTTTTGTGTCATTATATCTGTGGAGAAATATTGTGGCGGAGCATCATGCTATACGAGTATAAGTGACTTTTTGCTACACAATAAAATACCCATTCTACTTGAAAACTGAGGGTATTGTTACAAAGTGGGGATATATTGGCTGTCTCCCCAACTTTAAGGGTCTCTTTGAGGATTAAGACGTGGTTGTAGTATTGAAGTTAGAAATGGGTTTAGGTTAAGATGGTTTGGTTGATGGTTTAGGTGCATTATGTCTGTTAAAGTCACCAAAAATATAGAAATACAAGGTAATCTCTGTGGGCTAGATTTGTTTCGATTGACAAACCTCATGTGTAATGTCTGTCATTTAATTCCCTACATCTAAAATGACTTGCTTGTCATTTTTAGGACTATTTTAATTATAGTTATTAGTAGATTAATTATTTATTGGCCCAAATATGGTAGAAATAGGTTTAGAGTTAACTAGATCAAGATAAACCATCAAAATCGATCAAGAGTAAAACAAACAGTAAAAAAAGCAAGGAAGCAATGAACTCTCCTTAAATCCTCATCGATGTTGTCTCATAACGATTATCTCGTCTAATCTGAGAGTTGATTGACAGCCTCCTGGGAGAGGCACAATTGATCAAATCAAGTCCCTTCTGGTTAAAAATGTCTCGTTCTCCCATTTATACGGGTCTAGGTTGCGGAGGCAGCAGCTCCACGAGGGAGGCCCAGACGGCCCTCACCCCAGCCACTTCGACCAGCTCCTCCGGGGTGGATTCCCAGGTGGACCCAAGCCAAGCGAGAGATACAATCCCTTCACCTTGTCCTGGGTCAGCCACAAGGTCTCCTCACCCTATCTCTAAGGCTAGTTGCTGCCTTGCCTGTGCAATTCTGATTCATCGGCTGTCTGTGGTGGGACACAATATCCTTATTGCGTTAAAAAAACATGTTTCAAAAACTCTGATATACAGACATTCTGTCATCCACAAATTACATTCTACACTAGCCTGATCTTGTAAAACACATCAATACACGACACTTGAGCACTTACATTGGAGGTAAATGTGTGGTATTGTTTTAATCCATGTCATGTTTACACACCATAGTTAATTAAGAGGGCTTGTAGAGGATATGCAAAAACTCCTGTATGTATCTGCATTTCCAGTTGTAGTTTACTAGCACATAAATAGGTGACCTTTGATCAACACATTTGAATTGGATCAGCATTTAGCCTTATTTGGCTAAAGTAGGCATGTGTCCAAATGCTGAAATTTCCTCTGTGACATGAGAAATGTCCTCACCAAACCCCCTCCAAGCATCTTGCCGCTTCACGCTCTTGATGTTGTCTTACACAATAACTGCCTGCAGCCTCAAGGGCACTCCAAACTCTGGGACAGGCTGAAGCGAAAATAAGTGACCCTTCCCTGCACATCGGCATCTTAAATCTTCCCAGGAAGCACCTTTAGCCGCTTTTAAGCAATCCAATATCAGCGGAACAGAGGTCCCCAGAATTCCTTTCACATTCACACAGCACAGTGTTATTTCAACAACATAAGCAAGGCATCTCATTTAAAAATAATTTTTAAAAAATCCTTGTGACTACAGGTAGTCTAATGGCTACCTGAAAACAAGCAAAAAAAAAAAGGGCATTTTGTTTTATAAGTTCTTCTTTCCACTTGGTCTGCGCTGTTGTGCTCGGCTCATATTGGGACGGCAATTGTTCCAGGATATTGCTCTGTTATTGCCTCGTCCCTGCAAAGCTAACATCTGCTGAAAGGTTGGGTATTATCTCTCAAGGTGAAGACAATGTGAGGCACAGATGCTGCCAGGCGTTTGTCACAATTTATTTCACCCGGCGTCCACTCGCCACATATTTAGTCTAGAGTGTAATTTTATTTGTTTCCTCGGGACCTTTGCGCTGAAATCCTTGAGTATCCCGGAAACACAAATATTGATGGGCTTTGGGATTTTTATTTGTTGACAAAATAAGGAAATGAAGATTTCAATGAAAAATCACATTTTTCAAATTCTGTTTTTTCGTTGATTTTTACAAAAGGTTTGGAATAAAAATTTAGTGTAACGGCTTGCTTTGCTCGTTTGACCTTTTGTTGTACTTTCATACCTATTTCTAGAGACAGTAAAGTGAGCTAGTAAAAAAAAACATCATAACTTAAAAATAGAACTTATTTTAATCTACACAGAAGAAATTTTTGAAATGACAAGGGTTTGTGTTGTTTGGGAGCGATGAGTAAAATTGGCAACCAAATCATACCAAAGGGTCAGACCCAGTTGCCTACTGGAACCATTTTGTTTCTTCCCCGCCCTCCCCTAACAATTTCATTACCTTTGAGGTCCAGGTTGCGGGCACCATTGGAGTGCTGAGTCACGGTGCGTGAGTCGATCTTGAGTGTATGTACATTGTTCGCATCCCGGGACACCACAACATTGTGCCACTGGTTGTCATTGAGTGGCTTGTCTGAGTTGCCTTTCATCAACGACGGCCCGTTGCCGAGATCGAAGACGTAGTGGACATACCTGAAAGAGAGAAAACAGAAATAAATTACATCTCTCTGAAATCACCTCCTATTTCCTAAATAGTGCACTAACAAGTGATTACACTATTGTGTAGGATAACTTTCTCTATGTTAAATGATACTGTGTACCTTATTTTCACTTGGTGTCTCCTATAGTGCATAGGGAAAAGTAGTACAAACTAACGAATGAATAGAGCATCATCCTTTTCATTTGCTCATGAGAAGCCAGACGTGACACTATTGTAATTATTAATTAATAGTCATACCTCAACAAATGGACATTGATCTTATTATTTGATGCTGCGATGCCTTGTCTTAGTGTTTATGCCATAGACCATATATAAAAGATGGATGTAGTCTTCCAGGGTAAAAAGCAAAGCCATGCAGAAGTGACTTTACATGCAATACCATAAGATCTACTAGGGACTGTTTCCAAAATCCAGTTCCAATTCACTCATATTTATTTTTTGTCATGAAATACTTTTGTCATTTTGTTCACACCTCATAACAGTGTCAACAGCTAATGCTCATCATCCTAAACTTCTGTGGTGGTCCTTCTCAAAATATTACTGTAATTAAGTTGTTATTAATCCCTAAAAACTGGGGTCTGCCTATTTGATTGACATGCCCGATATACAACCCACTTGCTGCATTGCCTGTGATCAAATGTTGCACCCGCCCCTTATTAGATCTCCAGCCCCGCCCCTTTATCCAAATATGGTTTCTTCTTGCTCCAAAAGCAAAAGATAGCTACACCATTTAAGCCAAACTCCGGGTCTCAAAACCGGCCCTTCAGAAACAAATAATGCTTTCCAACACAGCTTGTGTGTTTAATGAGGTCACTCTGAAGGTCCAGATTAGCAAAGGACAAAGAATATGCTTGCCTTTTTATAAGACATCATTTTCATTAAAACAAAAACGTCAGTTTATGTTTATTCTGTTTCCACATAAAGATACAGAAACTTGCTTTCATGTCAAATCCTCTTTTAGCCCGGTGGCAGGTGAGGTGACACGATTCCCTCCTTTGCACAAACACGGCTGTCTTTTGTGTTTTATTTTAAGGCTATTGTAGCTGGTTAATTCAATGTGTGTGTGTGTGTGTGTGTGTGTGTGGGTGTGTGTGTGTCTTTTCCCCTACCTTGATCCTAATTCTTTTATGTAGCCCACCACCTTTTGTGTTTCAGAGGCTGCTCAGGCTTTTGTGTTATTCAGGGCTGAATAAAGAGCGCAACAGGAAGTGCGATAGGCCCGCGTAAGCAAAAGCCTCTTTTTCATCTGGTAATTACGTATACAGGTTTGCAGGTGATACAGTTCAAACTAGTTTAGGATTTGCATTGGCTTTGCTGAGTTTGCTTTGGAAAGTGTGTATAATGTTTCTGTGGTCCAGCAAATGTGTCATGTTAATGGTGACAAATGAATGGATTTCACGAGAAATCACAAGGAACAAAACAATACATTTGGTGTGTACAATCTGGTTATGTTTACACATGCAAGTTATTCACTAGCCTGGAATGGAACTAAAACGGACGATCTGGGAGCAAAGCTCCATCATATCTGGAGCTTATTGTCCCAGAAGATGGGTTGTTTGCGCTTAACATATTTTAAAAGTAGCGCACTACGGGTGGCCGAGTCTTTAGCAAATTAGCCCCACTCCTGCGTAACTGGACTTCCCGTTCAGACTAAAGCCTGCGCATTTGATAAAGTTTATAATTTCATAGCTTGCTTTGATCTAAATCACCTTGGTCCCCTCCTTTAGCATTTCCATCAATCAAAGGGTCCCTCTTCCTTAGTCTGGTCCTGCTCAAAATTTCATTCTGTTAATAGGCAGAGTTTCCTGTGTCATTAATTATCATTGGGGGGGTTAGGGGCTGTTTCTGTATAGTGACTCTTGGTTATGAGTAGGTTGTCCCAATCAATTTATCCATTTCTGATACTACATAAATGCTGTCTTGCTGATACCAATCCAATACAGTTTGCTGATACACACATTGCTGTGCCGATGTCAAGTGGTTCCAACACCGAGGCGGCTATATTTCACAGATGAATTACATTTTTTATTAAAATTTTAAATTAGACCCCAAGTTATTTAGAAGCTCTGTGGTGAGTGACGTGGTAAGGGATAATACAGACAAGGAAGGGAGGACTAAATCTAACGCTAAATTGTAACAACCACCGGCATCAAAATGTCAAGTTGTTGTGTGTATGGTTGTTTGAAGTGGTTGACATTTGTTCAGGCTAGTTTTTAAAGTAAGCTTTGCTGTCTTCTGTGCTATTGTAGCTTGACAAACCAACATACATCCACAACTATCTTTATTCATAATATTTTAATAATATAATATTTTTTGGAAATAGCATCAGGAGTGTTCAGGTGGTAGCCATCTTTAACAGTAGTCAAATTACGTTGAGCTAAACTCGTACTTTCAGGTTATAATGGTGGACTTCCCATGGAGAAATGTTTTGTATGGTTTGAGAATACAATGCAGCCAAATTTCATTCCTATAGGTATAATCATACCCAGGAGTCGCTGTGATAACCTGTATATAGGTAGGAGCCATTTTATTACAGCTATGTATGGGAGCCAGAAAATATATCCCTTTTCGCCTGGCCTGATGCACCTGCAATTAAAATATATATAAAATATGCATCTGTTTTTTGTTTGTATATTTATGGCTCACCCTTTGACAAGTTCCACGACAATGAAGTCGCTCCCGTCTCCAGAGTTGAAGAGAATTAGGCCGTCGGGCGTGGTGGTTTTAAACTGGAAAAAGAGGTGCATGGAGGCGTAGGCCTGCAACGTTGCCAGAGCCAGGTAGCTGCCTTTTGTTCGAAACGTCACCGGATCCGCAATGATGTGCCGCATGCCGAAGCGGGCATTGAGCTCGCAGTAGGAGATGTCCCCATTTTTGCACTGGTCGAGGTAAGGCACCCCGTTGAAGCTCAGGCCCTGGAGGTGGCCGATGAAGTTGGAGGGCACCACCGAGTTGAAGCGACGCTCGGTCATGATGCCCGTCTCGATGTTGTGGAACTCAAGCCTTGTGTGGGCACCGGTCATCTGGCCTGTGGAAAAGTACAGAGGATGTAATAAATAAGACGGTACAAAAAAAAAAAAAGTGTGGTCTGTTGGAGTGGGAGAATGTGATCAGCGGTGACAGGAAAGAAACTCTGGGTGCAGATAGTCCTGCATCAGTGACCTGATTACATGACCGTAAAAATCAGGACATTAGCCAATGTCCAGAGTAATCAAATTATCAAGTGATTATGTAAACAACCATTTCTGGTGCCCTTAAAACTCTGAGCAAAATATAACATTCTGGAAACATAGCGGAGCCATTTGGCCCCTTTTTGTCACCAGCTCGAAGCAAAACTTGTGCAGAACACCCACTCCTGTCCTCTGGTTGGTTGGAACACCGTGTTGTGGTTTGGGGGAGTTTTTAACTGTCATCTCATGAGACAAGCTCCTAACAGCTTGTGAGGAAAGATCTCCAGTAAGTGAACAACTTACTTTTGTTTGCTTGGTTGGTTTTTTTTTGTGCGCTTTTGTTTTTTTTTGGCAGGGGTAGGGAGTTGAAGAATTTGAAGAATTTTGCTGATACAATACTTTAGGTCTCAAAGATCATCAAACACACTAACAATGGCTCTGGTTCACATGCAAAACAATTGCAAATATTCAAATAACATTAATAAAATGAGGCTTAAAATCAAACTTTTCTGGATTTCCTTGCTGCAAAAGCAAGAAACTTCTCTCCTGTTTATTTTTTCTTAATTTGTTTAAATCCTAGTGAACACTGTTTTTAAGTGGTGATATTGGAAATTATTATTTTCATAATGACATCTGACATACATCAAACTCTTCAGCTACTTCTCTTACTAAAAATGTCAAAATATCAGACATGGGATGGTAGTTAATAAAATTACATCTGTATATTAGATGTCAGTAAAAAAGCCAATACCCAACATCCCTAATTTTCCAATTATTGTTCGTGGATGGGGGCTTGAAGCACTGCCCACTCCAGCAGGTGATGCCCAAAATTACATGAAATGGAAACAAATCAGGAAGTTATGGTCTGAAAGAGATCTGAGAAATGGACCGAGTCCAGGATTTTTTGGATTATCCCATTTCTGAAGCGCATGTGAACGCATATCCAATTATCACGATTAAGTGATTCTCACAGTTATCTGTATTTTATGCTCATGTGAACAGGCCCTGTGACCCACAATTCAGCTCCCGGATGCACATACAATGCATAGAAATCTCTGTTTCCTTAAAATAGGCATCCTGTTTCAAGATTAAATTCTACAGAGCCCATGATGGATCATGCAATATATTTAGAATGTTGACGGACTCCGGTGCACATTTTATTATATGATCTGCATGATTTAATAACATTAGCATTTGTCTAATTAACTTGTGTTAATGTTTTTTTGTTTCTTTTTACTTGTGTGGACATTCGATTCTTACACATGGGCCAACAGAACCATTTTTTTCCCGTTTTTTTTTTTTTTTTTTTTTAAGCCATTCGCATGCACAGTTTGGTTAAACAAGCTCTCGTTTTCTTTACTCGAGTGTGGGCCTGTTTTGTTAATCTTGCCCACATCCGATAAATTGTGCTCACGCATAACGTGCTCTCAATTAACTTTAATGTGGCCACAAAGTGACTTCTTTTCCTCACTTGAGCTCTCATGGTCTCTCTAAAATTCATATTTTGAATGCAAACATTTTTTTTAATATTCTCATATATCTGGTATAGAGATCCACTGATAGTGTTCATAATCGGGATCCTAGAGAAATAGAAATCTGTCATTCAGTCCCCTCATGCTCTCACGCCCACTTAATCCCCCCCCCCCCGGGCCTCCCACCACAACTTACCTTCCACTGTGACATTATCTACAGACAGCTGCAGACTCTTGCCTCTTCGTACCACCTTCACAGTGTGCCACTCATTGTCATTCAGCTTCTGCCCTGCGTACAGCATCTCCGGTCCTTTGCCTGTCACGGAGGAGGGGGGGATTCAAAATCATAAATGACACAAAAGGGAATGCTGCGCCACTTGCACCACCCACGCGCACCGGCATAGTTTCATTTATTTATTTATTTATTTTTTTTTAACACAGTTGGAGGCAACGGAAGTGGAGAAAACCTGCATGTTTTGACAACGCCTTCACACCACAGCGCACCGACTCTCTCAGCATAGAGGAAAATGTTGGGGTGGGTGGGGATGGGGGGGCAGATATGCAGCTTTTGTAAAATAAAACAAAAAAAAACAAAAAAATCTTCGGATGTGCCCAGTGTTTCTGTGAAATGTCTTCAGAGACGGCAGAATGAAATAACAATGATAAAAAAAAAACAGCTGTTGCCAGCTTTGGGAGAAGATAAGAACAGGGGACAATGACTGAAGATGCAGTGTTAGAAACATTATATGAAGTCATTTTCTCCTTCTACGGATTCTCATGCCTCAGCGTGATGGATAAAGGAATCTCTTCTTCGGTGTGGGTAGGAGACTAAGCTAGCTATCTCCAGTGAAAGTTGTTTGAAACGGTGCAGGAGCAACTTTCCTCACATATTTCTCTGTCCACAGCTTACATCTTTGAAGAAACCCCTTTTTTTTTTTGAGACTATTATCAGAGGCTGCAACAAACTATTGTTGTTTTCATAGATGTGGGCGGGATGTTGTATATTTTAAGTAATCCAATTCCATCCAGGGTCTGGCTGTGGGGTTTGGAGCCTAAACAGAGAATCCCGGACTTTCCTCTTCCCGGCCCTCTGTGATGTCACCACTTTGGCTTAGGGGAAGTCGCTAGTTGGAGCCGGAAAAATCCTATTTGAATAAGAGAGCAGGCCTGGAGGAGGAGTCAGGCGTGCGTGTAACTCTTGACTGCAATCTATACAGCCACCCACAGGCTGGATTGGAGGTCGGACTTCTCATTCAAGTAGACCAACCTCAGTTTTTAGGGATTGATATCTAATTAATTATGTAAATATTCTCAGATGGACCAAGAGATCCTATTTATATTTTAGGATGATGAGCTTTAGCTGTTGTTGGAGTTGTTAAGTTTATGATTGAAAATGAATGGTAGTCAATTGGAGTCAGGACTTTTTAGCGCCAGCCCCCAGTATATGATGCTGGTATTGCACGCCAGTTCACTGCCACGTGGATTTGCTTTTCAAAAAAATCTATGTCCATTTTTTCTGTAGAGTCTATGGTCTTCCCAGGGGCCTCCTTCCACCGGGACTCATCAGAAAAAACCTTACCAGGGAGGTGTCCAGGGCGCTTCCAAATCAAATACTCAAGCCACTTGATGTGGAGAGGCAGCAGTTCTACTCTGAGCCCCCCCCGTGGATGACGGATCTTCTGACCCTATCTCTGGGAGAGAGCACAGATATCCTACAGAGGAAACTCATTTTAGCAGCTTGTATCCGTGATATTGTTCTTTCGGTCAAAGCTTGCGACCATAGGTGAGGGTCAAAACTTAGATCGACTGGTAACTCAAGAGGTTTGCTTTTCTACTCAGCTCTCTCTTTACCACCACAGGTCAACACAAAGTTCACCGGACCAATCCATCTGCCGTCCTTTCACTCTGTTCTTCCCTCACTCATTAACAAGACAGTTCCCCGACCCAGAAAGGGCACTCCACCCTCTTCCGCCTACGAACCGTGGACTCTAATTTAGAGGTGCTGATTCTCCTTCCAGCCAATTCACAATTGGCTGTGAACCTCTCCAGTGTGAGTTCAAGATCATTAAGCCTGTAGGACCACGTCATTATCAGAGAGCACATACCAGAGCCACCAAACTGGACCCTCACAACACCACTTATCTTTATTTAGCTTCCGTTGCAATTGTAAGTGCTTCTAGGCTCTCAGAGAAACCTAAAGTTGGACCCCTGAACAGGCAACAGTGGCTGTAGCGGCTCCCATTTAACAGGAAGAAGTGTCGAGCAGGACCAGGATCATATCGAGGGACCCTCCGGCTGATGATCAATTAGGTAAGTGACACGTCTGCTACCTAAATTAAAGTAACACAGCACTCGATTGCCCTTTTACCAGTGGGATTTAGTAACAAAACCGCATGGCAGCTAATATCAGACAACGGTGGCGCATTAGTTCATGCTAATGCCAACACGCAAAATGAAAAGAGGCTTAGCCAGGGATGGAACACTTGACAGAAGCAATTAATAAAGATACAAAGTGCTGATGACAGAAGGTTAAGCCAACGAGTGGGGGGATATATGTTTTCTTAATGAAACTGTGACTGCTTTGGAATATACGGCGCACCAGGAAGCTGGTTCTCCGACACGCCAAGGCACAATTTTCCCTCACTGCTCCTTTCAGCGGCGCACAATACCGACTGTGCTATCTTACTCTCACCCCTGCCAATTTCTTAGAACCGATCTCCTCCCTAATTGCCACCTTCACTCGACTCTCTCCTCTGTTCACATGTGTTGAGCTGTCGTCTCACCTCTTCCACTGAGATAAATATATAAAATATGACGCAACAGCTTGCACAAATTCATGGAGAAGACAAGAGGGCGATGCAATACATATCTCAATATCCTGTCCAAATGATGATGCATTTAAGGTAGATATGCAGTACCTGCTGATGCGATATGATTCATAACTCAATCACAATGCACTGCACAGTTCAATAAATTGGATTCTTTTTTTTAATCAAATAAAAATGAAAACCACTCGCAAACTGGCCTTTTGGCACTTCATGCAACATTTGAAATGCCGCATAAAGTGTTGTGAAATGAAATGAAAAAGGCCACAACATTTCATGCAACATGCAACATTTCGAATGTTTAAATTTTCCAGTGCAATACATCCGCGCTCACGGAATTTAAATTTCCTTTTGGCTGCTGCACCATGTTGCTTCAGGTGAATAATGTGGTACTTCCTGTCTATTGTACAGCAGCATGGGACATTTTTGCAAATTGCGTTTCACTTGAGTTGACTCCTTTTATTTTGTAAAAATCTGTCGTTTTGCTGAACTTTGGATTTATAGTTAACAAGTGAGAACATATTCTTTGCCTGCCTGCATCTAGTGCTGCAAGTTAACATAAAATAGATGCTATGTATTTATTTCTTTATTAGGGGCAGTGGTACCTCAGTCAATAGGGGATAGGGTTAGGGTTAGAGGGTTGAGGGTTGTTGGTTTAATCCCAATGTTGGACAGAGGTGTGAGGTCTGCTGGTAGTAATCCATTTTCAATAATTACATCCACTCGCAGGGTCGGGGTTTAATGTACTTGTGTATCCATGCTTAACGATTCATTTTCCCACCCCTGCAACAATTCTTCACTGGGAAATCGGAAGAATAATTGTCCGTCCAGTTGAAGAGCAACTGAATCTGGTACATCGCAAAAACTCGTGTGACCTGTGTTGAAGGACTAGAAGGTCAAGGGGGACGAGTTGTATCAAATCCCAGTTCTTTGAGCGCATCCACAAGATGCACTCCAGACCTGCAGAGGGCAGCTACATGCAAAGTAGATGGAGGTGGAACAGGGGGAACCCAAGCTTTCAGCATGTGCTCCTTGAGGGACCATATTCACATGCGCACCCATTGGAATGCCTGGAATGAAATGTTTGGAGGTAGCATAGCCCTCTCACCTTGCATGGGAAAATAAGACACGGCCAAAGCTCCTGATGAATCTGGACAACTGGTAGGAAATATACAACTTTGATTGTGCATGACATAAGATTTTGCTTCTCCACACTTTAGTTTTTGAGCATTCATAATAAATGGGCAAAGTAGAACACTTTTGATTTTCGGGACATTATTGAAACTGTGTGTTAATAATTAAGGATGATGTTACTTTAGGTTGGTATATGTTACATTAATCATTATCTAGACTAAATTCTAGGGTGTTTCCTTCAATCGCTGAGCAGCACATATTCACAGTATATGACAGCTAACTATGAGCAATTCTGACCCTGATGATACACCGGTTGCTTCCACTCTGGCCTCCGCCCAAGCAGTTAGGTGCTGTTTCTAATTTTTATAGGAGGGGCGGGGCCAACAGTGGTGCTTTGTGATAAAAGCTGCCTTCAAAATGTTGGCCTCTACCTCAGCAAATAGCAAAATTTGGTTGCAATAGTGGGTTTCAACCCCTAGAGGACAATCTTACTTTTTTTTTTTTTAAATACACCAAACTGAAATACTTTATTTAAAATGTTAAACGTTGGATCAACAACACTACTTCACACCCAAATACATTTGCTTTGAGGTTCACTTACTGTTTAAGACAGCTCAACGCGAAAGACAGTGAAAAACATATATTGAACAAAAGTGATTTAGGAAGATGTTCCTGGCTTGGTTATGTAGGAGTCATGTCTGTGCTTGACCTGATCAGGGATGAGCATACTTCTCCCACCCAGCGTATTAACACCTGAGACAAAGGTCATCACAACATGGAGATACCAGGCTGTGGGAAAAACGCAACAGTGTAGAAGTGATGAATTCGGTCTGTGATAGCCCTTTGTGTATTTGTTGTATTTGCTGAGTCCCTAAATACTCATTCTACTACCAAATTGAAGTAATTTGGTCCTCAATAGATTGTTTGAGGGTTAAAGCATAGTTTTAATGCTGAGATTAGAATTGTGTTTAGGTTGGGGTTAGGGTATTAGGGTGGTATTATTCTATGTATCATATCTATAAACATCTCCACAAAGATATAAATACAAGGTTCAGTGTGTGTGTATATATGTGTGTGGGTGTTTGTGTGTTTGTATATAAAAAAAAAACTAAAAAAACAGTTCTGCAGATTGATAGTGGATTCATTTCTCTGAGAAGATCAATGATTAATGATTGCGCATATCCCTGTGTAGTTATGCAGGAACACTCCTTTTACTTGAAGCCTTTGGCTGCCCACTTTTGATGATTTTTAATTCTAAAACTGACCACATAATCCTTGATCTTCCTGGATCAATGGAAACCGGATCCACCCTTCTGCTGACCCCTGCTTTTGTTGAATCCTTGCCTTAGCCACAAACTCTGTTTTGAAGAAGCTTGATTTCAACGTTGTTTATTGAAATATGCACTTAAAGCACCATATGAAATGAAACAAAGCCAGTTTCCTGTTCAAAGTGTCCTTCTGGAATCACCATTTCTATTTTGGTCTGTTTTTCCAGTGTTGTTCCTGGCTATTGGAGGTGCTCTTTGGCAGCGCCTTGATTTTTTTTTTTTCCCACCCTTTAATTTGTTTGCAACAGAACCTGGCATCTCAACTATAGCTGCCAGTATGCAATATGGATTACAACTCGCGTCCTTCAAAATCTGCTGGAAAAGCATTTTCTGCCCTTCCTCGGCTCCTCTTTGGAATCGTTCTGATTTTGAGGGCTGAGGGGGTAGGAGACGGATCTTGTTTTGGAGGTGATTTTTGGTTGTTGAGTGGGCACATCTCCAAGAGATCAGATATTTTATCCTCTATTTGAGCCAATGTCTTAAGGATTGGCTCTTGTCTTCAAATGCATACAGCAGACAAAATTATCCTCAAGGATATTTATGACTCCTTTTCCCATTTTTGCCAACTATGTTTCCAGAAAGATGTTCAGGTACACAGCCAGAGTACTTTTGTTGAACATCTAAATAATGTTTGCCTAACTGAACATCTTTTTTGTGTTTTTCTTTCCAGACATAAAAGTCCCTCTTTCTTCAGTTAGCCCGATGTCTATGATTCTGAGCACTGTACAGGGTTCCTTTATGCTATATAAATTGGACTTGATTATTGCTTGTGTTGTGTGATTAAAATGCTATTAGAAATACTCTGTGCTGTGAGTACACATCGATGAGCACAGTAGACCAAGACACTTGCAGGGAATTGAACAATTTAAGATCAAAGGAAATAAAAATCAATTGAATACATAAAAGACCCGGGCCTGTCATCACAAAGAATTTTGATCTTTTTTTTAAAAAAAAATAGCATCTTAGATGCTAATTATGTCACTAAAGAGAAGACATTTGGCATCCTTTGGCAACCGTAAACATCAACATGATGTGATATTTCCTCATTCCGAACAGACTATGATGCACTCCACCGGACTGTAGTCGATAAAATAGTTGTTATAGTAGACCGTATCTATTCATTCGGTTAGATAAACACTTTGGTCCTAGAAGAATCAATATTTTAATTACACTGAAAGTATCAAATTTGAATTAAAAAAATATGTAAACTGATGGGGGAAAAAAAAAAAAAAACTCCCTCTGCACTCACATGACCTTTGATGCCTGACTGAAAATCGATTTCTTAATCTTCTACGTATTTCTAGGTCATCTTCTAGGTCTGTAGCGCCTTTGCAAACATTGCCTTCATTCTTTGCGCGGACCAATTTTTCCTTTGCACGTAAATCCCTGACCCTAAACCACCTCAGACCAATTAATGGTAAGATTGGTCGATTAATCGCTTCAATAAATGAAAAGTTGCAGCCTAATTCCAACATCAATTGAAGGGCCATCATGCAGGACTGCGTAACGTCCCTTTAGTGCTAAACACACTCGCATGCACATATATTTCAGTCTTTCAGACATATCGTGAGCGTATTGGGCTTGTTGGGTTGACAGATAACAACAATCATGCAAAGAAGAGCCCGGTTTAGAAGTTTTACTCGTAGGGATCCAGGATAAAATCCCATTTCGCATAACATCTAAAGAAAGGGCCCCCGACGCGTCTGTGTTTATTAAGCTTCACTTCCTTTACAATCCATGAGAAATCCCGTGGCCTGGTTATGCCACCACGCATTTATATGTCTCAGTTTCAACGGGAAAACACAAAGTACGGGAATCAAGTCCCTGTACCGGTGCTCATCACAAAAATTAAAAGAACAATCCACTTCAGTCCAATTAGAAGAGAATCGCATGCTCTCGGGTCAGCAGCCTCGCTCCGAACAAAGCGGTTTTTGAAATGAATGAGATTCCACAAGGAAACAGGCAGTTGATGGTCGAGGATAGATGGCAGGCGGCCATTATCGATTTCTCTTATGCGGCTTATCGTGGGAGGAGAAGAGAAGAAGACGCTGGATGCGGAGCTTTAATGTTTCTTTGTAGGTGTGCGTGCGCGTGTGTGTGTGTTTGCATCTTCAGCAACAAGACAGATGCTGTGATCAAATCGGGAATATACGAGGCTCTGCAGTGGAGAACAGAACGGAAACTAGGCCGGTTTTATGCCGGTGATTATCATTTTTGCCGTAAAGTGATAGATTACGGTCCGTCTTAAAGGTTCATGTGGGCGAGCTCACCACACATGAGTGTTTACACACCGCCGTGCATTCATTAGCGAAGGATATTTCATCATGTGAGAGAGGTGTCATTTTAATCATCTTGAAGGGCCGACTGGCTGGATCATGACATTTAGATTGTGATGTTGTAGTAATTGTTAATTAGCATCATTCACGATCTGCATTGTTTTTAAAGTCACACACATTTAATTGTTTTTTTTTTTTTGTTTTGTTTTTTCTGACTTAGCCAATCTCGAACCTAACCTTAACATCAGCTAATGTTTCCCTCATGCTGTATCAAGTGCATTACGTGGACAGGTCTTTGTGAGAGCTCAATTATTTATTTATTTTTGAACACGGCGGGAAATTTTATTCCGGTGGGCGCTAAACAGAAATGGCAATGAAAGCAAAGCTCGCGGCATAGTTTTGCATAATCGGCATAATTTACACTCTCCCATTGCGCTCATGTTACGTTTGATTGTTGGAAACTTTACCTGGCACCGTTGTTTGATTTTCATCTGTAGCGACCAGGTTTCGGCTCCGGAAAACGCGAGAGCGCAAACCGTTCCGGAGCGGTTCCAAGGCTCGTCCTTATGCGCGTGGGAGGTGCGAGACTGTGCGTTTCCATCCAGCCTGGCATCGAAGGTAAACACATGCAAAACATCTCCCACACACAAAGCCAACTTCCTGCTTTCCTGCCGTGCAGATATGCCGACCGCCGCACGCAATTAGGCCACTTGGCTTTACCTGTGTGCACACGTGTGGGCGTATTAGGGTAGGTGAGAAAGTTGCACGGAAACTGCTGAGTTGCCAGATGAACTTCCCGCCCAATGTAATTGACTGGAGAGGGATATGAGGGCAACAAAATAATATAATGAAAGGATTTTTATATCCTCTATTCTTAACGAAATTTATACATGTTGTTTGTGTGTGTGTGTGTGTGTGTGGGACCAGCGTCTCCCTCTGTCTTCCTGTGGGCTTCTGGAATAGATGGTTCGTGTTGCCAATGAAGAACAACACTACACCCTCGCGCTGTTCCACCCTTTGTCATCTCTGACTGCCGCACAATAACACGGAGAAATGCCCCCAAATTGATCCCGCTAAACATTTGATGAGGGAAAAAAAAAACCAAAACAAAAATCCATTTCAAATCTGCTTAATTCACTGTCCTTACGATCCTAAAAGCCTTTCTGCGTGTCACTTTAGATTTATCTGAATACTTTTCACTTTTCGTTTGTATTATTAAATCACACTATAAACCAGGAAAAATACAGAATATAGACTTAGGTTCACAACGGTACTTAGGCTCAACACGGAATATCATTCAGCAATAGAAAATGACCCACTATTACATTTGATACTCAACTCGACTGCTTCAAAATAATGCTATTCAACTATGAATTCCAATAACCTTCGATGGTAATGGCTTTATTTTTCTTAACAATAAATTCGCTTCCCCTTTTCAGAGGACTTCTTGTTGAATTAACACAAACCTCACCACAAATCATAGCCGCGCTTCTTCCCATTCATTTTACTTAAGTTACTACCTATGACTCAAGGTCAGCTGCCTTCTAACACACTTGGCAATTATTTCAATACACAATATAATAATGATGTTCCCGGCCCCAAGTAGCTATAATTACATCTGCCCTTTGATTTAGAGACAGTAACCATGAACTGTAACCTTTTACGCACTCGGATTTTGCGTTTGCCTTGCATAAAACACAACCTTAAATGTTAAAAATGTCATCTTGTTAATTTAAAGGCAGCGAGTCTCTTAGAAAAATAGGAATATTTATATCATGAGTACAATACTTATACAGGCAGGTGTCACCTCCACCCCCCAAAGGAAACGAAGTTAGAGGATGGATGGATGCAAATGCAAAACTACTATACATATTTGTATGTCACAGATTGTGTTTATATGTGAAATTGAAAAGCCAAACAATTGTGGGTCTTAAATGGCTCCTTATCTGGGTGATGCTAATCACAACTTGTCAGTCTAAGTGTAATTTGGTGTTGACCATTTGTGTTTGTTGCAATGACACTTTTTTATAGTATTTTATTATTGCATATGAAAGCAGATGTGTTCTGCATGATTTTAGAAGTAATCAATTTGTTTTTAAGATATTTTTGGTTAGAAATTAGTCTGATGCTAATATCACATAGACAAACCCATAGATAGCACCAACAAGTGAACTGATACTATTCATATCCTAAGTAAGTAAGGCTTACCAAAACAGTTGCATACTACTTGTATGTAATATAGGGGTTAAGTGGAACAAAGCAATTTTAGCTAGAACTATTAGAGATTTGAATTTGACTGGACTTTGTAGGAGCAGAACTAAAGCCAGACAAATGGAACAAGTGGTCCAAAAGTCAAAATCATATCAGCACTTATAATATTCTCAACCTAATGTTCCAGACCGCTGTGTCCCTTTAAGAAGCAGGCCTGAGTTATTCTTTCTCTACCCTCATTTCAACCTTGAGGTCCTTGACATCTCCACCAAGAAACATATTGACTATAAACCATTTATCTTTGTCCTTCAAAAGCACCACATTTCTGCGTCTTTGTTGTTTAGCAACATACTCTGAATAAATGTGCTAAGCTCAGAAAATATTCCCATTGATTTCATTGAGGTCTGATGCACTCTTCGTAAACTTGTGGTCCAAGAAAGATTTCGGCTGCACTGAGGTCTGGGATGGGATCTTGCATGTCAAATGATTGAGGTAGCCAGTCCAAACCTTCAAGAACATCTGAGGACATCTTCAAAGTGTATAATGCTCTGCTAGCCTTAAATATGTTGTTCTTGTTCTGTATTTCTGTCCTGCTGGGTAGATTCAGACAGCAGAGTTTTATGCATGTCCTTGACTCTACTAAGTCCCATTAGTGTCGGTTTATTTCAAGGTGATGGCCAAAATGAAGTCCTCCTGTAATGCAGTGCTCTGTCACTATCGCACTCCCTGCATAGAACGACTCTTTCACAGTCATCGGGTAGGCGGTTGGTTAACGCACAGCAACGATAGCAAATGTTTTTGTCTTTCAGATAAGCTATCCTCTCCTCCAAGGACTCGCTCGTAAAAACCTGGACACATTCGCAAGGTGTGTGGTTCGTTTCGTGGAGGGCATTATTTGTATGCTGTCCTTTCGGAGTTCAGCATGATCCTTATCATTAAAAGTAAAAAAATTCAGCTAGCAAAATGGAGCCCCCCCATAGCAAAAGTGCAAGGCCCCAACCTCCACCCTTTTGTTTCTAAGTTTTGTTTGAAGGATGTCTGTCTTTGGGTCACCATTTGGAGCAAATCTTGTATCAATAGATGAATTTGTAACAATAGAGAATTGGATGGATAATATGCTACAGACACCCCCCCAAGATGTGTATAGGGGAAAATTGAAGAGAAATAAATCTAACTTGGTGATCTTTGAAAGGACTTTTGCATTTCCCATAACATGGTAACAGCCATTTACAGGATATCAAGCTATTCTCTTGTATCAGTTTCAAGCCCATGATTGTTGAACCACGGAACTAAATTTCCAGGCTGAATAGTACCCCAGAGCTAACTATTACAGAATTAATTATGTACTTGACCTCATCTGTTGTGTTGCTAACTGGATCTAAGAGTGCTGCCTGAATGGGGGCCTCCATGTGACTGATTGTGATAGCTTTATTGACTTAAACCATATAGATACTGTTGCATTGGTACAGGGTCTCTGGTTGGGCTTTTTAATTATTCATTTTTCCCCACAAGCACATGGGAGCAAAAGTCACAAATAAGAGAAAAAAAAAACATGTTTGAAGTAAATCCCAAATAAAACAGAGCAGGCTAGCCCTTCCCTCGTATGTTTCCATAACTGTTGCAAGTACACATCAAACCTGAAAGTGGATCTGTGCTATGCTAATTTTAGCTAAGGCGACTGAGTTAACCCCAGCGTCGATTCTGCCCGCGGAGTTTCGACCACTTTTGAATCGATTGCCCGATATAAATGTGAGACTCCATCTGTCCGTTCTGAATTTCTTTTCTCATGATATATTCATCCAAGCGTCTTTCCTTTGGTCGTATTCGTGTCTCGGCTGTTTCCCAAAATATATCATGTCATTGGATGTGGTTCATGGCGCCATCCAGCTACCTACTCTGATACTCAACTCTGCTCACTGCCCCCCCATACCTGCATAGGCACTAACCCCCCAAACCATGTACTGACTGTGCTTTGTTGTGTGTTTTGCGCACAGCCTGTGCCCCTTGAGGTTTATTTATTTATTTATTTTTTCAGTTTATGGACCCCCCCCTGTTGTCTCCAGAGACCGAGTTTTTTTTTTTTTTTTCAGTGTATTCTGGTTGGGCAGGTGGCTCACGGATAAAAAGGAGAGGCTGATGATTTGAGACAGAAATGAAACCGAACAAGACCGCAATAAGGTACCGTTATCCCGTAAAACAACAGGAAAACAGCACTTCGGGCTATGACCTGGAAATGAGGAGGAAATAATTTTCACGCCCTCGCGCACGTTACACTCATTCACAGATAATTAAGGACGGTTGCACCTGGAAGTGTTTACTTTTTTTTTTTTTTTTAGTTGATGCTTTTATGGAAGACCTTTGTGTAAGGTTAATTTCTTTTTATTGCTCATAATAAGCCAAGTGTTAATCACATCTCACTGCTACCCTGGTGTGGGTTTTCATTTGCCATGCCTCGGTGGTTGTTGTTAATCTTGAGCATTCTCTTGAGCAATAGCTTTTATCAAACAATGGCTGTAATTATGCTGAGTTATTAAATAATCCAACATGTTGCGTTCAAAAGCATCCTTCATTTGAATCTGTGACTTACATTTTTCCATCATATTGTTTCATGCTACAGTTGTAATTGTTGAATTAGTGTGACTGCCTCTTGGCAGTGGTGACATAGGTGGGGCGCTACCAGCTGGAGTGACCACTGATTCAAGACCTCACACACCCAAACAATAAACTACAACAATGGCATATAAAATGAAATTGCTTTCATGACTGTCCCAAAGATTAAAAAAAAAAAAAAAAACAACCAAACAACAAATATAGAAAAAAAAAAAAAAACAGGCAGCAATACTGACCATTTGTCATTGACTGACCTGGCTCTGAACCTGTCCTGCAGTGTTTAGCGGAGGAGGGTGGGACGAGTTATCAGTGCACATCTCAGGTGGCTGTATGACATTTGTTAAAAGGCGTTCATATTTAAACAGAAAAGGAACACATGAACCATCAGGCAGGAAAAAGGCCCCATTTTAAAGGCATCTAAAATGCTGACGTTTTGATCAATGCTAGTTGTACATAGTCGATAGTAGATAGTCTACCAAGTTTGAATGGATAAAGTTTCATTTGAAACAGAAAGAACTGTTGTCAACCCCTCAATAAGGAAGGTTGCTTTTGGCTCTCCAAAATGTTGCAAGTACTTATTATTACATAAATATAAGTACCGTGTTTTCTGGACTATAAGCTGTGGCTCATACACCGATGCAGCTAATCTATGGATTTTTCTGGGCTAAAAGGGGAGCTCTAGCCAGAATTGCGAAAGCGAGCAGAATGGTAGAGGTGATGCAAAAGAGAAGATGGTAGTTTCGAGCTTAACTTGTAGTCGTCATGGTGTACCCTCAGCATGGAACACACAAGAAGAAATACATATGATGTACCGTTTGGACAGTAGTTTTGGGGCACAGGAGGAAGATGAATAAAGCATCGATGACTTCTCTGTTTTGTTTCAGCTTTTTCATCAGTTTTACTTCAATGTTACAGCCACTGTTTGGAACAAATCAGTTAAGGTATATAATTAAGTATTTAATACAGACAAATCTTTCTATATAAATGTCTCATGTTAAAATTTGGACATTTGTGGTTTATAGTACAGTACATCTTATATGTGAGACATATTTCTCCTAAAATATATATATATATATACAGTATATTTACCCACTCATATTAAAAATGAGTGGGTGTGGCTTCTATTCAGTTGCACTCTATAGTCCTCACAGCTTCAATCAATTTGCATGCTACTCTATTGATGAAAGGAATAATGTCTTTGGAGACACAGAAAGTGAACAGAAAGGCTTTAAACTGCAAATAAACTGCTTTTGCCCCTGTTAATTCTGTTTTTTGTGGGGTTTTTTTCCAATGAAATAGGTCAAATTCCCTACTTAAATACTTTGTATAAATGTTAGAATATTACATTGAGGATGGATACCGCTCTGTGGGGTAGAATTGCTACCATTACATCCAACTGATGCCTTTATTCAGGGGTGCAAAATAAAATCAGCAAAATCAATCAAATGATACATTTGGGAGTGGTGGGCTTCTTTTTTTTAGGGTTGTTCTTGTCCTCAGTTTGAAGCCTAAATCAAGTCACAGTAACACGTGATGTTTTTTTTTTTTTTTTGCATAACAATAATATATTTAACTATTTCACAGCAGATATCACTATTTCACAGAATATAACAATTGTTATCATCTAACAATAGAGATTGGTTGGAACAGTGGGACGTCTCACCCAAAATCAGGTTGTTTTTTTGTTTTTTTTTCTTACCCCTCCCGTACTTGCTGTGATGGCTCACGAAGAGAGAGTAAAGACTTTGTGAGTCAAATGCAGTGACTTATTTCAGTGAGAGCGAAGAAACCTTGACATTTACAATCGGCTCTGAAAGCCTTGGTCAGCTCAGCGACGAGTTAGGGCGTGCGTGGTGCAGAGTCTGGCTACAGCTGGGACTTGCGGGGAGCCTGGCTGCAACCGAGTGCTTTGGGACAAGCGGGGGCTCGCGGCACTATTGAGGACAGCAAGCAGCAGAACGAGCCATGTTTTCACGTCTGTTTCGCGCAACATCAGAAAAAAAAAAAGAAATTCTCCAGGTTTGCGGTTTGTTGCTTTTGACAAGATTAAAATATCCCCTAGTAGATTTGAGAAGTAGTTCAGTACTACATCTAAGCTGTTGTCCATTAATTAAATCCTGGGAGCGTGACCAAACCATAATCATCACTAGGGGAGTAAACTTGCGAGAGAACTATCAGGATCAATGACGCAAAACTAAAAAAACATGGTAATGCGATCTATAATGTAGCATTTTTCCGTTTAAGTGGCTGGTCTCGGTTTGAGATGTGGTACCATTATTTTTGTGTTTTATTGGTGGTTCTGTCCCAAACTTGTTCAAGCAAGCAGTGTATGTGTATTTTTTTTTTTTTTATATTTCTAAATGGCCCTCATTGGGCATGTTTTAAGATGGTTATGAATAAAATTGACGCCATCTGCTGTGTCCTCCACCCCCTCCAGCCATAAAGCCGGCCTCTCCTAGAGGGCGTCCCCCCCAGTATGAAAACCACTGTCATAAGCAGTGAAATGCTCTGAATGTTGTTCTATCCTCAGCTAAGCTTTGTTTCTCGACTCAATTTCAGTTCATCTTTATTTATACAGCCTCTGTTACAATCAAAATGATCTCTTAGTGCTTTACAGAAATCCAGGACCAGGCCCCCCAACAGGCCAAAGCAAGCAAAAACTCCCCTTTAACAGGAAGAAACCTTGGAAAGGAATAGGTTCATTAGGGATGGGGGGGGGCTTCCTGCTGATTACCAGAGAGAGGAGAGAATACACATACATAAACATGCAAATATATTAATTTTGAATGAGCAACATAAGAGGGTCTGTGGGTTTGTGTTTTCAGGACTGCGATTTACGTACTCCAGTCCTGGCCTATTCCTGATTCTCACCCGCTTGTGAATTCTGGATTGTGCCAGCTTGCAACAGCAAGGATGACACGGCGGCACGCCAAACGGGCAGCCATAGACCTGCCCACGCCAAACATGACCTCACTGCACCAACACGTGAGAATCAAAGATGCTATGTCGGGGAAAGTGGAAATCGAAACTAACTTTCCTCACATGAAAACACTGGAAGAAAAGGGTTTCAAATTTTGAAGAAATTACCTAAGTCCTGCCACAGACCTTGGCAACTAATTGAGGGGCGTCCCAGATCGGGCATCCGTGACCTCACTTCCCATCAGATAAACCCAGTCAACTCCACCCAGCAGGCAATAAAAGCAACACAATCACTCCCATACAGGACTTACTAAGGCATGTAACAGCACCAACATTTGCGCTCCCCCGCCTGTGTTCAGGAGGTTAATGACTGTTTGCTCCTCTCAACCTTCACACTTGATTACGGCAGCGGAACAGTATCTCCGGGTAACTCCGGGACAGCCTGACCCTTCCAGACGCATGTCTCAAGTGATGTGGAGTGCCGGCTGGATTCATTAGAAATTCTTTTTCTTTCTCTTGTTGATGTGCCCAGGTGCATTCTTTAAAGGTGACATATTGCAGTCCTTTTCCTTTTCCACAAGTTAACACGTCCCTTGATGTCTTAATTAGATGTTAGCAACGTGCTTTGATTGATACAAAACAAAAAACAAAGGATTGAACACAGTTGGACTCTAAACACCAGTTTCACAGCCCTGTTCAGAACAGACAATTTGAGTGGCTTTCTCTCTAAATCCTAATGAGCGGCCGTTAGCTCCGCCCACACACCTATTTGTACCGCATGTCTCTTCTAACGGGGGAAGAAAACATGACGACGGCTTCCTGTAGGCAGAGTTGTGCTATGGTAGCTGTGGTTGTATAGGAGGAGATACCCAGCATTATTCAAATCAGCCCAACTGTGCTACCCTGCGGAAATGCAAATCGGACCATTTACAGACTACAGCAGTTTACTTATTGAATTAGTTGTCGAAACTTATTTTTATGGAGTGGGGGAGGCACTCTGGATACACAAATATATGAACTAAAGCACTGAAAAGTGGGTTTTACATAATATGCCCCCCTTAAAACTTGTAATACACATCCATCCATCCCATGAAAGAAAACATGCTTCCTCATAAAGTAGTTTTGCCTGATCTTGTTTTATGATTTCTTTCTTTAGATAAAGCATTGATGAACAAGTACTACATTTAAGCTTAGTATTGTTTTTTTGGACTGGCTAAAACTGAACCTCCCACCATATTACATCTTATATGCCTCTCAGTACGAATGACTCCTCGGAATTGGTGCAGGCTCTTCTCACTTGAACTCCTGCTTCCTACAGAGTAAAACCTTATTTCAACTCAAGCCATTGAAGTCTCCAATGTGTCTGTTCCACAACCTCCAGTAAACCTCCATCTTTTAGCCCATTTTCTTTTAACAGGGTCACTGGGGGTGGTGACTACCCTTGCTACCTCTGAGTAAGAGGTGGGCTACACACTTGACAAGTTTGTAGCTCATTGCATGGCTATATGCAACAACAGTCTTTCACACCAAAGTAGCCAATTCCCCTATCCTTTAAATAAGGCCAGATTATCAGGAGAGAACCGACATCTACGCAGAGAAGAGGAAACTATATACAGGAAAGCCCCTGGCCCCCAGGGGATTCAAACCTAGTACCTTACTGTGACATAAGTACCGCACCACACCTAATCACAGCACCATTGTTACATTATTACAGTTGTGCAGCATAGAAGTCTGGTAAGTATAGTCTCTGAAACTGATAAATGCCAAAAATAAATGGTATTTAACGGTTATATTGTATCCTTGAGTGTTATTATTGAGATCAAGACATAACAGTGGTCTTGCTGTTATGGTCCTCCCTAACAGTGTAATGTCTGCCTCTATCCGGTAATATGCCGGTTTTCCGATAATATATATCTCTTCCTCCCGACATTTAGCATATAAAATAACTCTAGACTGAGACCCAGGCAGTTCCCGGCGAGAGAGAAACTGTAATTCTTCAAGTGATTTCAGTGTTTTGTAAGCCGATATTCTACATCGTACGATAATATGTCATTACATCAAGATTTAACATATCTCCTCAACATAGTCACTACAGAGAATAATTCGAATCGCTGTCAAAAGAAGAAAAAATATTCCTTGGGGAGTAAAACCAGTTAAATTAGATTTAAGGTATACTGAAAATAATAATGTTAAGCAAAAAAAGGTATTTGCAAGATAATGGGAATTGCATTATTGATTTCTTAATTTTTTAAATATATATATATATATATATATATATATATATTACTATTGTAAAAAAAAAAATAGTAAATTCAACAATTTTGTTTTTTGAGGCTTTTTTTGGACACAAAACTGCTTCCCGCAATCTCGAGACTTGCCCCGCCTCCTGCTTGGGTGGCGAAAATTGAATTTGCAGAAGAAAAAAAATGGCTCACGCAGACACCCAGGGGTGCCTTTTTATGATTCATGACTGGTAACCGCGTTAACTGCCTTCATTGACTTTCAGATTCCGCAGTGTTTTGTTTAAAAATGAGATGAACAATGGCTAAATTGGAGAGAATTTTCTGCTGAGGCACAGAGGGCAACTACCAGATATACATATACAACAATATAGTCCTCATTCCTTCACTGCTTGGAGTTTATTACACTTATTTAAGAGGAGAAGACACAGCTTGGTTAAAAAGTTTGTACATACACTTTTAGATAATAAACAAATTACAACTGAGAGGGAAGAGGGAATTCTTCAAATCATTCGCCCAAATTAATCTTTTCAACGTTGCGATTCCGATGGTTTCAAAAACGATATGATTATTAATGCGGCTAATATGCGGAGACGCTGAATTTACTTTGTTCTTTGCAGTTTTGGAGATAAGCTTATGTTGACGATAACGCTATTTGGCTTTTATCTTCGATATCTTTTTTTAATCTCAAAGGAGTGCCGGCTTATCATTGCCGATCTAATGAAGGGCTCTCTTTCGCTCTCTCTCTCTCTGCACAAGCACGTGGCGTCTAAATTCTCGCCATCTGCTAACAGCTAAGACATGACGAACGTGGAGAACACCGACACATGTGAAGAGAATTCAATCGACGGTGTTCTCCGTCCGTCTACGTTTCTTATTCCCTTCCCCTCCCCAACATGCTGCGCTATGCCTCCACATCCTCCAGATAGATGAGGAACCCGTGAACACGAGAGCCCCGCAGTCACATGTCACATGGTAACAATAATGGGAAACATCCCAAAAGAGAGGGAGAGGTTAGAATGAGGGACGAGTGAATGAGAAGAGAAAAGAGATCGAAGGGATTATGACCCTTCTGTCATTATTGTCTAATTAATTCTGACCCTTCTGTGTCAATTAGAGAGATAAGCTGTCCCCTATGCTGTTTTTCTTCTTTTTTCCTTTTTGCTATCTATTATCTATCATCTGTCTATCTCAGCATCTATTCCTACATTCCGTCTACACCTTTTTTTTTCTACTTGGCTACTACTTGTGCACTTCTTTCTTCGTCTCATCACATCTGTTATCCGATGAAAACAGGGGGAAAAAAGGGGGCCCCCCCAAGAGTGGCTCAAATGTATGACTCGGACCACGTTTCCCACCGTGCTAGGGTAAGATCAAGGCGCAGACTCATCAGTTCCACAGAGAAGTATGGATATGGACAGCTCCGGGCTACCCTCGGTCCGCTCATTACAGCCCCTGTAATGAGACAATATCTAACCTGTCGGTGGTGCCGAGCGCCCACGGAAGGGAACAGAGTGAGTGTGGACTGAGGCTGAGCTACCTAACATCCAACACAAGGTAATATATATGTTTGTTTGGTTTTTTAAGGACAAAAACCTTGGAAAAACAAACTTTAACCACTGCGTTTTATACATTTACCAAGAAAACAACACCAGCCATTAAGGAATCATCTTAAAATCTTTTACATATCAAATACAGCCAGAATGTATTAGTGTTTTGGTCTCTAGCCCCGCCCATCGCCTATCGCCCAATCACAAAGTCAGTCACGTGTCAGCATCCAGGTTGCCAGTTACCACTGAGCTGCAGCTATGAACTTTTGGGATCGCAAATGTCCGATGTTACTGAACCTAAAAGGCCTAGTTATGATCCCCAAGGAAGTTGTGACAAAGTCAGAAACAAAATAAGGATCTGTACAGCAGACGCCTTTGACGAGGTAATAAATTAAGAAATAAAAACATTGACTCTACATGGGGGGGGGGTGGAGGGGTTCCACGCTCTACGATATTTTGACTGTGATCGCAGTCCCAGTTTTGGCCACATATGTGCACATAGCTCCTTTAAGTATCTGCTATATGCTGATGACTATGCTATATTCAAGTCAATTTAGACATTATGTGTGACAGAAAACTAAAGCTGTTAAACACATTTTTTTTTTTAAACCTGCGCGGTCTGAACTCTCTTTGGTATATAAACCTTGGTAATATTGAACTTGTTAAGCACACAGAGAGATATGCAGCTCCTTTATGTTGTCCGTCACCGAGCTGCGGATCGGCATTAACATAAATCTGCTTACTTTTATCAGACAACGTCCCTCAGCATCGGGGGTCGTGCTGATCGCAGATCTTAGGCATTATGGTAATGAGATTCTCCTCTTTTGGCTCCTTGCATCACATTTAGCCTGGGGTTTCGAAGGATAAAATGAGCATTAACTCAAAGATGACCATCCTCCAATGGAGCAATAAATTGCCTTCAAAATAAAAAATCCCAATCCAAGCATCAGACCCCCCCCAAAACTTTCATACATGCTGAAACTTCGCAAAACACGCGGCGTCGTGCATCTCTAATATCTGTTTCCCTTAAACAGGCTCTGATGTAAGCGAGCCATTAGCAGTCATTTGTATGCCAGGTCTATGAGTCACCGAAGAAACGTCTGGTTGGAGGAAAGTGAAAAAGAACTCAAGTTAAAAATAAAATAATAAAATCGCTACAGCCTGTTATAACCATTCCCAGTTTGAGAGGGCACACCTTTGACTCCTTAATAACCCCAACATCTGCAGAGTACCTCGCCATAATAAGTACATCTCCACTTTCTGTCCAGCAAGGGGCTCTGCTCAGCTACCACATACACATAAGGCTAGTCCCACTCAGGGTTTTATTCTTTTAAATTCTTTTCCCTTTCCACTTTAGCTAGCTCAAGGATCATGGTTATATATTTTCTGTAAAGTGCCCACAAACAATGGTGATTGTTACAGAAGTAATATTTCTGTCCAGGTTTCTTCCTTGAGAAAGCATATAGTCGTTAAGTGTCTCCATGCGCATTTAAATCGGATTGCAAATTGGCGCGGACATTTTAAGCAACTGGACTTTCTGTCTACAAACACAGTAGTCAGTTTGCGGGTGGAGGTGATGCCCCCCCCCCACCCCCTGCCCCCACCCGGGTAGCGATTTGCTTTGTTTTCCTTTGTCGATGACTCACCATCGCAGCGGTCCCTGCGATGTTCCAGAGCTACCAATGGTTCCCTAGGTTCCTAGCAGCGGTTGCTACCACTCACAGCAGACTGTAAACAGCTCGGTGGGGATGCTTGTGCCTCCTGGTCAGCGAGATATAAGAGAAATGTCGCGCCTGAGGGGATTGCACAGGCTAGCTCGCACGTCCACATGCTGTCATGAACCGACTCAACTGAGCTATCTGGGGGCACTAGTCCGAATTTATTTGGAGTTCTTTGGACCGATTTTAACGAAGCTAAGGTGTCCACTTGTTTTACGCAATGAACTAACCCAGGAATTCATCTTTTTCACATGCATGTAAATACACTTGGTGGCAGGAAATGCTCCTTTTTTAATAGGAAGAAACCTTGAGCAGGATCAGGTTCACACGCATGGTGGAGGAGGAGGAGGAGGAGAAGAAGAGAGGGGCTGGGGGACGACAGAATGAGGAAAGGAGCGTACTGGCTCGTACTGAGCACCAAAATCCACATTCTACTATCAAAGTGAGGACATTTTTTTTTTGGAAGTGAGGTCATTTTGTCTCATAACTTGAAAAGAGTGTTTTCAGATCTGGTTTTATTAGGTTACAGTTGGGTTGTAGATATGGTTAGTTGGGATAGTTAAGGTAGGGGTAGGTAGCTTGTTAATGGTATGCATATCCAGGCGAGTCCTTACAAAGATAGAAGTGCAAGCGTGTGGACAGGCAGAGGGTTATAACATCAGTTCGATGGAATCCTCGTGTCCAGGTGACAACCTTATACCACATGAAATCTAACATCATCTAATAGTGGGGGATGAAAAGGTGCTGCTTCCTGTCAAGAGGTCTCAAAGGTCACGGCTGCCATCCATATCATACCTCATCCCATTATGGTGATAAAAACGGGGTCGCGGTGCGCTGCAATGACTCCGTCTTAAACGCCTCATGGTCCCGAGATAATGAGATCAAAAGCCAATAACCTGTCGTTAGCTGAAATGTTCCAGAAGGGGAGTCGCAGTGACGACGCGAAAACTACAGAGCGAATTAGACGGGAGAATCAATACATCACATCGGAACCGCATGGGCGCAGGCTACACTGTGGACACAAAACACCTGATAGCGATACCCCTCAGAATCATGCACTTTACTGTTCTTGACACGAGTTTACTCGCGTTCAAAAGCCATTTTTGACTCAACACTCAGAGCTCAAAACATTTGTCATTATTGGTCCTGTGTATTGAAGCAGCATTAGGCTTTAGTTATTGCAAGGCTCAAAGGGTAATTACTCTAATTGCACATCCTATTTTCTCTTCAATAGCTGAAGAGTAGCCACACACCAGCGTCCTGACTTTCTTTTGTCTTGGATAATTAAGACCATTTAACATTTATATTCCTTCCTCTGGCTTCTTTTCTGTGAAGCGTTTACAGACTCTTTTCTATAGTGAGTCTGGGCTAAAGGGAAGCCATATCTGCCTAGGAAAGGGTTGGATTGAGTCGTCATGACTCCTTACACCATTGTATACTGGTTTGGACCAGATCTCCATTGGTTACTGTTCATCCCGAATGGAGCTGATTGGCTGCTCATGAGACAAGACACCCTGAACAGACCACTTATTTCTATCGCTCTTCTTAAATGATCCTGCTTTGAGTAATATAGGCATTATTTCACGTGAATAGTGAAACAAAACTCAGATATCCACATTAATTGAATGTACCGTTTCATCGCTTAATTTCTTACTTAAGCAGCAATTGTGTGCAATTAACGCAATCAATCTTTAAAAAAGTGCTAATATTCAAATTAGAATAATTTCTTAACAACTCAAGTTGTTGATCACAGTTCTAGCAATGGATTGGTCACTTCCTTGACCTGAATTTGAGCTTTTTTTTAAAAAAAAAATACAAAAACAAAAAAAAACATGTAAAATGTCAAGACAAGCAAAGCAAACTGGACCGTGACCTATCAATGCTGAGTCTGTGCTGCAGGGTGAGAGGTCGCACACGTGCAATAAGTCGTTGTAGCTGATTCCACTCGTAGAACGCTGCCCTTCCTCCCTCCTTCTTGGCAAAATAATTGACAAACAGGCCTGACTACAACGTTCCACTGGATTCCATGCAGTCCGCACTGGAGACCAGTAAAACACATCAATAAATGACAAAGCAGCGATTTCAATGGTTTGGTCCATCTGCCCGTGAGCGACGTGTTCAAATTCAGGTGAGCGCGTGTGAACGAGCGCACTGGAAACCGCTGCAGGGAGAGCTACGTACGTATTTGGTGCGTTCCTGACACCTGGTGGCCACGGTTGGTATTACCACTCGAATACTTTGCTGGCACTGAAGTATTCAAATGTGCTTTCAAGAAACACGAGACACGCAAAGAAAATGTAAATAACGCATTTTTTTTTTTTTTACGACAACCGACACAAGCAACAGGTTTTCTCCACTTGTGTAGTTGCAACACTTACCTGCCAAACCCCGCCCCCCAAAAAAAAAAAAAAAAATAAATAAAAAATGCTTTGCAATCATTCCCTTCGGCACAGGGCGGGAAGGAAAATCTGCTAGTACTTGTGGGAACAAGCCAGCAGCAGGCGATGCGGTCTGGGAACGGACGATCAATTAGCTTTCTGGGGTTGGGTTTGGGGGAGGGGGCGCGCTGAAATTACAGTCTGTCCCGCCAAATCAAGCAGCACCTGCTCGCAGCCGAGCGGCGCCGAGGCCCAGCGGCGCGTTAATAGAAAATAGGAACATCCGACAAGGGGGTTGTCGGGCTGCCCTTTGCCGAATTTGTGTTTCCAAAAGGTCGAGGAGAAAATGAGCACGAGCCTCTGAGCAAAGTGAAAGACTCTCACAGCAGAGGCTACTGAGATGGGGGGGGGGTTCTGGTAATTAAGGAAGCTTCCCTTTAAGGATACACTAAAATTAAACAAAAAAAAAAAAAAAACTGATGGAGAGAATTTTATTTATGCGCGTACATGTTCAAAACCTGTCGGTCGTGGGCGGAGACAAGAGATACAGTAGGTACATTCATAGGCAGAAAAATGGAATAGAACCACTTACTGAGGCTACAGTCTATCCTGATACAATCTGGCGGGAGAGAAAGCGAAATGGTGAGATCAAGAAAGAAAGAAAGGAGGGAGGAGAAGAGAGAAAGAAAGAAAAGACACTTTTTTTTTTTTAACATCCTTCAAAGTACATTCTGCAGACAACCAAACATTTCTCTGAGGCCACCATCCGGGGACAGGCTCTGAGTCAGGATCACCCTTTTTTTTTTTTTTTTTTTTCCGTCAGACCCATCGTGCATCGCTTCTCTCTACAGGAGGCAAGCCGTCGTCGTGGGTTTGCCTGCATATTCACAAAAATGCGCCGTGGATTTAAAGTGAGATATCATTACATAGGCTCGAGATCAAAATCGCAGTTTTTGTCTTTTTTTTTTTTTTTTTTGCAAATCCTATTGTATGATGCTTATACTGTCAAAAAAAATATAAATAACAAAAGAGCAAGAGCCTATTTAGAGAGCGAGAGAGCCGAGAAGCTGTCAGCGGCTCAAGTCATTTGACAGGCGGCTGTCCTCGCAACTCTGAATTTTCGTCTCTTTGCCGGAAATTCGAGACGGGGTTGCCTCCTGCGGCACTTTGGGCCCAAGAAACCTGACTGCGTGAATGACAGGAAAGGGCGATCTGCACATCCCAGCCCCTGCGGGCCTGTTGCACACAAGCGGCAAGAGAAGAGAAGCCAGGAGTTTGCCATTCGCTCCACGCGGTGCGCGACTTTTTGCAGAGGGCAAAGGTTTGACCTCTTACCCGAAATGCCCTTGAGGGATTTATAAGGTCCAAGACGGCTGAACTGGGTAATTAACAAAGCATTTCACGCATAAACTCTCGTTTCGCCGTCGTTTTCAAAAGAATGGATGGCTCTCTAGCTCCATCTACTGGCCCAAAACTGTGTGCAAGAGGCAGCTGGGTTGGGTTGTGGTCTCTCGAGCTGTCAACCGCTACAGAATAGTGGAAACAAACAGCCAGGGACCGGCGTCACTCACCCAAATACGGATCTAATGGAATACACTGATCTGCTGTATCCCAGGAAACTAGAAAATCACACTGTTTTCATTAACGGATGATCCAGCTTTAGAATATTGACATATTATCATCAATATTTCTCTCAAATAGATGCAGTTGGGACATAATCTGCCAAATGAAATCTTTCCTATAGTGACTACTGAAGTGGGTTTTAATTATCTGAACAAGGATTAACAGATATTGAGCGTTCCCTGTTGATTAAGGGTTAATTAAATGCCTTGTGGTTGAAACCCTGATTTGGTTGGGTAATTGTTTTGAGCTCTGAAAACAGAGGAGGGAGGAAAAAAAGGTCGGTATTTCAATTTCCTGTGGCCCGGGAACGGTGAAAGGCGTGAGCCGGTCTCCGCGACTGTTCGCTCCGAGGGCCGCAGACATACAGGCCATTGAAGGGATGAAAAGCTCCATCGTCTGAGTCTTGGCCAGGTGGGAGACGTGATTGATAGAAACGAGGGAGAGGGGAAAAGAGATGAAATGACAAATGCCCCTGTTTGCCCTGTTGCGCTGCCTCGGTTGACGTTCCACCTCCGCGTCCTGGTTCCTGGCTTCAAAGGGTCAACTCGCGTTTGGGCAAGTTTGCTCATCTAATCACATCAACCACATTTGAAAACATGCTCCAACATTGACTCTGATACTTTAAAGCACTGTTTTTCAAAATGTTGGGCGTAGGCCCCTGATGTAGCACCATGGAAACATTCCCCTGCTGTAAAGGGGAATCGGAGTACAATCTTGCAAAGGTCTTAACTTTACACTAATTGTCAAAGCTTATTGGTCAATTTATATAGCGTCTGTTACAATGAAAATTGTCTCTAGATGCTTTACAGAAACCCAGGGTCAGACCCCCAACAAGCAAGAGTGGCAGCTTCCTTTAGCAGGAAGAAACCTTGAGCAGAACCACATGCGGGGACCCTCCTGCTGATGGTCGATTGGCTAAAGTAAAATAGTTTGTTTTCTTATAGACAATTACCCAACTAAATTAATTCATCTTGCAAAGCCTGTTTTAATGTTCCATCTGAGAGCTTTATTTTGATTTGACTTTCAACGCTTCTATATTACTTGGGGATTACTTGCCAGCCCTTCGTCAAATGCCACGTAAAAGGTGAACCTTGAGAGGCAGAGAAGCAAAGCCAACTTCTAGAGGCAGATTAGTACCATTGGGCTCAGACTCAGGCCAAAGAGATGGAGCTTTTAAAGAGAATGGATGTTGTTCGGACAAAGAAAAGGATGAATGCAAAGATGGGATGCTGAAATTAGGGGTAAAAAAATAGGACAAAGGTTGGACACTAAAAATGCACATGGGTCTATTCCTGAAATTCTTATTCCTGCTGCAAGCATGGAGGGAAGTTTCTACATTTGTACCTTACTTTTCTGAGTTCAGTAAGTAAATGTTCAACAAAATGAACAAATGAGGTACAACTATAGAAGCTTTCCCCCTAAAAAAAAATTATCAAGCCACCTTTCTGCTAAAGATAAAGGATATGGAGACAGAGGGGTCATAAGGTCAGCGGGGAGACAACCACGATGAACCGCAGCTGCCTACCAAGGTTCACGGTCAGCTTGATGCGGCCTCCATCCAGCTCCAGGCGCAGGGTGTCCGCCGACTCCTTGGAGGTGGTGGCCATCAGCAGGCCGTACGCCCGCTGGGACATGAAGCGCATCGACACGTCCTCGGCCTCCGTGTGCATGGTTACCGGCATGATGATCTTGAGGTACATGCTGCCGTCGTAACTCAGCACCGTCGCCTCTGGAGGGGAGGTGAAGGAGAGGATGGAGCGGGTGAGGAGGAGAGGTAGACGACTCAAATGGACGCGCTGAGACAGATTCAATATGACAGTACAGTATCCCCGGAACAAGTTTTATCTATCTCAACAAAGACGGCTAAGCTCTCAGCACTGCACATTCTTTTTTTTTTTTGTGACTTTCCTCGGAGGTCTAAGCCTGGATTTATTGAAAGGGTACCATAACAGCCATATTAAGGCAGTGTAATTTTTTTTTTGTTTGTTTGAGGACATTTTAGTTTTTAAGGACAACCTTTGGTGGGAAAGCCTATAAAAAGGGGCAAAAAAAATCGACTTTTTCCAAGGAAATACCCCTTGCCTGGTTTAAATAATCACAACGCACAGCTTATAAACACAATTAGAGGGGGGGGAAGAGGACTGATTACCAATAACCGCCACTAGATGGGAGTATAACATCACAACACAAAAATAGCCGTCTGTCTACCCACCCAAAAAGAAAAGGCAAACAAGTCAAACCGGCGGTCTTAAAAACAGAGACGCTTCTATCTGCTCCCTGGTTTAAACACCTCTCCATCCCTCATTACCTCTCTTGTCTCACAAAATCCCGCACCGTCACAGCTCACTATCCCCCATGCACACATGCAAAGACTAGCCACGAAGCGAGGCACAGACCCAATTCAACCAATTGGGCACGTACGGCCCTCGTAGGGGGTCTTTGCTCTCCACTTTGATTTTGGTGTCTTATTCAGATGACAACAATGGCCCAGGTTGCTATTAGAGCCTACATTTCTGCTCAATTTCTTATGCCTGTATGCCAGCCAGTTAATTTGTTGTGGGCGCAGACTTGAACACATATTCAAATAATATGGATAATTTGTTTAACTGTTTTCCCCTTCCGGAGAGCCCACGCTTCAAGTCTTGGAGTTTATGCATGTCTTGATCAAGAGGGAGGAAAGGATGGAGGGCGAGACTGACAGGCGGATCAGTGTCATTCTGTTGTGGTGATGAAAGCGCTGAGCTGAAAGGCAAACTCTCGATTTACAAGTCAGTCTATATTCCAGCCCTCACCTACGGGCACAAACTGTGGGTCATGACTGAATGAACAAGAAGCTGGATAGACATGGCTGGAATGAGTTTCCTCTGCATCGTGGTGGGGCGCACTCCCTTAGAGGGGAGAGGAGCTTGGAATAGAGCTGGTACCCCTCCACTTTGTGAGGAGCCAGATTAGTTGGCTTGGGCATCTCTGCCAGGTTACCCCCTGGACGCCTCCTTTTGGAGCTGCTCTGTGCATGTCCGTCCAGACATGCTGGGAATGCCTTAGTATTCTCCCAGAAAGAGCCAGAGGAGGTGTCCAGGGAGAGGGAAGTCTGAGTGTCCTTGTCCTGACCGCCGCGACCCAGCAGTGAGACTGACAGGTGGATCCGTGGTTATTGGTAATCAGTCCTCATTCTGTCATGCTCAAGAAGGAACTGAGCTGAATGGCAAAGCTCTCGACTCCCCAGTCAGTCTACATTCCTACCCTGGACTATGGACTATGAACTGTGGGTCATGACCAATGAACAAAAAAGCTGGAGAGAAGCTGCCAGAATGAGTTTCCTCTGCAGGGTGTCGGGGGGGGAGGGGGACTTGGGGTAGAGCTCCCACCCCTTGACATCAAGAGGAGCCGTAAGAGGTGGCTCGGGTACCTGCCCCTTATACGTCTCCCTCTAGGCAAGTCCGGCCAGGAGAAAACCCTCGACAAGTGGAAGAAGATGGGACTCACCTATTTCACAATTGGTGCCCAGGTATCCCGTGCCAGTGCAATCACATATGTAGCGGTTCCATCCCTCTTTGCACAACCCCCCGTTGCCACAGGGAGTGCTGCTGCAGCGCTTCTGCAGCTCCCGGGTGCAGAAGCTGCTCACGCCGATGGCGCTCTGGATCTCGGCCAGCCGGCGGACGTCGCGGCTCTTGCCGTCGATGAAGAGGTCGCGCACGCAGCCCACGTAGCCGTAGTTGAGCAGCGCCGTCCAGACCTCCGGCGGCAGGATGAGGTCGGACTTCATCTCGGGCAGGCCGCCCAGGTACATGTCGCTGTCCAGGTCCAGGATCTCGCTGCCCTCGGGGGAGCTGAAGGGTATGCTGCGACTGTTGACTGAGATGGAACCTGAAACGAAAAAACCTTCTAAATATACCGGAAAGCCACAGTTGGATCCTGGAAGCCTGATTTGACAGGATAGTGCAACTGACATATGGCTGGATATTTGACTGATAGGAGCCCAAAACCAACATTTTAAGGATATTTTAAATCAACAGATGTACAGGAGACAGGTAGGATAGGTGACTGACGAGTGTGCATGTGTGTAATGTGCCTTTAATAGGCTAAATGGAGGAGAAGGGAACCATAATGCAGCAGGGAGTGAAACAAAAGGCTGCCGCTCTTGCCTGTGATTAACGACTCTGTCTTAATTTTCTATTAAAAGCCAATTACGGAATCGGAGCAGCGGCGAGATCGCGCGCGCGTGCTCGCGCAAGTAATCGCGCGCGCACGATCCTTATTATAAGGCGCCATTAGGAAGGTGATATAATGTCCTAGGTGCCCATCCACCTACGGATCATTTATTATGTGCCCACTCAAGCGCACAGATGCTCCCTTTCATTTTTGTAGATAAACAAAAATAAATGGCACGCGCTACATTGTTAAAGGAATAATGTGCCGCCATTTCTTCACCGCCGTGATTATAGTCATAGAGGGTTTATAACAACAACAATTTGGTCCACTTTTCGGTGACAGACAAATTGGTGAGAGCATCTGAATCCCTCTAATCCCGTCAAAGGAGCTGTGGGACACAATGGAAATTATAGGGGGAAAAAAAGACAGATGAATATGTATGTGCTTTGTCCAAATTTCGGATTTGTGTTTTCAAAAAAAAAAAAAAAAAAAACAGCCACGGGATGGTAATTTATTACGCGCTGTTTTTGAACAAAAGTCTCACCTTTTCTACCCTCCCTCTGGAAGTCCACATGGCACCAGTCCCCGTCGTTGACCTTTTTGTTGTTGGCCTTGAGCTTTGTTTTTCCGGAACCCATATCGATCAGCAGGTACAAATACCCATCCAGGAGTTCCATGGCAAAGTAATCGGTCTTCAGCTCCCTCCCGGGCCTCTGCTCCTTTGGCCCCTGGGGTCGGCCGTGGCTGAACAGCAGGAGCCCGCTGGGCTCGGTCGTTCGGAAGTCGAAGGAGATGGAGCCGGTTTTCTTGGTGTTCCACTTGGGCAGCGAGATGTAAGACTCGGGGGTGTCGAATGTGACAGGGTCCAGGGCCGCCACGTCCTCGCAGCGGAACACGAGGTCGCCGTGGAGGGTGATCTTGGGGTCACGCTCGATGGCCAGCCGGGACAGCTCCAGCTTAAAGTCATTGTTCTTGTACACCACCTGTAGGACACAATGTGTCAGTGCTAACATCTAAATTACTCAAAACAAGGGTTGTCCGAACCAGATTTCCTGCTATGATCTGATATGAGCCAATACAGTTCGCCGATACACGTTTGCAGTGCTAACTTCAAGTAGGCCTACATCAAAGCAGTTCTTTTTCACAGAGGAATTAGGTGCTAGCAAAAGCTCACATCCAACATTTACTTGTTTTTATTCAAATACTAGGCTCCCATTTACAACCTACGCTATCAAAAAGGTACTCGCGAGCGTAGCAGAACAAAAGCACTGGCCCGGATATCGTAGCACGACCATAGAGATGAGGAGGCCGGGCCGAATCTAACACTAAACAATAACAGCAATACAATAACAAAAAAAAAAAACAATAGCACTAATTTTAATTTATCTTTGCTCTTTCAGATTATTGGGACCTGATAAGTATAAAGACTGAGAATCATATTTTAACAATATTTTGAAACAAATTGTTTTTGGGGAAAGTGATGTCCACATACAGGGACAATCAATCTAAATCTGTCGTAATACAATGTTTCAGGGTCCTTGTATGTGGACATTTGGCCCCATACTAAGAAGAATTAGCTGTTGTACCGTAGGTGACTCAAAATCTAATGTCCACATGTGTGGACACCAGGTCGTAGGAGGTTAAATAAGCTTTGCCAACTTCCGCCAACTGACACTTCCATACTGTTACATATTTCTATCTTAGTTTGGGTCATAGTAGCGAGTGTGTTTAATCTTCAGTCAGATCCGATACGGTTAAAAAGGCCAGCATACTTTGTATTGGAATCCGGACAACGCTACTTTAAACATAAAAGCAAAAGGGAAATTTGACCGATGCTAACATGAAAGGCATCCAGACAACAAACTCGAGTTCAAAGGTGTTTTTCATTTTACCCACGTTCTTCGCTCCCGTTACACTTGTGTGGGTGAAACGCTCCGAAACATCGGAACACGTGCACATCTGACAGGCTCAAAACGCTCCGGGGGGCCATGTGGGAGCAGACAGAAGTTAATATCGCCTCCAGCTTCAATACAAATGTCTCCGACATCCTTTGACAAAATATAGCTACAGCGCTGCACCTCGGCGTTTGCATCTGTGCCGGAATGTGTGAATTCGTAATGGATAGATCACCTTTTGTAGGTCTATTTTTCCTTTTTATGAAACTCGGCATAGTGTTATTTAGGAGGGTGCCCTCAAGGTAAGAGTTCAAAGTGGCCGATGTCTGCACTAGATGCTTTCTTCTCTGATTGTGTTCGTGACGCTCTGAGATAAATTCACTGATGGGTAACATTGAGAAGGAAAAAAAAAACAAAAAACACATCTTCTACTTTGTCTGTTCCTTTTTTCAAATGTCTTGGTTTGCCAAGTTGAGGGAATTGGCTTGTTAACAGCAATAACATGTTTTTCGTCTCTTTTTTCCACATTTGGAGCGCTAAAAGGATCATCTATAGCATCGTTGTTCACTGTATCTAATTTCACAGGACTGCTGCTGTCGCTGTCTTTATCACACTACCTCTTTAAAACGCCTTCCAATTTACCTTTTTTTTTTTTTTTAAAAAAAAAAAAACCAAAACAAAAAAACATATAATTGCCCACTCTCCCCCCGCCGTGCCTGTCAAGCACCGCACCTACGCACGGCCAAACAATGAGTCACAAAAAACATAGATTCTATAATTTTCCTCAACCTGAGACTTCATCTCCTTTATTGGTCATGCTGCCACATTGAATGCGCGCCGTACCATGTCATCTTTAGCAGAGATTAGCGGCGGTAATTAGCGATAATAATGCTGAAAATGGCTACTAATTAAACGTTGGCTAACCTGCTACTTGGTGACGGAAAATGAAAGACGAGACAAGGAGAGAGAGTGAGACCTGACGGGGATTATATTTATTTATAATTTAGCACAGCTTTGCTCCTCAGAGTAGTTTAATCTTTCAACGTATAAATTTGGAGTACTGTTAATGTAGGATGACACAAAATCTGGCTTGATAGATGATTTAAGGGGAAAAAAACTCATTTAACGTTGTTATCATGACTGGAAACTAATCAGTATGTGACTATTACAGACTATATAAAGTGGTTTGTGCTGGATCATGAATGCACCACAAAGGTAGTTTAGCACCTGTTCAAGAAGACCAGCCAAGTTTCACCTTTGAAACGGGAAGCCAGGTCAAATTATGTTTAATACCTATTTTTGTAACTTTCACATAAGCACATCAAAATCAAAAGTGCATCACTGCTACATTAATGTCGTACATAAAATCTCCAGAGACCGGACTTTTGCAGGGGTGGATGGCAATGATTTTAGACAAAAATGAAATCATGTTGAAACTATCCAGTATTCCATAGTGCATCTTTAATTATATATTGTAAATTAATGTCTTTACAGTTTCTTTAATGTCTAGTTCTTTAATGTGCTCCAAGCCACATCACCAGCCATTTTGTGGACATATTGAAACGTGTCCATTTCACTAAGAGAAGGGTGAGTTTTGACAGTCTATCTAATGAAGCAAATCAACAAGTCCATTTCAGTGTCTCGCAGCTTTGACATCTTGTGAAATGGCTACCGTTCAAGGTTAATATTAGGAAGTTAATAACTGGAAACCAGTGGTGCGCGGTGAGACTGACGTCTGGTGAGGCCCTAACTCTTCCGAGTGCCGTGTCAAAAGGACATTTGAATCTTAATCTAAAACAAGGTCTTAAAGCATATAGAAGCTTTTCATGATGCAATCTTGTGGGCTTACATATGTCCCCTATCTGTGCAGTGGAGTACCGCCTGCCTCACCCTTGGTCTCTTTACTGTGGTTTTATGTACAGTCAATAAGCCAGAATAACTAAATTACACTTGTAATAATTAGCTAAACTATAGAAAGTCAGATGTATATTAGACTGCAGTAACAATCCATTTTTTGAGGCTAGTCATTCTTCTACGTATTTAAATGAGGAATACACACTATTTTGACTGTAAAAATGATCCAATTTTTTGGAATAGTATAGAAAATAATTTTATGATTATGGACCAGTGAACAACAGGTGAGTGATGCCATGTTACTCCCATTTCCTCATAATCATAATTTCTTGTGACAACACACAGTCATTTTATATATATATGTTATTTCATAATATACGGGATAGCAAAGTGTGTTTTCTTGCAACATTTGGTTATTCATAGTTATCTTGGGATAACAGTCCATTTTTCCTTGATGTTTTTATTTATTTATACATTTCTATATCTAGACATAAAAAATAGTTTTTCAGGCATATTTATCATCTCTGATCACAGTCATCTGTGATCACCCTGATTTTAGCTTTAAATTGATACAATTGTAGCTGTAGCTACCAGGAAGTAGCACTAAACCACAGACACTAAATGCACTAAATGTTAGTTTATTTAGGACTGGGATCTCATCTACCATTACAACAGTTGGACACACTTGGTGGCACCTGAAGACTAAATAAATCAACCCTAACCCTGAGATAACCAAACAATCACTCCTTATCAGAAGGGAAGGTCAGTAAATGAAAAACATAATAAAGTTTGTGGCAGCTGCATGGCAAATAATAAAATTGTTCATGTTTTGTTTTGCATTTCATTTTTTTTAGCCTAACCACATGTCCCAGTATATGTCCACACTCTTTATCTGGTAATAACTTATTGGAAGGATAATGGCAGTATACTATAGTGTGATAGTGTGTATGGTGTCTCCCTCGAAGCTCACAAGTGATTTTTTGTTTTTTTTTTTACCCAGAATTTTGCTGCAGAGCCGGTGCAATGTCTTTAACTCAGCAAGTCAGGAGTTCAGAAATAATCCCGTTATCTTTCAGTATAGGGTGATGGTAGCTCAATCCGTAGGGGATTGAGTGAAGAGGGGGGGGGGGGGTTTCTTGAAGAAGGGGGGGTTCTTGGTTCAATCCCCATGTCGAAAGGCGGAAGGTGTGCTGGTAGAAAAAGAGGTATTCCTACACTTTTAGAGCACTGCTGAGGTACTCTTGAGCAAGTTACCAACCCCCCCAATCAATCTGCCTTCCAGCACTCTCCCCATAAGCAAAAGTAGCAGACAAGACATTATAAGGGACCTAAAACGCAGCAGCAGGACGTTGTTACCAAAAATGACACGATGCCCTACAAAATTGCCCCTTTTAACTGTGAATATGAAGCAATCTAACACATTTAGAGGCATTTACTTTACCATTTCAGAAAGCCGTTATTCGAAATGGAAAGGTCAGGCGTCACGGCAGCCATGTGTCGCACAACAACAAAAGTTAGGAACGAATGTTGTCGGAGGATGAGAGATTTAGCAGCGAGGCCGAGGAGATTTTATCAAACACAAAGGTGATCCTGAGAGAAGGCTGCAGCCGAATAGATAGGGTGACCAAGCGAGGTTGGGAGGGAGCGAGGGAAAGAGTAAAGGCGAAGGGAGGGGGGGGGTTGAGAGCATTCATCCAGTGCATGGAAGCAGTCGAAGAAATCAATTTTTAATTTGGCCGTCAGGATGGCAAAGCTGGCATACCCGCGGCGCTAGCATGGACTTAATTACACAAAACTGCTCCTGAGAGTGCGGGGATGGCAAACGGAGAGCCGAACGGCGGGAGGGTTGGGGAGAACGAGACGGGCGGCCGACGCGGAGGGAGGGGGGGACGGCAAGGTCAACGTTTGGGAGGAGAAATCCAGGTTGCGGAGGAGAGACAGATGGCGAGAGGTATCCGCCGGAGCAACACTGGAAGGGGCAGGAGACCACAGACAGTCGATTTCACACCTCACCACTCCGACTGGAAGCGGCAGAGTACACAGGCATCACACGCGCACTATATGACTGAAGCGCGTGGGTGACTTTGAGCGCATGCACACAAACACCGCTAATAGCATCACAGGGCTTGGGTGCCTTTTTATGTTTCTTTCGCTGGCCTTTTCCTTTGGATTTTCGACAGCCTGGAGGGTACCAGCCCGCGTATCAAAGGCATTTGGCCATGGTGGCAGCATGAAAGCCATGCCCTGGATGGTAAAATAACTGATAATCTGTGCTCTGACACTGGACTGGCGCCGGATGAAAATGCACCCCTGTCCTTGTACCTTCCTTTTCACTTACAGCTACTACTACAGCCATCCTTATTTTCACTGTGAGAGTCTCTAAATTATTGGGAAAGCTCCTCTCCCCCCGCCACCCTGAATGAGTTGGAAATTGCAAAGAAAATCTTCGAGAGACCGGCGTGTAGCGGACGCTATAGCATTCAGCCTACTATCTTCCATTTCCATATCCACAGACTCGGAGTACAGATCTGTGGCAGCTACAGTATTGATGGGCAGGCTAATTTAGATGTCATTCCCAATTTTTTGGAAGAACACAATAATTCTATCCTCCGGGTCTCTTCTGCGCAAACAGCATGCAGCTAATCCCTATTTAGGCATGGTTTGTCACTAAAGCTTGCAGGTCGCTTCAAGGACAAATGCTAGTTGTGCTCACACAAACAAAACTTCTCCAAGCAGATTACTTATTGAATATTATTCATAATGTAACAGTTCGCACAGATGATAAATATATTTATCAGTGGGCTCGATTTATATAGCACACTTGTAGTTAGCTGGTGGTTGAAGCTGCCTATAAAAGGCCCCAAGGCCAAAATCTGTGTTCAGGCTGCAGGTGTGACCTTCATAAGTCACTATAACTTGTATAATGTTAGGACCTTGAGGAAATCCTGGCTAATGCGAGCTGGGATGACTTTGTAGCCTTAGTCACTTATTAAAGACTTACTATTGCTTCCCTTTGGCTGCAGATACGTTGTGCTATAAAATTAAAAACTTTTTAAAAATGTATCTCTGCCATCCCTATTCATTGGTATTGGCCTTTCAAATATTATGTGACGTATTGTTTCCTCTTTGCCATTTGTGCTGCAGTTCTCTGTTTGTTTGATTCGTATGCTGTTGTTTATCTGGCTATAACTTAAATTGGCCCCTAGGGGATAATGGCGATATCCTTGTAAACTTACACACTGATGAGTCGGTATACAGGAACAACATCACTCATGCACACTTATACACAAAAAAAGCTTTGAAAGCTGAGTTTTGGTTTGGTATCTTGCTCAAGGACATTTAGTATTGTGTACTAAGCAGAGGTAGAGAATCAAGCCATCATCATGTCAGTGGAGCAACCAGTGGTGAGAGAACTGGTGGAAGGGGGTGCTGTTAATATTTTTAAAGCCTGTGGTTCGAAGCATGTGTGGGTGTCCCCCCGCCCTTTCAGAAGTATCTTCATTCATTCTTGATGGTCTTCTGAGCCCTTCGCAACTGACTTCAAGACAGTTGCTCACTAAAAAGAGCTCTCTTCTTAGCATCTGACCAATCACAGAAATCCCACTGGACTGCCTGCCAGAAAGCCTTTGCCTTCAAGTTAAAAATGAGGACTCAAATTACACTGAGATTTGCTCTCATCTTTAGATTTTGATTTGTTGCAGAACTTTTGTCTCTTTCTTTCAACATGAACTCTGCTGGGAGCTTGTATGTTTCACACTTCTATTAGCTCTGGCTACAACTGGTGTGTTTCCATTTTAATAGTCTTAATTATCCGGTTTTAACTCACTAATTATTTCCTTTTTTTTTTTACATTTGCTACATAAAACCATTATGTCCTAGCATTTCTCCTCTTTCCTCCACATTTACCCATGAGTAGTAAGAGTGTCCACCCCCCAACCCCCTGTGCCACTCAAGGGTTTGCCCTGTTAGGAAGGTTTTTTCTTGCCACTGTTGCTTGCTTGTGGGTCAAGTTCTGAGTTTCTAAAGTGCCGAGAGAGAATCATGACTGTAATGAGCCCTATATAAATAAAGCTGGATTGAAATGTTCTTAACAATATCACTTGTGTATTGCATGTTTACTTTAGGAGTTATGTTTAATGAGTAATACACTATGACTGTTTTGTAAGATCAACTAATCCATTAGTAGTCTAATCTTTTGGTTATTTGTTTAAACCAAGTAACCCATTACTTTAAGAATTTTTTTTGGAACATCCCGATCGCATCCTGTGCTGAGAAATGGAGGGTTCTTGGTTCAAGCCCTGTTGTAAGGTGTGCTGGTAGCAAGAGCAGTGACGGAACATATGCAGAGCCCTGCCAAGGTACCCTTGAGGGTAGTACTAAACCCCTTAATGCTCAGATAAAGCCCTGCAATGAGCTGGCGACTCATCCAGAGATGTATCCTACCCTGCCCCAATGCAGCTGATACAGGCTCCTGCCTCCTCATGAGCGAAAAAGTGGTTAAAACAGACAAAAAAAACCCCTTTAACCCTTTATTTTTTATATACAGCGTATATAAAAAAAACTTGTTTGGCAGTCATTTATACTTAATTAATTGTATGTTCTGTGACTCAATGCAAAATGATAAATAAACTATTTAGTGGAATATTGCTGTCTATTATTATTATTATTATTATTATTATTATTATTATTATTATTATTTATTATCATTAGCCTGCAGAGTTACAATTTGGTTTGATAAGTATTCATTCATTCAATTGTCGGGACTTCTCAGTGTGCTCAAAGATCGTATCAGTGAACTGTTGCGAAATGAAAAAAAACGCACTCTTAGCAGCTTCTGTCATGAGATGACAGTGGAACAAAAAAAAACATCCACAAATCACAACAATGTTTCCCATCCAATCAGAGAACAGGATGGGGTTCTCCACCGGTTATGTTTAAGTTGGTAAAAGGGAGGGGCCAGACACCTGTTCTGCTTTGAGGAAGTTGTGTTTTTGCTCAGAATTGCTGATACAACCTTGAAAGCATTTGTATAATGCAAAAGACAATTTGGGATGGACGAGTCCTCTAACACATTGCATTTATTTGTAGGTAAGGCCTGTAACAGACTTTTAATTAATAGTAATGTTGTAATGTAATTGACTGCTTTCCAAAGTAGGTAACTCCGTTCTCTGCACAAATACTCTTTATTACATCCTTACACACACACAGACACACACACACACACACACACATATTCTGTCTGTATGTTGGCTATAAATCTAGCCTTGTCTCGATGAGAGAGTGGATAGTTAAACGCCTTGAGAATTTTAAGACCCACTAGGGATCCCCTCTGATAGCAACCCAAATAATGAAAATGTAATTCTGCAGGCTTAATTAAGTTAGAGATAGGGCGATTACTGTGAGATCCATTAAAAGTGATGGCAAAAGTAATTACTTATTCAATCAGGGTCATTTTATGAGGCAATGTGATGGCACCACGTTGCGTTTGCGCCATACAAGTCATTACATTTACAAGGGCGTAATACTTTCAGGACGTGATTGCTGTTCCTGACAGCTTGCTGCTGGGTTGATGATGTTTTTGTTTACAAAATTTGAGGGAAAAGGTTTTTTTTGTTTTTTTTTCCTCGGTCTTCTCATTTTCTACTTAAGCGTTTCATTACAACTATTTCTTGCAGAGCTTTGAACTGTTCTTCCACCCTGTCTGTCTGTCATTGCCATAGTTGCATATCTGGAATATTTGTCCACCCCCCACCACCATATCTCCCGTTCTCTTCTTCCTTTAGCTAGACATCAGCAGGAGGGTCCCTCTATATCAGCCTGGTCATGCTTGAGGTTTCTTCCTGTTAAAAGGCAACTTTCCCTTTCCACTCTTGCTTGCTCGGGGGTCAGGCTCTAGGTTTCTACAAAGCACCTAGAAGCAAACTTGATTGTAACAGGCACTATTTACATAAACTTGACTTAGATACCCATTCATGTCTAATTTTGAATTCATTTTTCTGGAGTGGTTTTCTTTTTTTTTGTGCTTGCAGTTGATGGATTAATAGTTCTACACTGTAAATAATTATGTGACTAAGAATGTGGCCATGTGGTAACCTATTTTAATGGTAAAGATAACCTAAACTATCCATTCAAACACATGTACACACAATATTTTCTCTTTAATTATCAATTTCTCTCTGAGCATCATTCCTCAGAACCTCGTGTAAGATAATCCGATATGATTTAAAGTGATTTAACATTATCCATATCTTATCCATATCAACATGTGATAAAAATTAATTTGTTTGTAACTTTTCGAGTTGCAAACAGACCACCAAAAACACAACCTCCTTCACTGGGGTAATAAGAGAAAGTCTCACAAAGTCTATTACAAGAGTCCCCCAGAGTCTCCTGCTTCTTATTTCAACAAAAGAATAAAAACTCAGAGGCACACTATTTTCATAGCAGTAAGAGTAAATCTGGCTATTGTTATTCATAAGTTGAAGCCATACGTCTGAGTCGCTTTTGTTCATTTCCGAATGAAAGAAAAAAATGCTTTGTTGTCAAGTTAGTTTTACAAACACACAGCATCAGAATAGCCACCCGATGTTACCTGTGAAAATAATTGTGATTGTGTGGGATGTAAATAGCCAAAACAACCGAAGATTTATCCGCACACAATATGCTGCTGTGGAAAACAGATATACTAACAGGAGCAATTACAATGTGTTCATTCTTCTAAAATATAAAGAGGTTAGCCCCAGGTGGAAATTGCCTGGATAAAATGTACAAATTTTGTAACAGAATAAAAGATCTCATGACTTTTAAAAACAGTTGCTATAGCAAGGAGCAATCAGTGGACTCACATCTTTAAGGCACCCCATGAAGTTGTTGCTGACAGGCGATCCGGGCAGGTCGGCCGTGTTGGGGCTCCCTCCTATGTAGAAGAAGTCATCTGACCCCAGCATGGTGTAATCCTCCTGCGTGTAACCAGTGGTGGTCAAAATGCCGTCCACTGAAATGGTCACCTGGTGTGGGCGTGGCCCACCGGAGACAGATGAAGAATAAGAAGACGCAGAGAGAAAGAGAGAGGGAGGTGACAGGTACAGAAGATAAGAGTGGGGAGATATTTGAAGAATGAGGAGGAGAAACAAGAAAGATAATTGTTTAAACACCAGTGAGAGGTGATGCTGTGTCATTGCGCATGTGAGTTTCGATGCTACCCAGATTCGGTGCTTTCACTGTCATGTGCAGTTGCTAACATTTTCTCTTTATCCTACATAATATGATAAGGTCTATATATGATAAGGTCTGTATAGATATATTCCGCTAGGCAGAGGTCTAGATCTGCATGAGCTTTTGTCAGTAGCCCCTTTCCCACCATGGGAACTTTATTATTTACCGATATTTACACTAAAGTTAAACTTTCTCCAATCGTAAATTTGGCTCCTAAAAAGAAAAATAAAGGTCTGAACAGCTGCAAATGCAGTTAGGGCCTCGAAACAACAGGGTCTGTGAGAGGATAGCTGGCTGAGCTAAATGTAGGACAAACCAAATTCAACAAATGAAGGTTTTAATCACTCAAGCGGGATCTAAAGGACCACATTAACACTCCCACACACATCTTCAGCCTGATTTGGACCAATTTTCCAGAACTTTAAGGTGCAGTAGAAATCCAGTGGATTACCATTTTTGAAACCAAGTACTTCCATTTCTGGTAATAAAAGTTCTTGGAAATGTCTGGAAAAGGGGCTCGTGCAAAGAAAACAAAAAAAGGCCTCTTCACACTAAATTATAGACACTTCTATAGCTTTAGAATAATAGCTTAGCAACTGCAAACAACAGATCTGACACCCAGCTGAGTGCACATTTTTGCAATTTTCTTGGTTTGATGTTTTGTTATTTTTTTTTATTGTTTTGTGCTTTTTTTATGTCGTACTTCCCATGTCAAAAGGGCAACCCATTTTTATGTCTGCTGTTTTTCCATTTGTCGAGAAGGAGCAATCATATAGGACCTGCGTTTAGAATCATCTGTTGGCACTAGTGATGTGTTGGGGCTTTCAGAAGGGCAACTTCATTTTTCTTATAATGATGACAGAGACCTTCCATGTGGCTCTATAGGAAACAAGAGGGGCTTTTCATTTTTTTTTTTTTTTTTTTTTAAACTCACTTTCCCCAAAGCCATCTACTATGCGATATAACATCGACTCAAAATAAGGATATACAAACTTCTGAAGCCTTAAAAAATGCAGATATGACCTGAATAGTCTAAAAAAAAAAATTCTGGGGAAACTATTTTTTGTCATCATTGGGGACTCAAAAGAGAAGCTGCCAGACATCTATCAATCCAGCAGTCAGAGAGAGGACTCTGAACCGTATTTCAAATCATAAAACTTGACTGCAACTGAAAAAGCCAAATTTATGAACATAAATACGTTTTTTTCAGGGCTCCCTCATCTCTGCTCCAACCACACTGAACACTGCAATTTTGAATCCAATAACTGTATTATTTTTGTCACGCAATTCTCAACACTTCCAAAAGGAGACACAATACTGTAGCCTTGTGTCTTCTCGCTTTGCTGCAGCGCTTCATTCGCTGACTGCATCAGGCGCTCCAAAATCTGCACAAACATATGGAATATCTGGAAGCAATGGTTTACAGGCTGTGCAAACCGAGCTGTTGCGAGGAATTCATCTAGATTGTTATTCATCAATCTAACGGAGCCCCAAACACAACATTGTCAACATAAAATTAAATTGTGGCCACAAAATACCTCAAACATGGACATGAAATACTAATGTGTGGCCACAAAATACTAAATTGTGAAACACTCATTAATAATATGAATATACCAGTAATTGATGGACAGCTGGGTAAGCAAATCAAGTGCACCTTCTCAGAAACTGCTGTACCTGTGACATCCATGGTGAGGGTGATTTCTTATTCTTTTCTGGTTCATATCTTATCCCACTTTTAGGCAATTACCTAATTAGATTATGTTTGATGCTTCAGCAGTCATACTGTCAGTGTCCATCATATAGCTTTAGCCCCTCTGATGCCTCTACCTTAAAGCTTGGAGAAGGTGCACTCAATTTGCAGCAATTATGCTAATTTGTATTTTTTGCACACATTACACTTAATTCAAAAATTGCTACTGGTAATTGGTATTTCATGCGCACATTTTTTCTGTTTTGTGGCTCCAATTTAATGTTATTTTTACCTTATTGTGTCTCAATGTAAAAGACGCACAAGAACAATCCACTTCCATATTGTATTCAGTTAAATGTCGAATGGTAATTCAATGTTGGCATTAACGCATTTTCAATTCTCTTTTGGGTTTTTTTTTAGAGATTTATCTCTAAAAACTGAGCAGCATCACATGGGAAGTGTCCTGTTTTTAACCCAGCTGGCATTCAGATATTTCTTCCTCCAGCCTATTCCACTGGAAATGTGTCAAAGAAATTATAGCGAAGGGCTGATTTCAGCAAATCCATAGCTACTTACATGATCCCCCTCACAAAGGAACCTTGGCTGTCTAATTTTAAACCACCTAACGGCTGAGGCGCTCTGCTCCCTCGTGAGGCTGTTTCACCTGTAGCTCGTATCGAACCTCGGCTAAATGCCGCACCGAGCACCGCGGAGTGCTCAGTTGAGCGTGTCACCGGCTCATTGACCAAATCCGACTTCCCGCCTGCAGCCTGACGGTGAGCGAGCGTGCTGATCTCCCTCTTGACGCATAAACAGGCATCAAGCTGGTTCCAGCTGTGCAGCTACAAACAGCGGTGTCCACATCTGTGTTTTACTTGAAGCCTTAATAGACACAATAAGGGCATATGAAAGACTATAAATATCCTTCATATATATATATATATATATACATACACATAAGAACATTTATTTACATTTATCCTGATTATACATTGGCATATTTTCCTTTTATGTGGTTATGATTTGCTTGATTTTCTCAACCTAACGAGGATGTGAAAGTCTAAAGGTTCTGTTTGCAAATTGATTTTTCATTGGGGAGCAGTGCTCACAGATGTTATGGTGTTTAAGCGAGCGGAAGTCTTGCAAGAACCCTAACCCAACTGAATCTCTTAATTGTATCCCAAAACTCGAGATCAACCTTCGCGAACGTTTGTGTCTCACACTCGCCTGACAGAAACGAGGTAGGCGCAAATGGACCTCAGTGCTTACGTGAGTCTAGCTGAGTAGCTATATGGTCTAGTATAGCTTTATCAAGGCCGCCAATCCATAACTGACATTCCCCAGTCTTCTTTTCAACACGTGAGACAAGTTCCACCACGAATTATAAGGCAACGTCTGAGTCCTTTGTCAGAAATCCTGACATATACAGATCAGTGTGGCACCCGACGGCGCTTCCACGTACTGTATTTATGGCTGTGATCCGAGCAGAGACAAGCTTACCTTGAACCTGTTTCACTCACCTGTGCTTCTAATACAGCCACAGGTCTCTCAAAATGAAGAAACAGTGTGTTAGATTATGAATATTTCAGCTTCATATTCTGTCGCCCCTGTTTGATCGAGGCCAAGAGAGGAAAAAAAAAAAAATAAGTGGTTGACTTTGATAGATATCTGGCAGCTTGCCATTGGGTGGAATTGACGGTAGAGAGAAGGGGAGAAAAAAGAGAAATCCTCTTAGCTCCTGAACTACGGCGTTCCTCTATAGCGGAAAGAGCAAAGACTGGGAGGCCTGAGGGGGGTGTCTGCTGTTTTTGGAACAGCCATCAAGGTGAGGAAAGAGAGAACGGGAACGCTGCGTGAACGAGGAGCGCTTTCGATCGGGGGGGCGCTCAAAAAGGGGTCAGGTTGGGGGGTGGGGGTGGGGTGGGTGAACAAAATCGGTTAGTATTTTTGTAAGTAAGGGGAAGTCAGACACAAAAATGGTTGTTAGTACGGTTACAACAAAGGTTGGATTCAAACGGTAGATTAGTAACGTCGTTTTAGTAAATTCGGTGATAACGAGGATTCGGGAAAGTCCTCTGCAATTTGATTGCTCAAACCAGGTCCGGGTTTGGACCAGCGTGTTTTTGAATGACACAGGTTTGCTTTTGGCTAAGAGGAAACAAAATCAATCCATTCAGGACAACGGGGAGACACACTAGCCATGCACTCAGGCAGAATAGATGTCAAAATGTAGATTCAAAGGGGGGCAGGGGGAAGGGGCAGAGGGTGCAAGTAGAACACAACACAAACACGGCACAAACGGGGAGCAAAATGCAGGGAATTAAAGAGGCAGCGGGGGAGCAAATGCACGAGAGAACATCAGACAGATGAGCAAAGGGTGACAGGGATATGATGAGATGGACTCCCCACGTGTGCCAAGGGCCATCACGCGCTACCGGTGATGCTACCAACATGCCAACAAGTAGCGCCACTGCGTGTAACTGGGCAATGGAGGGATCAGTAATGGACTTAAGGGGGTGATGGGTTAAAGTATAGGAAAAATGAAAGGAGAAAAAAGGGAAGAGTTCCTGTTCTTGGTGAATTGAGAGCTTGAGATAGACAAAATTGGAGAAATTTGGGGAAAAGAGACAGATAGATAGATAGATAGATAGATAGATAGATAGATAGATAGATAGATAGATAGATAGATAGATCTTTTCACCAAGAGGTTGAAATCCTTCTTCCCTCTGTTCATTTTTTCCCATTTTTAGACATGGTGTGAGGTCATTACTCATTTTAGTATGTTGATATTAAGCTAAACTGATACATTAAAGAACCAAAATAAATCATAAATAAGAAGAAGGGGCATGGCTAAGCTTTTTATGGAAGTATTGATACTCTTGGGACAGCTGATACATATATGTATGTATGTATATATTTTAGCCAGGATATATACATATACATATATACTGAATGCTATTTTAGATTGAAAATAATACAAAAATAATGGGGAAGAGGTTTAATTATCTTCATGCAAAGACAATGGTAAATAAGAGTATAAGTTAGTGTTAGTGCTAATGACTGGTTGATCACACACACACAGATCAGAATTTCTCAAAAGATAAGCTTTATTTTTATTAATTTGACTAACTTCTTGCCTAAATAACAGGCTCATCTCAACACATGGCTGCTCTTCCTTACGTTTAAAGCTTTATGAAACAGGCAAATGTGTTTTATTTTCCATAAGGAGCTTCTGTCATCCACTCATTTTGATTATGGCACCGGTTCCAGGATCCACCGCCACATTAAAGCAGTTTATTAAGTTTGGTATGTGTGTTACGGAGGGTGTGTTGCCATACAGATCTAGGCCTAGCTCCCTCTCTGCTCATAAATCAACTGGGGGTCGCTAATGGGATCAAGCCCTCATTTGAGGCCTATTTTACAGTGAAGGCCTGGTCGCTAAATCAGGAGCTGTAAATACTTTTCATGAGTCCATAAACCACAGGACGGCAACTGTTGATAACAGATCACTCCATTACGAGCTCCAAAGGTCCACCGGAGGTGATGGTCTTCCCCCTTAAAAGGATGAAGAAATGATGGAAGATAATACTATTTTATTCTTTTCATTTTTAAAGTCTAGTTTGAACTGTAACTGTCTGAGAAATCTGCTGTGTGTGTGATCATTTAATAGAGTTCTTCTACAAAAAGAAGCAGGAGCCAGGTAGGAAAATAAAGAATTAAAAATATATATATACATATATTGCATTATGATTCTTTATTTCTTCATACGGATATCATTTGAATTAAAGAAATGAATAGAAAAATACTGAAACATAAACAAAATCTAAATTTCTAAGATTTTGGGAGACCTCTTTGAATGAACGCTTTATTTTTAGGAAGGGGAGAGCCAGATGGCGATAAAAACAAAAAGAAAAGTGACAACATATAAAAGGGATAGAGGAATAAAAGAAAAAATAAAACAGAGTGGTGGTTTTTCCAGCTACCTTGGAACTGATGGTGGATTGTACTCAGTAAAGCAAACAGAATAGAAAGGTAACGGAAAACCCAGGGCAAACCAAAGTATAAGACAATTAGAATGATATCTACCATATAATGCAGTTTGTTTACCATAGCGTGTCCAATGCCTGCGTGCTTCGGGAGAAAACAGGGGGAAGGAGAAAGAAAAAAATAATAATGACCAACCTTAAACTCAAGGAAACACAGCTAAACCCCCAAAAGTGGGAAAGAAAGGAGAAAAAAAGGCTGCAAAAGTTCTTTCTTTTAACATAAAAAGTGTATATAAATATAGTTAAATTTGAAAGGAAGCAGCTTATTTTCCTGTTTATCTACACAAAAACGTCCAAATAAAGAAATAAAGAAAGCAACCATAGAAATAATTTTGTTGAAAAGGGTGTAAATAAGCGGAAAAAAAAAGGAATCCAAGGATAACAGTACATTGGTTAGTATGTAAGTTGTAAGTTAATTAGATAAAACAACAGATGATTCACATTCCGTGAGTGACAGAGTGTTAGTTGTAGAAAGAAAAAAAGGCAAGGGAAAACAAAGTTCAACGATGGGAATCATATCGGAAGATATCAGAAGCTGGTTAGTAAAGGGTACAAGAGTTAGCAAATCAACGTCCACAGAGGAAATTTCAGTGGTTTTGATTGGGCTATTGCGGCCTATATTCAGGGTTGACTCTGAGGAACTGATCTAGTCAATGGCCTTGGCGGAAAGTAAGGTCCAAGAAAAATGGGCGGAGTCATCACGAGCGATTATTGGACTATTTGCATGAAGCAAAATTCAGTCGTTGCACTGCAACTTTTTTTTCTTTGGTATTGGAACATTGTCAAATGGTGCATTTTAAAGGTAATGATATAATTATCATGGGGCATTTAATAAATAAATAAATAAAAAAAAAATTGCTGTGGAAAGAAGAGAGAAATGACAATCAAAGTGAAGGCTTTCTGTAGCATCCTGAAAGAGAGAGAAAGGTTCATTTAGTCAATGAATTCATCCAAACACAAAAAGTCACAAAAACTCAGAGGACCTGCAAGAAGAAAATATCAAAGAGAAGATGAAAATGTATTACTTCAAATGTATGTGATTGAAGCATTGAGGGATTTCCATTTGTTAATGATATCAAATTTGAACCAGGGGTGGATTGTCCTGGTGTCTAGGGCCTGGTCAACAGGTATTTTGCCTAATACAGTTGCCCATTCAGTCATGTGACCTGCTGTCCATTCCTGTGGCCGACTGTCTATTGGGCCCATACGTTGACACACCCGATTGGTTAATTGTCACACAGCGCCTGAAGGAGTTGCAGGAGTCTTCTGTAATTGCACCCCCCCCCCCCCAAATGTGAGTTTTCTTGGGACCACCATCATGAAATCCTTCAGCAAGTCTATCAAATTAACTAACACCATTGCCAAATAGATTGCAAAGAAAAAAAAAACCTTTGTTTTATTTGTGCATGTCCTGGAAAAGCAAACTGTTTGGTGTATAAACACTATCAAATTGTTTCACTCCCATGGTGCCAGGCTTGTTCTGTACCACACCATCATTCAACATTTACTTTGTAACCTCCTGCCCATGGGCACATTGACTAAACACATATATCTGATATCTCGTAGGTCTGGGAAATGTGATTTTTGGCCCCGGTGTGGGAGATAAAGGCTACAGGTGTCACCCCGAGCCACACAACGACATAAGAGATAAGAAAGCATGAGATGTTTCCTTAAAAAGTGACTAAACCCCTCGGTTTTGGCTGACATGCTTCTAAGGTGGAAATAAAAATAAATACATAAACAAAAGCCTTGATTATGGGTGGAGCTCCTGGAGCAGTTAAGACACGCCCAGACACTCCCACCACATATACAACCATACATGAAAACACACAAAATAATAATAGCTAGTGAGCTGACTATGAGTAACTCTGAACTGGATAATATACTGGTCGCTTTTGCGGAACAGGTGTTTGTCAGCTCCATCCTACCTGAAAACACACCAGCATCATCTTCTCGGTGCGGCTCCTGCTTTATTAGGAGGTCTGGGGCAAACAGTAGTGGTTCACAAGGAAAGCTTCCTAGATAAAAGGCATTTGTTTCAGCAGGAAAAAAAAAGTGGTTTTGGGGTTTAGTTACTTTTTAATATGTCGACTGAAAATTTGGTGGGCTTTCATAGTAGCGTTAGAAGTAGCAGAAATTTAGCCTAGATAAAGGAAGATAAGCTATATGTAATTTTGATCTATTTGTCCAACCGAAATCAGTGGGAAGTCCTACATCTTGTTGGAAATGACACACTTCTAAAATACAAAAGGTCAAACAATTGAGCGCTTCACATTTGATCGAAATGCCACACAAGTGGGTCTTTCAAAACGAAAAGTGGCTTGTGGGTGTGTATATGTGTTGAGGTTACCCTGCTGTGGCATCCGCGTGGGAGTTGGCACCTGCAAACAAAGTCCTTCCGATGGGGGCTAACGGGCTAATTTGAATCTTCATGCACGCCCACTCCCGATCTCCAGGTGAAGGTAAAGTGCAGACAGGGGTCACCTACTTAGTCTAATGACTACTCTTAATCCATTAACATGGTGAATATGATTCAGGGGTGGGCATTTGCACAAAGGAACCAAACACCATCGCAGCAAAACAACAGCTGATTAATGAGATATGACGGAAAGCTTAGGCAAAGGTAAGTGTTTGGATAAACGTGCTATTATGAAGGTGGAAACAAATTTCTGTCGAGAAAAATAAACATGGGATATTAACTGCAGCCTCTCTTAATTTTTGAAGTTGTCTGGATGATGAGGCTAGAGATTCAGGATGGATGAGCAAAAGAAAAATATCCTTCAAATAACACTGATCATTCTTGACATGGCTGGGCTAAGGGATCGTGGAAAAGGGAAGCACAGGGAGGGCCAAATGAAAGAAAGATAGCTTTGTGTTCTGAAAGAATTTAAAAGAATTTGCATTTTTATCCTTAACAACGCTATAGAGAGGCTTCTTGTGGCCAAATGATGGTTGAGCAGAAATACTGATAGCTATAAGCTATAAGAGCTATAATAGCTATAATAAGATATGGGCAGAAGGGGCATTTTACTGATATCCAATACAAATGATATCCAATACAAATATTCTCCAACTCTTAATTTCTGGTATTGATATCAACTGATACCAACATATGCCCCCCCAAAAAAAAAAAAATAAATAAAAAACAACAAAAAAAATCACTTCTGATATCTTGACATTTTGAGTGAAAGAAGAAGATTAGAAGACTTTAATGTCAATATCAGCCAATAATATTAGTAGGCTGATAATATTGAAAATTTTTTTCTATCCATTTTATTTCACATTTGCAACCTAATGTCAGTATTTTACAGGGAATAAATGGACCCTAAATGCATCATCCTTCTGCACATGTCACTAATTCTGTCAAAAGAGTTTGTCAACTCAAGGACATCCACCCAATTATGCAAAGAAATCGGACAGAAACGTGTACTCTGAGCCTTTCTGTCACAATTTCCAATTCAAGATGCAAGACTCCTTTATCCGTGATGTAATTACCCAAGAGGCTGCGCAAATCTCTCCCTGCGATTCCTCCGGGATTCGGATAGCATTTGCCAGAATTAGCGTTAGCTCCTTCGGCAAACAAGGCATTGCTACGGAATAGGCCTCTCAAAAGGAATTTGCAGTCGACTAATTCTGATGTTTATAGCTTCTAATAAACGAGGATTAATTGCAACATAGTTGCCAGTATTCATTATATTGGGCTGTAATCCGGTGCTGCTCCCCACGTGTTTGCTTATAGTCTAATTACAATAGGTAGAGGGTTAAATGGAGAAAATGAAATAAAAGTAATCAGCTGAGCCACTGAGCCAAGTGATGTGGCAAAAGCAGATGCGTGGAAGATCTAGAGGCTTTCCCTTTAACGCAATCCTAAAACCTGTAAGTATTACTGAACTGGCTCCTTTGTTGGGCTCAACCATGCAGAAAATTAAACTTTTGTTCTATTTTTGTTATCTATTTCATCGACTGAACTATCGGATAAACAGTGACTTTTTAAGGATTTCAAGGCTTCGCGAGGTGTAAAGGCAAACAGCTGATATAAGCAAAGCCATAATTTGGGATTAGGGAGATAAATACATCTCGTATCTGAAGGAAAGTGTGCAAAGCAGAGGAGCTCATTTGGTTCCACACCGCAGATTTGATTGCCTTGAGGAAATCCCTCTCGTGCACTTGCTTTAACTTTGCCTCAAAACTCAGCGCGCCCAGAGCCCCTGCTGTAGCAGCTTTAATGCCCCCTCTGTAATTGACCCATGAGGGAAAATATGCCGTCTGAAATGTTTGCTGATGGAGGATAAAAGTCCAAGTCATGTAAACAACCACAGGCCTCGACAAACAACCTTGTGGCGCATCTCAGCAGGTCCCCTGAGTTAAATATGTATATATATCATCACGGATTACATATCGTAGCATGTGATGACAAACATAATCTGAAACTAAGATTAGCAACATATTTGATTTTGTTTTGTTTTTTTTCTGAGGAAAGTTTGTCATAGTGGTTTAGTTGCAAAATTAGCAGCCACTTGCTGCGAGATATGACCGTGGTATAACTGAAAGCCAGGCAGAGGAGAATCATGCTCGTACTTTTATGCTACCGTCATTTTCTGCTTTATCTGTGACTCGGCGAGCAAGCTAGCACGTTAGCAACTTAATTGTTAATAAGTTAACAAATGGCTTCGTCTGTTACGTCATCTCTGATTTTCACCTTATTAAGGATTTGGCAAAGACGGACCCCCCTGAATGACCCCTGTTCTTTCTCCTATAATCAAAATATTTTGATTATGCACACACAAACACACACAAACGCACACTTCTCCTCCCTCTGGAGTTTATCTAGGTGCCGTCAGCACCTCAGGAAGGCTACAACTATTGCTGACTTTCTCTCGGTTGTTTACCTTCTGCTTTTGGGTATTGATATGCGATCTCTTCCTCCGGTTGTCATTTGCCCGTTGTTAGCCATAGCACCTGCGCGGCTGAGCAAATGTTGTGTTTGTTATGTAATTATAGGTGTGGAGAAATGAATAAACATGAACGTGGCTGTGCAGGTAGTGGAAAATGAGGCTGAGAAGTGAGCGAGGACGGGACGGCAGAGGAAATCTAATGCAAATTGGCTTCTTTCTTCTTTCTTTTTCTCTTTTTTTAATACACGCAACGCAGAGACACTTTTGGTTTAGATTTCAGATGCTGCAGGTTTTTAATGAGGTGCCCCCCCTTCCTTGTATTGTCACACAAACACTGTGCTTGAGACAGCAATCACCCAGAAAGAGACTATTCCTGGTACCAAATGAAAGTTGAAACTATGAATATCAGGCGAATTTAATTTCATTTTCACCTCAATTAAGTTTACTTTTATTTTATTTTCACGCCTTTCACAGTCAAGATTGTCTCTTGGTGCTTTATAGAAACATCAAGCAAACGCAAAGCAAGGAAAAGCTCAGTTTTAACAGGAAGAAACCTTGAGCAGGACCAGGCTCATATAGAGAGACCCCCTTGCTGGTGGCTGGGTAATGGAGGAGAAGGGGGATAGGGTCACGGGAAGAAGGCCCCTGGGTTTGAATCCCAGTGGGATGGGTGCTGGGGTCTTTCCGTGTGGAGCTTGCATGTTCTCCCTGTGCCTGCGTGGGTTCTCTCCGGGTACTCCGGCTTCCTCCCACAGTCCAAAGACATGCACAACCGGGGATTAGGTCAATTGGAGACTCTAAAGTGCCCATAGGTGTGTCTATATGTTTCACCCCTGCGACTGACTGGCATCCAGTCCAGGGTTTCCCCCACCTTCACCCAAAGTCAGCTGGGATAGGACCTCTTTGTGCGACCCTCTGTGGAGCAATAGGCAGTAGAAAACGATGGATGGATGGACCAAGGGCAAATGTAAAAACATACTGTACTTCAATGCATATTTTGAAATGAAAAACTGGATCGTGTGCACGCATTGTTTCATCAAGTGTGACAAATGAACTCGTCTATATTAATTAAAATCTGAATGTGGTAACTATGCCTTCAGCTTAAACTGAGTTGTAAATTGTTATCTTTTAATATAAAATAACAAAAATGCTGATAATTAGGAACCCTGTCTTGTCTTTTAACTGAACAACCGATATCTAAGAGCCGGGAACAGTTTATCACCCGAGAGCGGAGCTGCCGTCGTTGCTACGTGACAAGGTAGTGAGTATGGAAATTAGAGCCTGAGATAAAACCGGAGAAGCTTTCATTTCTGCGTGAAAGATAAAAAGAAGGGGAAAAAAAAAAAAGAATTTCCTAAGTGAGCGTTAAGGTATCTGGAATTGATTTAAGAGGTAGGGATCATCGTCTCCTTCTGTTCTTTTTCCCTGTTGTTTCCCAGTACGACATGCTATTTATAGCATTGGCATCAAATGTGGTGATTATGAACAGGGATTACAGCACACCAGTGGCAGACTGCTGAATGACGGGTTTACTTTCCGAGAGCAAATATAGAAACGTCTCCTTTTCAAAAAGGGCCTAATAGTTTTGGAAGCCGGTACGTCCTCGGGGGGGGCTCCTACAGAGCTAATAAATGGCAATGATTTCCTCTGATGAATTTTTCAATCATAACAACTCAGCCTTGGCGGCGTTCCATTTGATAATCGCAGTATTTTTAGGAGGGAAGCCATCCTTTAAAGGTTTCCCATCCTTTGACTCGGAGCTCTTTCTATAGAACAACTGTATCGCGGTTTGAGGCCTCGCGTGCAGGCGTAGCGTGACGAGCATGCTAATGACATCCTCTTAGCTAGCAGCAGTTTCTGTCTCATATCGCACACATTCATGCGTGTGTCGGAAATTCAAAACTCACTCTGCTGAACTGAAAATCCACATTCTGCTTATTGGAATATACCTCAACGGGGCTTGCTTTTGAATATTTACGGTAAATTAGCCACGTTGTGTCACATAACCATAACCTCAGCCACATTTATTGTCGGAATCACCCGCATGCAATTGCGTACCTCTTGCAGTGAAGTGCTCATTATATGTATTTTTTAATGACATACTTGCAAATTTATTTTAACCTGATTGTTGTTAATGTCTGTTCATCCGTTAATCAATTAGAAGAAAATGACACTAAAGAATAAAAAGGGAAATGCTGATGTAATGGAACACCAGGGCACTTGACAGCTCTTGCATGACACTTTATTATTTATTTCTATACCTATATTTATGAGAGAAATCTGATTTCAACATTAAAACGGTATTTTACATGAACACAACGTTTTTTGGAGATCTGATCATGGTGAGGTTGTCTTCTAAAAATAAAAAGTAAATAATCAAAAAAGCTTCGCTTGTCAAGACCAACATTTGAAATGTATGACAGTGAAATGAAGCTTGTAGAAATGTAATCAAGGCTGGACATGTTCCACCAATCAATTCTTCAGGAAATTTAGGGAAAATTGAATAGTCCTACCCCAACTTTTTCTTGAAGGAAAGGTTTTACTTGTTTGATTTTGATGAAAATATGCCAATATCCCAAGTAAATGACAAACTTTTCTGAGGTGGAAAAGGGGAATAATGCGGCCTCAATCAATTTAATTAAATGTTTAAAAAAACAGCACTGCTCCATCTGCTCTTATTAAAAGGCCTTCATTGAGTGTCCTTTTAGCTTTATTCAATAAACAGTCCCTGAGTTAAATAAAAGGGCACAAATCTATTTGTAGAATCAACTATGAATGGATCTTTCAGGGTGCAATCCCCTCTGAGAAAATGATATGAAATTTCCATTTGAACCATGCATTATGATTTTATCTACATCAATTTCCAGTGATATGGGAAAAAAAAGTCGCCTGTAAAAAGAGCTCAAACTGCCTCTCCAAAGACCCTGGCTAAGCCATTTGCCAAGTTCTACGACAGATGTGGAGTCTTTTGGTTGTAAATCTGCAATGGGGGACTGTTTTTTAAAGCCCGCTTTTGTTGTCCTTTTCTATGGCGGAGAACAAACCGCTGTCTCTATCCCAGTGCTCCACCCGTGCTCAGATATTCCTTTAGTCGGAGACAGCCACGCTGCACTTCATTTCCCACTCTCTGTTGCACATACACTCGCTCCCTCTCTCTTTCTCTCTGTGCTGTGAACAAACGAAAAAAAAAAAAAAAAAAAAAAAAAAACGGACGTACTAACACGCACTTAATTCCCCATGCAAGTGTGTCACATATTTCCTTTTGCTGGCAGTGCTGTCCTTTGCGATGAAAGGCCCTGTTGAGCTCACACAAGAGCCGATATGATGGCGGGTCATCGTTACCGTCGCGGTGGCTGTCACATAGAAATTTTGCCCCCCAAAACGAGAATTCTTACGACGTACAGAATGCTGCGTTCCTTCGCTACCTTGAAAATCAAAGGCATTACAGTCAGGCTAGGGTTGCAGCTCGACTAAGCCTTTTATTTTGGGGCTATTGTCTTTGTCCCCGTACTCATCCGCCAGAGTGCAATTGATTTATTGTTAATCACGTTGCATCAGCTATAACAGGTTAGCATTGTTTTTTTTTTTTAGCTTCAAGACAATTGGTGGTGGCGACCTATTAAGTTAGCGACCCAGGGGTAAGCTAATATTTGTTTATCTGCCCATAACCGAGCTCAGGTTTTTAAGTGCTATCCAAGCGCTATCCAACTTCTGGTTTGAGATGCGGCACAGGTATTGCGTAAATCTACTGAGTGATATTTTGATATAAAGCAGAGACACTCGCAATAAAATACGTTTTCCACTAAACAACAATTCCCACTAGCTATCGAATTTCTGCTTGCGTAACTCTGAGTTGCAGTAAATTCATTTTTTATTGTTTATTTACTTGCTTAATAACAAGGGTCGAGACACATGAGTTTAACCTTTCAGTCCAACCTCAAATCCAATCCGAAGTTTGCATGAAAGAATGTCAAAATGACAGAAGTTTACGATGCACATCGTCGTATGCTCATCGTACAACGCTGTTATTTACCTCAAAGTATCACATAAGTATATGATTGAGCTATAAAATCAAATATGACCTAAAGGTTGAATCTGAGTTTTCGAATTTGAATTGGATTTTTTTTCTGCTTCTGTTTGTTGCCCATGAAAAGCTGCGCTAATGGCTAAGGGAAGGGCTAAGGGGAAATAATCTTGAAAGATTGAAAGCGACCTGTGTCACGCGCAGCTCTGAGGCTAAGCGAGGGGACGGTTTTCCCGTTGCGTCAGGGAAAGCACGTCACAGCCGCATTCCCCCCCTCCACCTGTCAGTGTGGAGTCAGAGCCGGAGCTGTCCGCGTCGGACCGGAAGCGTGAGTCACGAGCGTGTAAGAATCCGCGAATGTGTGCCAGAGTCACACTTTTAAATATGCGGTCATTTCCGCGAGGGCCTTTCTGTTCGCTCTTGAGAACACTTCAACACACAAACCGAAAGAAGAAAATCAATTACAAGAAATCAGTTTTACGTTGAAGTGTTTGCACACAAATATGTAAATCGAGATTCAGTTTCACTCAATATCAACTTAATATCCAACTATTCCCATCATGACATAATAGTTGTTCTCAGAAACATAGAGTTAATAAAGTGAACTATAGAACTGGGACATCTACCTGATCTGCACTTACTCTAATGTTTCTCTGAAACACGCAGAGTTAAACGCTCCGACTGACACTGATGCGCTGTAATAGCCGTAATGGGTTTGAGCGCAATCGCGCACGGCGCCACTGGTCCCGCCGTCTGGTATTTTAGGCACGATTACGGACGAAAAGTCCTATTTGTCAGTGATTTGGAAGTTATTTACGCAGGGGAAAATGCTCGCGTGCAGATTAGTTTTTGTGTCTGCGGGCCAGCCGAGGAAATCGTTACGAGACCTCGAAAGAATAAAAAGAAAAAAAAAAATCAATGCTGATTGCATATGCAGTCACCAAGTAAAGGGTCTTGACATATGCTGTGTACGGTTAATATTCAATTACATTCATATTTTTCGTTTTAACAATGTGCAATTTGTATCATTTCAGTGACATATTTTGTTCATATGTTTGTTCTTTAAATTGCAAACTCGACGTATAGTTTGTGTTTCAACGGCAGCATCCGGTGGGGTTCAGAGTCTGAAGTATGCGCATGAGTTACAATGGACTCGCGAGGTCATAGCGCATGTCCTCACCTGCCTTTCAACGGCGAAGCAGAGGGAGTATCTAATGTCTTCAGACACACTCGCACGCATACACACGCACAGACCTTCGTTCCCAGCGCAGTACCGGCCGCCGCCGCTAGGGAGCGCTCTGAATCTGTGGCCACCGTGGATCCTCTCCACCGCTCATCCCCTGTCTCCGCTCTGTTTCTCACTAAAAACACATTACCACCCCTAAATCGTTTTCTATCCATTTTTTCTTTCATTCTTAGTCGGTTTAATCAGCGCCCCACGGAAAGTAGATTCTTTTTACGAAGAAAGATGGCAAATTTATAGAAAATGTATTGAGGGTACAGCTTGCTCGTTGGTTTTTCCTTTTTTTTTTTGTTGTTGTTGTTTTTAAGATATACTTGTTGTGGCAAGTCATTAATAATCGAAGCCAGAGAGGACGAGAGGGGGTAGTGGTGACTGAGGTTGCTGGCTCACATGATCGCTAACCTCCTTTACGCATACCTGAGTTACGTTTCAGACCATATGGGCTCGCCCTGCAGCCGCACTTGCACAAGCGTGGGTAGGGCGCGTCTGGAAATGCAAACGTGTCTGACGAGACGGCGGAGCACGTGAGTGCTCGTTCGTCACGGAAACAATCAACCGGACTGGACTGCTCGACAGCTTGTCAATTACAATGATCGTCTGGGGATTGAAGTCATTAGGTGGTCATCACAGGTCACCTGACTAGCGCGGTGATAGGCGCAGCCTTCTAAAATTGGGAAGAGATAGTCGGAAGCTCACGTCTCAGTATGGGTGGAAATTGTTTATCTGCCTTTTGATCGTTACGTGTCGATGGTGAGCTGCTTGTGGTAACAAGTCATTAAAAATAGTGGCTTCCCAACGCTCATTAGGATTGTATTTGTGTGCACCTGACATCCCTGAAATGGATTCTCGTCCTTGGTTGTTTCGAGGGGGAAGGGGGGGGTGCTGTTCGTCTAAGGGCGCTTTCACACCCGAGGTGTTTGGTCCGCTTTAAATGGACCAGAGTTTGTTTCCCAAGATAGTTCACTTTGTTTGAGGATGTGTGAAAGCTCATCCGGATCGCACAAGTCTAATTGGCCTGAAAACACGCATCGCGGGCTCTTGCAAGTGAACCCCGGCGCAGTTCGCTTACAATGTGAATGCAAATGGATGGTCCGCGGATCCAAAGAGAGGAAGCGTTGTACGGACAACATTGTAAATCCGAAGAAGTAGACTAGCCACAGGAAAAAAAAAAAAAAAAAGTTTGAAAATGTCTCATTAGTGGACATGGAAGGGCGGGAAGGTGCAGGCCCTGAGGGAGAATTTGTTTTGTTGTAAACAAACTGACCGGAGGGGAAGGATTTCTGATTTTGCTACCTGGTCGGCACTAATTTTGGGAAATACAGCCCCAAAATGAGCTGGTGGTAACTGTCTGACTTTGTACAAATGGTGTAGTCCACGTGTAGCGGAGAGGGAAAGTGAACCAAACCAAATAAAGGTATCCCCTACATCAGGGGTGGGCAAACTACGCCCCGCGGGCCACATACGGCCTGTTAGGCTTTCCAATCCAGCCCGCCGAACTCATCCAAATTATCGTGAAAACCTCACTCATGTTCCCCTTTCCTGCAATTCCCACGTTTCACCGATAGATGGCGCTACCGGTCACATGCACTTTCAGGTCACGCAATCACATAACTTATTGTTTTCTTTTTAGATTTTGCATATAAATTTTACACATAAAATTAACAACTCAAAATACAGTTTTCCTTCCCTCCAAACAACCGTAACATTAAACAAATAAAGACTATCGTAATCGTCGTTCTCATTGTCATGGCGACCTATAAACAACACAAAATAGCGTCCACTACAGAAAGACAGTTCTCAGTACAAATCTATTAATAAATCGGGATGTACATTTATTTGCATGTTCTTACTGTGCTATGAGGTTTGCACACACTACATGTCATGCTTTAGTATATCCGGCCCAAGCATCAAATATTCCTGGCCCTGCCCCTCTGTCAAATTTTAGAACCTATTGCGGCCCGTGAGTCAAAAAGTTTGCCCGCCCCTGCCCTACATACTGTACATTCACCCAAGCGAGCCTGAGGCCACAGTCCATCTGATTGGAAAGTGCCCTTACTCTCAATATACGCACCTCTATCCATGTCTCAGGTGAGCTGCTTTCACACTGAACGCACAAATTGAGGCACATATCAATGGGTGCAATGGAGCATAGAGCCGTCGGCGGGGCAGGGGGCATTTCGTCCGAGTGACCACACTTCATCTTTCCTACGTATTGTCAAGTAGTCATGTCACCGTGCTCTTGATGCTGTATTTTACTTTAGATCTCCTGGCTTCCCTACCGTTGGACACGAATGCAACATAACAGCGCGCCCCACCCAAGTCAAGCGTGCTTTAACTCAGGTGCAAAGGTGCAAAAAAAAAAAAACAAAAAAAACATGCTGTGCTCAGCTCCCCGCAGACCTCTATCGTTTCAGGGTGGAAAGAGCTTAAAAAAGCAGAAATATATGATAACTTGGTTAAAGTGCAGATTGCACCGTCAGCACTTTGGCATCACTTTTGGTAAATTTTGGCATCATTTGATATTTCTTTTCCTCTTTGCTAACTTTCTATGAGCATTAATGGAGGCAGAAAAAAACCCCAAAACAAAACAAAACAAAAAAAAAAAACAACTGGTGCCAATGTACAGTTTTTTTTTAGTGTTTTAAGGAATTCAGTCCATTCACAGTGCCTATTACTAGGTATAACAGGCAATTTATCCAAATTACTATTGTCCAAAATAATTGAAGAGGTAAGCACAGCATGTGTAAGAGAAATTGATTGTATCTTCTTACTGCCAGCTCTAACTGCCTTTGAAATTCCAATGCGGTCTGCAAGACCAGTATTTAGAGTGCTTGCATATGAATATGATTATGTTAAAACAGCAAACACAGAAACACTTAGACACTTTTTTAGCCTCAAAGTCAATCCAGCAGAAATGGAAATTTGAAAAGACGTAAGTTGTGTTTGCAGTACACGGCAGCAACTTCAGTGTCCATGAATGGATATATTCACATGATGTGCCTGGTCCTCTTCTCTTTCTATGCTTTTCCACTGCCCTATCGCCTCTTCTCCTCGATTACCATACCAACCATCAGTAGGAAAGTGCCCCTATACGAGCCCGGCTCCACTCAAGGGTTTTTCCTGTGAAAGGGGAGTTTCTCTTTGCCACTGTTGCTTCTTAGGTGTCTGGCCCTGGGCTTCTGCAAATCGCCTAGGGACAATTTTGTTTTTACAAGTAAAGCTGAATTGAATATGCACTTGGTCCAGCTCAAGGGTTCCTCATGTTAAAAAGGAGCTTCTTTTTTTTGCAAGTGTATTATGGTTAGGCTGAGTTTTTTACCACTCTTGATCACGACGGATGCTCTATAAATAATGTTGAATGGAATGCTCCTGTATGTCCTTCAAAATATTGGAAACAATAACGATAATACAAAAGCAATAAAAGAAATTAACATCAGCAACCACATCTCTGACCTAAAAAACAGAACTTGGTTAAGGGAAAGGGAGGCATAAAAAAGGTGAATCATGCTTCCGGAGCTGAGAGACATTAGAAGTCAAATGAAGAAGAGTGGGTGGCAGACAGGGGCACCAGAATGACTCTAGCAGCCCCAGATTCCACAAGCACTATTTACCTGCCGCAGGTTGCGAGTGACGCGCACGTTATGCCAAGCGTTGTCGTTGAACTTGCCGTTGACGGGCTCGACCAGGGCCTCGAAGGCGCCCGACCCCAGGTTGATGACCAGCCACACGGCGCCGCTCTTCAGCGAGAGGTTGACGTAGTCGGCCGACTTGCCGGTGTGCAGCATGAGGCCGTTGCGCTGCAGCGTGCGGAAGGAGAGCGTGATCTCGTCGGTGCTGCTCTGGATGGGCGTCAGCGACAGGTCGTAGCAGAAGAACTCGTTGCCCTTGAAGGTTGCCACGGACTCTTCTTTGTCTGGGGAAGGGAAGGGAAGACGGCGAAGAGGTGAGTTCGCCGAAACGCTGCCGTTCCTCGCCTTCATGCTTGGAGTCATGGGACGGGGAAAAAGTTTCTTTTTCAACATGTCAGCACACATTGCTTCACAAATTAATTTGACAACCAGGCAGCGTGAGATGTTTGCAAATGCTGCACTAAACTAATTCATAATGGCTAATTACAGAAATATTGTTTGTGTCCTGATGCTAATAAATAGTTATTGCCGCCGTCTCTGAAGTTCCTAATTGACTTTTCTTCGTGAAATTTATTTTTTGACTGAGATGCCCAAACGCAGTCATTTAGTGCCCGCCCTGAACAGATTTAGAGGTTATGTGGTCGATTTTAGACAAAGAGTAAAAGAAGTTTCAGAAAAATAGTATACGTTTTTTGTTAATATGTGTGAATAATGATGTTTTTTTTTTTGTTAATGGGAGTAGTTAGTAATACTTTGTCTGGGATGAGAGTAGCTTATGGCACGTTTACGCTGATGGTATCGGCTCTACCCGAATCTACTTGCATTTTTACGCACTTCCAATGAGCAAAAGTCCCTGGTGCTACTTTCTTTGTGAATCATCACACGTCATCAACAATTAGCCAGGAGTAAACAGAGGGGTGCAATCTGCTGTCTGCCATTTTTAAACAGCTAGGTGTTTTGTTGCCATATTGTTGTTACTATTGCGTTAAAGAAGTGCTTGCCACAGCCATTCGAGGAACCTTCCTCACTTCGCTCACCAACTTGCTGCTATGTATGAAGCTTTGGTTTCTTGTTGGGTTTATTTGCACAGCATCCAGCGGGTACTATTTTTATTTATTTTTCTTTGCAGTAATGCTCTTTAAAAAAAAAAAATACTGGCTCCATCAGTGGAATTACAACATGTCTACAGGGGACTGTGCTGGGAGCCGGATTGTTTCTGGTTCGAGCCCCATTTGTGGGCCGAAAATCGGAAATTGGAATAATAGCAGGAGAGTCTATTTCTGGAGCACTGCTCAGCGGCCCCTGAGCAAGGCCTATCAATGTAGTTGCTTCTCTCTGGGGACTGATGCTGATACAGAATTCTTCTTCCAGCTTATTTGCTGACTTAAAACTGATGCTTTTTTTTTTTTTTTTTTTTTTAAAGCAGATAGTTTTATTTTCTTGTTATTATGCTCAGTCTCATGAGTGTTACAACAATCGTTTGTTCCGGTGAAAAAATCGAGCAGAAATGAAATTTGACCGGGCTGACAGAAAATATTGAAATATTGAAACACTACCGCAAAGGAACTAGTTTAAATCTCTGTCAACTTAAACGTTCATTTTGCTCTTTGATACAAAGTATTGGACACACTTTACTGTTTTTCCTCTATAAGTATATCACATTATATAGACAACCCTAACTATTTTCACACAGCATTGCAAACATACTGCAAATGTCGTAGTGTAGTGAACCAGTTCTTAAAAGGGGAACCATTTGAAACCTTCCTTTCCAGTGGCGCAGAAGTGACTATTGCACATCAATACTCAGACTGATGTGTTTTAGTTTAAGATTCTAGCATGAAATCATACATCCATGTCAGTTTTCCTCTTCTTCTGCTCTTTCCCTATAGGGGTCGCCACAACTCACTCCATCTAACCTCACCATGCCCTGTCTAAATCCATCCATATATCTAGCCTTCGAGGTCTCTTGCTGGGTGATTTCATCCTCAGCATCCCTTTACTAACATATTTACTGTCCATCCTCTGGAACCATCCCAATCTGTCTCCTCTGCTTTACCTCCAAAAACACCTAACAGGTGCGGTCACTCTTATGGCCTCATTCCTGACCCTCCCGAGGAGAAAGTCAAGCCTCCAGCTGTCCTCTCCCGACGACAACTGTCTCTAAACAACACAGCGCTGCTCGTCCGATCAACAAAACATTTGTTGCGGTTTTGTGATTTTTTTTTAATTTTAGCAGTAGAAGTAGGTGGGGCCGGGGGCACCGTGATCCATATGTGGCTTCACCCCTGCCTGGAATATGAATGATTTCAGACTTGAGTGCACCTTTTTACCAGCTTTTTCCATAATTACATGTTGTTTATTTATTTGCAGGAGCTCCGGCCTCATTTATACAAAGATGTGGAGGCAGTGACCGATGGTTGCGTTTATATTTAATCAAATTACTTCTGTCAGGGTGAAGGAAAACGAGAATTTAACTCAAGGAAACAGGAGAGAAAATAACCAGACCAGTATGGACACCAGAGAAAGGAGATAAGAGGGGCAATTAAAAAAGGAAAGAAAAGAAAACAATAGACCTTGGTGAGCTTTGCTCACCCCTACAATCGAAACATTTGTACAGCGAGCATGCATCAAACAACAGCAGCCGGGGAGGAGCGGGCCAAGATGGCGCCAGGTGGCACTAAATTAAAGCGCCTGGAACCTTTACCTGGAAACATGGCTCGCGTTTGCGCGCCTGCTCGCTGTCCCACAGAGCTGGGCCGAGCCGAGGCTTTTAACAGATGTCGCGCTTCTTTGGCAGGTGTCTGCTGGCGCCGGGTTAAGCTGGAGATCAAACTCTTTCATTTGGGGTATTTTTATCAAATGCTCTGCGTTATCATCTCCTCTGCCTTCTGCCTCCAGATTAAAAAGAAAAAAAAAAGCAGATATTTTACTGCTGAAAAGAAATTTATTTGGGAATGAAGTGGTGTTATTGATTGATTCTGGTCCAAATTTTAGCCAAAGTATTTCAATGTGTTGTATTTTATTGTGAAAATGTAAGCAACTATTTGCTATGGGTTGAAACCCACTACTCTAATCAAATTTTGACATCGACTGAGATGTGGGGTCAAAATGGTATGTCCTAACTTTTCCTGCAGCCCCCACCTACAATCAAGGCATTTTTTTTTATTTCCAACCCAAAACAGAGGGGTATAGTTGCTCTTAAGCCAAGACAGGAAACATAATTTCATTATTGCCTATTCTATCCTCTACCTATTCTATCCTCTACCTGTTCTATCCTCTACCTGTTCCACCTGTTCTATCCTCTACCTGTTCTACCCTCTACCTGTTCTATCCTCTACCTGTTCTACCCTCTACCTGTTCTATCCTCTACCTGTTCTATCCTCTACCTGTTCTACCCTCTACCTGTTCTACCCTCTACCTGTTCTATCCTCTACCTGTTCTATCCTCTACCTGTTCTATCCTCTACCTGTTCTACCCTCTACCTGTTCTATCCTCTACCTGTTCTATCCTCTACCTGTTCTATCCTCCACCTGTTCTATCCTCTACTTGTTCTATCCTCTACCTATTCTATCCTCTACCTGTTCTATCCTCTACCTGTCCTCCCTCTCCTCCTCTCTCTCTACCCATCTGTCCATCATCAGGAGGGTCCCCCTACATAAGCCTAGTCCTGCTCAAGGTTTCTTCCTGTTAAAGGGAAGTTTTTCCTTGCCACTGTTGCTTGTCTGGGGTTAGGTCCTGGGATTCTGGAAAGTGCCTTGAAACAATTTTTGATTGTAAAAGACGCTATATCAATAAAGATTGATTTGATTTGATTTGGTGCGATCATCGTTTGATATAGTTTGCAGGAATAAAAGCCTCTGGATGCCGTCTTTTCCAACGTCATTATTTCATCGATATATATAATGAGTAAAGATGTGAAAATACTTTTACATTTAACACACATTAATTACATCTCTGATCTGTCAACTCCGGGCTTATTGGATAACACAAATCAACCGGTTCCTCAGTAAGAAATGTCATCTGTAGTGACACTCTTCTTTTTACTCATTTACCCCCTACCACACCCATGTTACACCCCCCCCCCATCAGACAGAGGGGAAGAAAGAAGAAATCAATCGCCTGTAATGAGGTTTAGGCCCTGGACACGGAAACGGAGGGGTCAGATTTAAACTGCCGTCCCCGCCTGTATAGGAGGATCATCAAATCTGGTTTATCCCGAAGTTCTATTACAGAAAAATTGCATCAAGTCCTAGGGCGTCTCCTCGGGGAGATCCCTGAGGTCTGGCCAGAGGAGGTGGTCTGATGGTAGATTGATTGAGGGTGAATCTCCTGAGCGGGTGGGTTTTCCATAGGAGCAATTTAAGGTGGAAAAGAATCGCGGTGGTAGATGATAGCATCTGTTCTGGAGCAGTTTGCTCTTAAAATAGAAATGACAACCACCAACGTGGTGCAGGCCACATGAGGCACCAATTCATTACCTCAAACTGGTGTCTGTAACTCATAGAAACAGTCATTTCGACAAGTAAAAGAGACTAGCATTGACAGGTGAGCCAGCTGTTTTTTGTTATTGTACTTTTTATATTTTTAGTACCATTAGTGACACTGATGAATTGCAGTTTGAGACAAACACAGCCAGCAAAGGTGCAACCACATGAAGGAAAACATTTTGTCTCAGCGAACCAATGAGCAGGGGGTAGAAACTGAGAGGAGTGACATCCAGATAGAAGCGGCTACTTAAAAACACATTTAGGCTGAAATCGAAATTTAGAGCAATCTCAACTGAAGTGTGAATTGTCATCGAGAATGGGCATCAAAGGACGAGAAGATATGGAGGTAGGAAATGACACGGGGGGGGGTACAAAACAAATCCCTCAACATCGGCCTCCCGGCGACGCTTGTATTGCTGATATAAGAAGAACAAATGTGTGCCAAATGGACCGCGGCGGCCATTTTCAATTACGTATTAAAGCTGGACCCGCTCCCGAAGGGTTGTTAGCAGTAAGCACCAAACAGATTGCGACTGCTTCCGTGAGCTCGGAGAGATGGAGAGAGTGCGCTTCAGACAAAACAAAATGAAAAAAAAAAAACAAAAGACAAATCAAAACTGAAAAAAAAAAAAAAAAAAAAACTTTAGCCTGTCTCCATGCGAAGAAAGCTGAGACAGGAAGGTAGCCAAAGAGGAAGACGACGCGAGCATCTGTCGCCTATTGCTTTGTTTAAAAAACGTTTATACTTGAAAAAACATAAACATGTAAAGAGAAAAAAACACATGTGAAATGTCATAAAGGCTCTTGACTCCTTTAGTTCCATTCCCGGGAGCACTTGAGCTCCACTGATGTGGCCGTGTCATCTCTACGTCTCTTAAAGCCTCCCCCCCACCGTCCCTTGCTCCCACTGTGGCGGCGTTTTGATTACAAAAGACGCTCAGAGAACACACTCCCGATCAAATATCTTTCTTGAGCCCAAGAGCCGAGTGCCGGGGCTGCAAGATAGGCAAGACACAGAAACTCGCAGCGGAGGTTTAACTGCTGTCAAGGTCTCAATTAACCCCATGGAGAAGCCCCGAATATGTTTCAGAAAGGACTCATTTGAGATTTAGCCACTCATTATAATGTCTTTCGTGTAATTAATTAAACACTGGGTCCCTGTGTTATTTGATCCCACAGCCTTCAGCAGACCAGGCTTTTAGTCCTGGGTTGTTTCAGGGTCAGAACTGACAATTGATGAATCTAGAAAGAACCGTTTATCCAACAATCACTTCACGACTGAATGGATATAATGAGGCCCATTGCCGGTTGTGATATTTTATAATCACATGCATCCGTTCCTGTCCTTAGGCTATTCCTCCGTTGCATTTTCTGAGGATTTGTATATTATAATATATTAAAAAAATGTAAAAAGAGGTAAAACAGACAGAAAAGATAAGTGCAGGGTGTAGGTGGCTGGGAAAGATTAAAAGTCGGTGCATCGTCTGTGAGGAATGGCACTTGCAAAATATGCAAAGATACACTTATAGACCTGCAGAAGAAGCTCAAATTTTCCTCCTGAACGGGAAAGGAGAAACTCTTTGAACCCACTGAAAGACAGTAAAAATTTGGAAATACGCTCGTTCTAGGCTATTTCGGATCATATTCAACCACTGGGATAGTGACACAGCTTTGCTTATTCAAATAATCTTTATGTATAGGACGTCTGTTACAATTAAAATTGTCTCAGGGTGCTTTAAAGAAAGTCAGGGCCAGACCCCCAACAAGCCACAGTGAAGGGAAGACTCCCTTTAACAGGAAGAAACCGTGAGCAGGACCTCATTTGGGAGGGCGGGGGTAGAGTAGGATAAAGGGCGATAAGGGGATTGGGAGGGACAGGAAAAAGAGAGGAATAGGCACATCCACATGGAGGGGATTAGCTGGAGTCTATCATAGCAGCCTTCAGGCATGAAGCAGTATGACACATACATCACATATGTCAATACTTCACTTATATGTGGTAAGAGGATTACCAAACTTTCCATGTGACGTAAATGCTTAAGATAGTTTGTGTTATTATTAGGGATATCGGCTTTTTTTTTTTTTTTTTTCTGAATAGAGGGCTACCTAGCATTAATCTAATACCTGTATCTATCTATCTAATACCTATGTCCAATATGCATATACTGTCCAACTCTTAATTTCTGATGCTGACATTAACCAGAATCAATATGTGGGCTCCCCCACCCAAAAAAGTACACTTTCCAGACTACAAGTCACACTTTTTACACAGCCATCTTTCTATCTTGTTAGCAGAAATAGCAGAAATCACAAATTTCCAGAACTATATATTAATGCCAATATCAATATAAAAATACTATTGGACACATCTAACTATTATTAAACATGGGCGCAAGAAATAGTAGCCACATGTGGCCTCATTGCCATCTCTGCAGGTACCAGTTTTGGGTTGTAAAGTGACAAAAGGATGATGCAGCATGTGTTCTCAAACTGGACTGACCTCAGAAACAGAGCAAGAAACAACAGGTTTAGTGAGAGGAGCTTCATGAGTAGCTCCATCCCAACTTATCTGACTTAGTCATTGTGTAATGGACCTTAGTGTGCTCTCTGGCCTAATGGATTACATACTGGGAGTAATTAGGATGTTTCTGGCAAATTAGTAAAGGCACAATGGGATTAGTCAATTGAGTGCGTGCAAAAAATATCCATAATCTACATGGCCGCATGCTGACAAATCCACTTTTCACATTACATTACCTTACTGCACATACATGCACACACACACACACACACACAAGGCACACTCCCTGCATATGCGGTCACCCTCTATTAGTTTCCGACAAGTGCTATCTCCCCCATAGAGAGCATCTGAAGAAATGATTCAGTGCTGAGATGACACAGAGCGAGGGAGTGATGGGGTATGTGAAGGGTGTGCGCGAGCTTCAAGGGGTTTCATGAATGAAATGAGTTTGCTGGGTCTACAGACAGGCGGTATTCAGAAGTTTCAAGGCAAAGGTCTGCACTCTAAGACAAGCAGGAGGTCACCAACTGAACTCGTAGCCGGTCATAAAAATGCAGGAAAGGGGACAGAAATGAAAGAAGAAGGCGACTGTCTCACATAAAGACAGGCATCTAGACAGGTTTCAGGGACGAAGGCACTAAGCGGGCCAAGTTACAGCCCATAGAGGGAGAGGTGAGCGCAATAAATGATACATATGAATGAATGAATGCAGTGGTGAGTTTGAAGTTCCTCATTAAGCCTTTTCTGGTTCTTCATATAATGTTGTACTAAATCAAAGTTGTCAGAGCACCTGGCGCTGACCTATCTTTCCTCATGGTTTTATTTCAAAATGTTCATAAAATATGCAGCTCGCTCTGAGGAGAATCAGACGAGGTGAGTCCTACTGTGTTTACCCACTTTTAATTAACTTTATAATTTGAAATATTTTGCTTCAAAATTCAACTTTATTTATGAAATCAAATCAAAATCAAAATCAAATCAAATCCATTGCCTCTAGGTGCTTCACAGGCACCCAGAGTCTGATCTGCATACAATGAATTGCCTTTTAACAGGGAGAAACCTTGAGCAGGGCCATTAGACATAATTCCAGTGAGAGAATAATGCTTATTCTAATAGTGAAATTCAACAAAATTAACCAAAAACCTTATAAAAATGCCACTTTTTCTAATCATTTTGACCAACACGCTATCTTTCTTTAATTAGCCTTCACCTTTCCCATAGATTACATGTGCTCATCACATTTTAGGTGCATAGAAAAATATACATATTGGCTATATATTTATATTTTAAAATTAGTGCTCATAAAATTAGTAAATTGTTGGTGCATTCAGGAAGAGTAAAATATGTGATACAGGAAGGCCAATATTAACATGTTTGATGTGTACATATCAATAGAAGGACTTAAACTATACCTTGTTGCACCAAATGCTAACCCCATTTGCTTTGGTGGCATTAAATAGGACATTATACCCTCTTTGTTCTGTATTTTATCTTTAGCTATTCTGTAATCACATTAAATGTTCCCTTTCATGTACATTTCACACTGCTGCTCACTGTTGATTGTACTAATTTCTGTTAATTTCCAGACCTCGTGTTACCCGTGACACCATCTATTTAGCCACATTGGGTAATTTGTGGATGCATTTATAGATTTTTGCGTCGAGGCCATTGTAGACACCTTAGACACCAGGCGAAAATAGAATAGCATCATTCCAGCCTCTTTTCCATCTTCCTTTTCTCTCCTCTGCTCTTGATTACAGTAGAGATCGATCCATGTACTAATAGCTAACCTGTAATGAAGCAACTGCAATTTGCTGTCGGCTCACTTTATGTGGAACCCTGAGTTCTTTGCGGTCATTCCGTTCCCTCACCCTGACTTAATGGTGACACTTCTTTTTTACAAGTTAACATGGTTCCTTGACGTCTAAATAAAATAACCTTAGTAACACGCTTTGAAAAAAACACAAAAACAAAGGTTTGATCACAGTTGGATTCTAAACACACTAGTTTCACAGACCTGCTCAAAGAGGCTCAGAATGCTTTGATAAATTCTAAATTCTAATGATCCACAGCCAATCTTCGCCCCGCTCAATGATGGCCTTTGCTCCGCATGTCTCTTCTGGTGGGGGAAGGATGTGGTATGGGAGGAGATACCCAGTGCAAGGGCAGGATTACTCAAATCAACCCAACTGTTACATAACAATAGGACAGAAGTGTAAAACTGACCATGTTGAGACACATTTATAGACTGTGACAGTTTACTTAACATTGAATTAGTTGTCAAAACTGAACTGTGGAGAGAGGAGGCTATCTAGATATGCAAATACATCAACTAAAGCCCTGAAAAAGTAAGTTTTCCATAATATTTCCCCTATAAGTAGTGCTTGGTGAACTATTGTGAATGTGTCATTGGGCCATTCATTCTCCTTTTTGTTCCTATGCTATCCAAAAGAAAGAAAGAAGAAACGATTTCCAGAAAGCAAATGTTGGCTTCTTATTCATAATGGATCGTAAATTGTAACGACCCAAGGCTGGGTTTTGGGATATCACTTGCCACATGTGTCCAAAGAATTAAGTCCAAAACTCAAATGTAAATGTGAAGGACGCACTTTCCGCTCCTCTGCTCCCCCTCCTATAAATGTGGCTACAGGTCACATATTATGTGTAGGCAGCTCATTTTTAATTTAATCCCGCATGCCCTTACTTTTATTGACATGCTTTGAGGTCGTGGGGGTGGGTTGGTGGCAATAAAAAAAATAAATAAAAATAAAAAAGAGCAAATCATCCCGTCGAGCTGGATGGTGGAATTAAGCTTCATTTGCATAGCGAGTCTCATCTTCAAAGGTACACTCAGGGAGTTGGGTCACGTGACCCTGGGACGGCCACCAAGGTGACAGTGTCACGGTGATGGCTGTGTCAGCAAGACGCAGTGGTTTGATTACCTCACAGCTGTCTGAGTGCCATTTATAGATGGATGAGTGTCCTGTTTGTCATGGCATTCCACTTCGGGATAAAAGCCGTAAAAGATAAGAAGGGTTGGGGGGGGGGCAGTGTGTGTAACCGTGGAAACAATCAATTCCTTTAGCCACAGTGGCCATAACAGCCGCCCGATGGCTCCACATTTCTTTCTCTCCTCGCTTCTTGTCTCTCTTTTATTTTCTTTCAGTCATTTTTCTATTCTTGTCCTACTGTGAATATGTAGAAGGCGACTATTATCATAGCGGAGGGTACTTCAGTCCTCGGCCTTGCAGAGAGCACAAAGAAAATGTCAGATAAACCGATGCTAAGCCTGAATAGAGGGCTACCTAGCAAACAGGGTGCTGACAGCAGGGGAGGCAAAGTACATAATTAGTCGCATTAGTCTGGGAATGAACAGACCCTTAACTTCAGCCCTGTAAGTCTGCCTACTGCATACAATGCATACTATATATAAATGAGGCATTAAATGTCTTACTTCTATACAAATTTTCATCCTTTTTGTGGAACAGGATGTGTTGACCACCTTTGGGCCTGAACTTCAAGTTTTCTTTTCTTATTTCACTGTGACATTTTCCTCACAGAAGAACTTGGTTTGGTATAGGAATTCTAGAGGTATCGATTTTATTGTCTTCCTATGACTCCAGTGAGCATTGGCCAGACTGGGCTAATTAACGCTGTATCGACCTGTGGTGAAACGTTGCGCGGGGGGTGGGGGGGGGGTGGAGAGCCATTCGCATATTTGTGCACGGCACTTTTCGGAAAAGCTTTCGCAATACTTACGAGTAAAAAGAAACTGCAAAAACATATTAGAATAAATGCTGACACGCCTATAGGCCTGCATTATAGGCATTGCAATTAATGAATAAATAAAACAAAAAGGTCAAACAGTGCAATATTTGCTGACGGCCGGTGCTATTTAAGTGGTCCAGTAATCAACAACTTAAATATAATTGCTCCCATTTACTGCAGCTGATTATGTGCAAATGGCATCAATCTATTTCCATATCTTATGAATCTCTGCACTGGTGTTGCGCACCACTTGTGGCTGTATTTGTTACGGAAGAGGCTGATGACTGTACACCCAGCATAGATAATTACTTTAGTTTAGATGCAATCAGGATGCTGATTTATGTGCACTCCGCAACGAGAGGCACGCAATATCATGTGAGTCAGCCTGCAGCATCATCCTTGGCACCATATCAGTTGTTACTGGCTCTGGTGCCTGGCTGGGCTTGTCGATTTCATGCCGCAGACCTTGTTTGGTTGAACACCTCTGACGCTGATTTACGTTACAGTCTATCTTTGGTGACCCTGGGATTGGAAGTATCGCTTCCTCACGTCAAAACGGAGCGCTTCGGCCTGGTTTTAAAGAGTAATTACTGAATCGGTAAAGATTTGAATGCAAATGCGATTGATTGATGAGCACAACGTTGATCATCTCTGAGGACTGAACTAAAGATAAGGTACCCACGAGCCTCTTTTCCAGTGCAGTAACTTTTTCATTTACAGAGGATTAGAGATAAACTTCTATCAAAGTTACCCGGGGAATAAGAATTCCCCTACGGTAGTTACCCAAAACTTTGGGGTTGGGGTAATCCATCTTTCCACACCCCTGCACACCCATTCTCTTTACACCCACCACGTTTAAATCAGTGTGTGGCTGCAAACTAGTTTAATTCACTTATACAAGCTTTACTTCCAAAATGATGCTAAAGAAGTAAACCTAGTACTTCAAGTAGATGGACAAAATGTCCAGGCTCTTTTGAGCACACATTTTAGGCCATGTATATTTTACTTTTGGAGGTTTTTTGTTTTTTTTTGGGGGGTTAATTAAAACTTACAAATGAATTTCATAAATTAATTACAATATTTATACCGTGAAAACCCCAGGAAATAGTGTTATTTCCTGGGGGTTTCACATGTACTTTAGTGTTTTATTATTCCATTATGCTCACATCGCACACCTTAGTGCCAGCAAAGTGCAAAACACACATTGTGAATCCCAGATTTAGAACATTGTTGCAGAGAAAGAAATTCAGCAGGACTGAAATGACCTCATCTATGAAATAACCAACATGCTGCTGGAGCTAATTCAGTGAAGTAAGTTTAAGAATCTAATCAAAGATCTAATCTAATTAAGCAGGTTAAGGATCCCGTGCATCATTAGCATGGTTGGAATTAATTTCTTCACTTTGAGGTGTGGTGAAAACACACATGAAAAGTCCTGGTAATAAAGGTTCGTGGGGATGTTGGTGGAAACGCGGTCGCAGATTTGCTCCCCTTCAGTCCTAAGGTCGAAGGGACCTGTTACAAGCAAGAGCTTCGCCTGTCCGCGCGCCTTTGACTCGTTTTACCTCCGCGCTGGAAAGAGGCGTTTTTAACGAGGTGTGGATCGGAGGATTCAACGCAGTCTGACCACGTTGGCTTTTGATCTCGCGCTTCCTCTTCGACCATTTCACCGAATCAAAACTGAAGTTACATTTGATTATAAATATATTTCTCATGCGACTAAGTTTATTTCTTAGGGCACAAAGTTGTTGCTATTCCAGAACAAAATCGTTCACCAAGGATAAGCCTGGTCATTGAGAGCCGTTAGATAAATATTGGGTTATTTATCGTGATGCCAGAATGTCTTCTTTCAGTGATGGTGTTTCTTGGTCATTAGCAACAACACAGTTTGTTTATTCATCTCCTTTAAGTGCGGTTGTGGTTCTGGCAAAGCCGATCTATTTATACTTGCAGAAAGAGAAACAGAAAGGCTCTTTTATCGGCGCCTCTCAGCAGAAGCCCGATCTCGTTTGCGATGCTGCGGTAATGGCTCCGAAATGTTCCAGTCAAACACAATTTTTTTTCAGAGGGCCGCGATTAAGATTTTGGCCTTTCATCCATTTTAACTAGATGAACTCAACTCATCCTACAAGGTGTAGCTACCTCCAGCATCCCTTCTGCCGGTGGAGTCCTCACCACCTTTGAATCGATTCCTCGAAGTAAATGTGGGTTTTCTTTCGCTCCTTCCCAATTTCTCTCCTCGCCACATATCCATCTGATTTTCTTGTTTTTGGTCTTGTCTGTGCCTCAGCTATTTCCCCAAATATGTTCTTGTTAGTTGTTCATGCTATCTAGTCAGATACTCACAATTATCAATCAATCCATGCATTCACTAAAACCCCACCCCTTCCTTCAATCATCTTGTCAGCGATTGGCTGGAAGTTGGTTTCTTATGCTTTGGTACACAGCCGGTGTTTATGAACCCAGACTTTTTCCACTGTGTAGCTAGACAGCTAGTAGATCAAGAGGAGATGTCAGCAATTCGAGACAAAACTGAAATCTTGCCGAAGCCACGCAAGATCGCATCGTGCACCTTTAAAACTATTAGCTCAGATCCACAGACTCTTGTGCCTTGTTTTCATTTTTGCTGTTATTTATTCATGCGGGTAGCAGAAAGTGTAATGCAGATGAAATATTAGCGACGGAGAAGTACGAAGAATGTCAACGAGAGCCGCATTGTGTTTCAGGCCTTGAGAAATCATGTGACAGGATACAGAGCGAGCAACTGTGTAGGAAAATGTGAAGTGGCAGAGAAGTATGTGAGAGAGCTACCTGTATGAGATGTGAAAGCCGGGTGGGGGGGGTTGGCTGTGCGTGAGGTCAAGGTAGAGGTGGGACTGCATCGGGGATCAGCCCTGAGCCCCTTCTTGTTTGTTTCTATGGTGATGGACAGGCTGTATCTCCATGGGCTGTGATGTTTGCAGATGATATTGTGGTGTGTGTGTGTGTGTGTGGCTGGAGCATGCCTCGGAGAGAATGAAGGTAAGCCGAAGTAACGAACCATTCACACTAGCCAAAAAACTCATTTAATCCCGTGTACTACTGCCAACAGCTCTACATCATCGAACTGCCCTGCAAGGTGTGCAAAATATGTCACATAAGATAAGGCAGAACACTTTCATCTGATAACAATGATTTTATCTTTTCACCTATATTTATATTGTTCTTTTAGTCCTCTTGATCCATCCAAGAGGACATACCAGAGCTGCAGTCAGAAAGGTCGGGAAGCCCTGATTTAGGGACAGTTGCACTAAAGAGGAGATGGGAGGCAGACCTGGAGGTGGCAGAGATGAACGTGTTGAGGTTCTCGTCGAGAGTGATGAGGATCGATACGATCAAGAATGAGTCCACCAGAGGGTCGTCACTTGTTTAGGTGTTCTTGAGGTAAAGCCAGAGAGGCCGGAGTGAGATCATTTGGACATGTCCCGAGGAGGGAGACTGAGTATATCAAGGGAAAGACGCTGAGGATGTAACTGCCGTGAAGGGGACCTAGAGGAAGACCTAAAACTAGATATATGGGCAAAGTTAGAGAGGACTTGAAGTAAGTTGGAGTGAGTTAAGAGGATCAGAGGATAGGGGGGGAGATTGGCTGTGGTGACCCCTGAAGAAAGCATACTACACAAACTTTACCATACTGTACATTTTTTTAAAACTCCTTCGTTCACCAGAGAGGCACACACCAATTCTATCCAATGGCAGGCAGAAACACACCTGTGCATGCATCCTAATCAACAAATGAGTTGTGTTGTTAGCCAGCGCTACGGCGGTTATTGACAGTGAAGCAGCGGAATGAGGGGTTGGCGGGGTGGGGGGGGGGCAAGGCCGTTTGTCTAACGAAGGCTGCATTTCAATTTCACATCTCGCTGCGCAGCCTGGTTAGCTGCGCAGGGACTGATATGACACTGGGCTTGGCGGGCGCCTCCGTTTGTACAACCCGCAGCTGCCGGAGGGGGGGTGGGGGGGGGGTTGAAAAACGTGCTGCAAATTAAAGGAATACAAGGTATCTGCGGAGGTCAAGTGACATACAATGCAAATGAGAAATGTAGAAGACCAGGTAATGACTGAGACTGCTTCACATGCTCATTGTCTCTATGGGTATTTGTACAATTGTCTGTTTATTTTTTTTTAAGAGGAAATATGAATATTTCATATCATTTCATCTTCTATCCAACATCATATTCTTTATATGGAAATATGTACCCATTTAAAGGATCTCATGCATTTTCCATCCACCTCCAGGATTATCATAAATCAAATCACACGCGCCACTCGGAATGTCCAATTATAAAAGAGATCACTTAATTTTCCCGTCACCGGATGTAACGCTGACGGTGAAGCCGCTACTCTTTATCGTATCCGCATCCCCCCCTGCCAGCTTCTGCCTCGCGCTTCTGCACTCCTTAATACTGAGGATTTCCGGGGGAGACGCGAGGAATCCGAGCCCGACTTATCCAAACACTGGAGATCTAATAAAGAGCTCTAGGAGCGGCTGCTGAGTTTCCTCTCATGTGTATCAAAAAGCCGTAGCTGGGCGTTTCTTCCGTGTCCTCTCGGAAGCAAATCTGTTGTTGATTCGATGTCAAACACTGGTGTTGTTCCGGCGAGCCCGATCTGTCTGTGCGGTCACAGTGTCCTGATATTCAATAAGGGGCTGCGAAATGAAAGCAAACAGGGGAGCCATGAGGATGAGTAAATGAAAACCAGCTATAGATTTATTTTTTTTTTCCCCTCTCTGGAGATTCTTTAAAACCTGATGTGCAGAAGCTCGGCAGCGACTCCTGTCATGAGATCTGACACTGAAGGAGCCCAGGGTGCTCGTAGAGTTGAACTTTGCTCGCTCTTCCCACCGCTCCCACATCCTGCCAGAGGTCATCATTTGCCTTGGATTTGGAACCATGCTGTCACTTTCTCTAAAGGAAGCGAGCTCATTTAACGTGCGAGCCTGGATCTCGCTGAGTCGAAGTGGCATAAAGGAGGGTTGAAACTTCACGGTGCACTTATTGGCATTTACAAAATGTGCATGACCGTGTGTGGGAACTTTTCCACCGGCCTATCGGTATTCAACAGCAGCTACAGATTTATCCAATCTGTAAACAGAAGCCCGCCCCCCAGCCAAGCTCGCTTTGCATTGACAACTGCGCCGCGCCTTGCGCCTTCCCTTCGAATGTGGCGGTGGCCTCTCCGCAACCTTGTGAAATGTCGCAGGAGTGACTCCGCGGTGACTCCCGCATCACTGTCATGCCTCTTTATGCTGTAGACGTCTGAAGGTTTCCCCAAGGCTTGGCTAGCTAACTTTAAATGAAGAATGCTAAAAAGAGAGCGATAAGGTACATTTGACCCCGCAGGGTGATCTGTGACAACTGTAGCCATTGTTTACAGAGATGACACGCTGACAGTCCCTTGATGTGTCATATATGAAAAGGTTGTAATATGTAATATTAATGCAGGAAAATATACAGGGTTACAAATAGCATTCCTTTATGTAGACTAGAGAGCTATGACTTTACCAAAAACATCAATATCTTAGGCTTAGTTAGACTTGTGTATAATAATGTATAAAATATTTACATACATTTTTATATTTCATGGGTTGCAGAGTTTCTGGTTCAATTCCCGTGTTGGACAAAATATGAAAGGTTTACTGGTAGCAGGGGGAAGTGTCAGTGCCCCTTCAGAGCCCCACTGAACCCCTTGTGCAAGGTACCAAACCCCCAATGCTAAAGGGGCCCCAAAATGAACTGGTGACCTGAAGATTGAAGGTGTGCTGGTAGCAGGGTGAGATGGGAGTGCACCTTCAGAGGTCCGCCGAGGTACCTTTGAGAAAGGCAGCGAACCCCCTTATGCTCAAAGGTTCCTGAGACGAGCTGGTAATTTGTCCAGGGATGTACCCTGCCTTTGCCCATATGAAGCCGGGATAGGTTCCAGCACCCTCGCGGTGACCCCAAATGGGAATTAGTGGACATGGTAAATAAATTAAAATAAATAAATAAAAAGGGAAAAATGTGCGGTTCTATCTTCCAAAGTTCACAGTTCAAGCTCAGTGAATAGTAGATATGTTTCCATCAGTGCAGCAGCTCCCCCGGCCTTCTCATCTTCAGCACCCACTCACCTCACCTCCTATAGCTCCTGCCATTCACATTTCATTAATATTTCAGGACGGAGAGTTGCTTATCTTGCTGAAGCCCTTTGCCTCTGCATCCTGTCTTACTGGCTTGGACGGCACCGAAATTGCCCAAAGGAACTCTGACACCAGTAATTAAAACCTTATTAAAATCAGCACGAGCTGAACGCGCCGTTGCTGTTGGGCGCTGGTGAAAGAGCACTCCGGTTTGATGGGATGTGATTTTCTTTTTCTTCCTTTTTTCATTTTAAGTTCTCTTGGTCTGTAGATTCACAAGGACGTGTTGTAAACCACAAAAAAAGAGACATTTCTTGGAATTTAATTTAAGAAAAACAAAAAACAAACAAAGGTGCCAAGTCCATTGTTATGCAAGTCCCGTCTTAAGCCCCTTTCACATTTGCCAAAAAACCCGTTAACGGGTGAATTTCTAGACAATTATTAAAACATTGTTTATGCTTTAGATTTCAAGCTAAACTAGGTTGAAATAGTTAACTCTGTTGTATCATGTACAGTGCAAATTAGTGACAACATGTTTGAATGGACAAGATAATAATGCAGGTTCCTACGTAAGCCTTAAATAGGCATCAACCATCATTACAGTACCTTGGTATGTACTTTGAATGGAAGTGGTTTGAGGCTACATCAAGAATCAGGAGTTTTTGAGGTGAAACCAATTGTTGATTGTTTTTCCTTGTTCATTTATTTTCCCATTTGAGGTCACGGGGAGGGTGCTGGAGCCTGTAGTTTCACATGGGTGAAGGCAGGGTACAGTTATAGATATGTCACCAGCTTGTTGCATATGGGGGGTTCTGAACATTAACGAGGTTTGATACCTTGCTCAGGGGTACTTCGGTGGCGCTTTGAGGGTGTATTGGAACCTCCCTGACTATCAGCACACCTTTGATATTTTTAACATTGGGATTGAACCACCACTGAATCTGCTTCCTAGCCCAATCCCCTAAGAAAAAACCTTTATGCTGGTGTACTCCAATAATATAACTCTAGAAATTATCAGTATTTGCTTTTAATTTTTTAAGAGTTTGGTGTATAATATGTGCAATCAGGGGCACACATACTATTATTAATGATATTGATATCAGAAATTAATACAGTCTGTATATTGAATATCAGTTTAAAAAAAGCCTATGTAAAATATCCATTATTATGATATTCCTCTTTAATTTATCGAATATTGCACCTTTGGGGGGGGACTTTTTCCTCTCTCCATATCTCTTTTCGATAATAATTTTCAGATTCATGATGATGCATAATGAAAGGATGAATCTGAAAAGCCCCCCCAGCACACACACACACACACACATCCCCAGGTACTTTGTCCATGCAGATTTCTCCTCCATTCATGTCACAGCAATCCATAGAGGTCTATCGGAGAGTCAGCTGGACTGCTGAGAAAAAAAAAATGAAGACATTTCTCCTCTCACCCAAACTTTCTCCTCTCGTCCGAAAAGGCTGACGTCACCCCCCACTTGTGCAATAAAATCCCTCTGGTAGCCACCATTGTGAGATGAAAAAAATGGAAAATGTAGGATAATCAGTACTTTAATATTTGAGAAAACACCTCTTCCAATCAGCTAAAATACAACCGAGAAAACTGTTTCCATCTGTTTCCATCCAATCTGTGATTGCACCTGCATTTTCCTCCTAACCTTTATATTTGCAAATGAACATCTCATCTGTTTAAGTTGATGGAAATCATATTAATCTCTTGGTATCACTCCTATTAAAACTGTAAATAGGGGTTAATAGATGATGAGCAAACTGTCCATCAAAATGACGGACAAAATTAAAGTCTAATCAGATTTCCCTTTCATCTGTCAGAAGAGTCCAAACGCAAGGGTCTCTTTAGCATGTGTGATGCAAAACGCTACGCATGATGCCATCAGCCCCAGCGTGACAGCTGCATTTCTGCCATTTTGCTGCAATAATATGGTTTTCAGTCAGTTAAGTGCTGGAAATGTCGGTGTGGATGTTCATTTACGGCCAAAGGGAGCTAATTATGTAAATAAAATACATTCATATTGGATTGTCGCCTGGAATAATTCTGAAATTGCACATGCGTGAACCACTAAAAGGATAGAAATTGTGAATCGATACACTATTTGAATGCTGCTAGTGTGCAAGTGGCCAAACAACAGAGTTGGCACACCCTCGTGAATGTCCCCAATTCACAACGTTTTGGAGAGAAAGCTTTGCGAAAGCCTCGCGCAAATCAGCGGCTACCATGTGTGCAGGCCTCCCTCAGCACCAACAGTCCCATGCCAAACAGCGCTCCTTCACTCAATTAAGTGGAGCTAGCTAATTATATCAACATATGCAAAAGGGTTTTTCAGTGTGTAAAATGTGTCTGGGAGTTTGGGGGTATTGCTGAGAGCAGTCTGTGTTTTTTTTGGTCATTATTCAATAACAAATGAAGTTGGAGTAATTAACATATCAAGAGTTCCCGACTCGTTCAAACCACTTTATAAACGTGCACATAGTTTGGCAATGAAGTAAAATTGTAATACGGAATAACTTAATATCTTTCACTGTGGGAAAAATGTTTTGTTTTTCGTCTTTTTTGGCTTTTTTTTTTTTTTCTTTTTTGGGGCATGTTCTCTCGTGACACCCAGAAGAGGAATCAATGTGTCTGGGCCTGCGTCGGAGCCCGATGTGTTAATGTGGAATCGATGGCTAATGTCACAGTCATTTTTCCTCATTCACCGGGCAATAGAAGTTAAAAAAAAAAAAAGAAAAGAAAAAGAAAGAGAGAAGAAAAAAATGCACTGGGGAGTAGCTGAGGGTCAGTGGGCTGAACAGAAAATGCAGCAGATACATAGAGTCCTAGGGGGATGGAGAAAAAAAAAGACAATAAAAGACCGCAATCTCATTGTGGAACCTCTTTTCATTAGGGGTGTTCTGATCACTTTTATTTTGGCTGATCACTGAAATCAGTATAACCACTACTGTTTACTCAGTGTGTAGTGGAACTTGAAGCTTACTTTTCATAATGTAGTATTAATTATTACATTTTTTCAACTTTGTATGTTGAGCATATTTATCAATACGGTGAATGCTAAGGAATTAACACTATATCAACCAAACTCATCCAACAAACTAATTAAAGTAAGAGATTTAGAGAGTATCATGGGTTGAAAACTCTTTTATTTACAGGGGTACACACTATTGGGCATATTTAATGTTTGATTCTGGGCTCATCTAGATTTTCTCTTTTTTTACTACGTTACTGTTGAGTAATTCCTCAGTGGTTGAGAGTGGATTTCACTTCAGTCATTCCTCCGTCTCTCATGGAGACATTTCGTTGGTAGATGTGCAGTTGTCTTTGAATGAATAATCTCTCACGTTTTCCTGTAATTCTGCTTCTTTTTTTCCAATCTTTGCTTGGGTTATATTGCAAGCGTATCTTAGCAACAATCACAGTGTTTTATATTGGTCAGGAAGTCAGTTTTCTCATAGCAACAGTGATACAGCAGCATAACCATGCCTCATTGGTGAGAGAGAAGCTCAATCTAGACTGATTGTCTGACTGATTCTGAACTGCCCGGTTACTTTAGAATGACAGTTTTTTGATTTTTAAAAGTACAGAACAAAATTGCAACTTTTAGTTTCCAATTATGGGACAATTCCATATCTTAACAGATGGTTGGAAACCAGAGCCAACTTTAACCTGTTAACGGGGCACGCTTGTCGTGTTAAGGAAAGTGCTTAACGCAACCTTTGAACCTTCAAATATCTAACTAGGCTCATAGTGTTAAAATGTCTGATCTCTTCCAAGAGGGATAGCCTATGAGCACACTTTCAAAACTGCAACGGTACTTTCTCTGAACAGCAAATGGAAGAACTTCATGACTCATGTAACAACACAATTGGCAGTTTTGATAGAAAATTACATTTTCCGCCGACACAGATAGTTGGCTGATACCAATTGGGTCAACAATCACTTGGAGCACCCCTAGTTCTCATTGTTCATTTCTTGTGTGTGCGTGTAGGTGCTACGTGAAAAAAAAAAAAAAAAATCTGCATATACATAATATAGTTATATATATTTTTAAATTTGGCTTTGATTTATTTTGAAAATTATAGACGTTTGTGTTGTTGTACATTCTATTGTGCTACATAAACAGTAATCTTGCGTCCATAGCACAAAGCTAGTGTTTACTACCCGCGAAGTGGAGTCCTGTCTGCTGTAATTGTCAGGGAGAGAAAGTCTGTCCTCGGAGATGAGGTTTGCAGCTCTGAATGCAAGGCGCGCTGTTAACTGCACTTCCTCTTTTGTTTTTTTTTTTTTGTTTTTTTTGTGGTCTCTATAACTCTTTGTAAAGTGACAATAACACTCAATCACAATAAGCCCAAACCTACGTCTCTCATTTCCGTTTAGCACCGTTTTACTGTCCGGTTCACACATTCCCATCATCCAAGCCACCGTGAATAGTGCAATTTAGGAAAGGATAATAGCACTTATTTGAGCAAAAGATGCCCAAACTGGGGGAAGAATGTGTCTGCATATGCAAGTCATGTGCCCAAAAAAAAAAAAAAAAAAAAATGGTTTTGACGAGGCTCGCAGATTAAATTACTTTTGGTGTGGATTGAAGGGAGGAGATGGTGTGGGGGGGTTGAAATTGAGAAAAATGATTAAAAATAAATAAATAAATAAATAAATGGTAAAATGATTTCCCATTCTGCGTCCAGTCACAATGAAGGGGGGGGGGGTGGTTATTTTTGTCGGCCCGAGCCTGTCTGTTGTAGCTCCTCATTAGGAGACATTACCAATTTACCCCCTCTTCCCCTCCTGCCCCACTATCTCTCCCAAGCACCGCTGCGGGGGCTCCTGGGCCAGATTACGTAAATGAAATAATCCTAATCTCCGCTCGCAGTTAATTACATCCGAAAGAAAACAATCGCAGCTCGGTCGAGCGCCCTTTCAGCGCACTGAATTGGTTCTCGTGATACCCAGTAAGTGACCTTGAAGCAGTACAGCTGGTGTATGCGGCTCCGAGGACATGAGCAAATGTCTTGTTTTTTGGGGGGTTTTTTTGTTTTTTGAAGGGAGGGATTAATGTATTCACGGCAAATTTGGTAGCCTGCATTTCTTTGTAAAAAAGAATAAAGCTAGCTGCTGTGGGATCCTGCGATAGCTACACTAGTGTGGCTGAAGCCTTCCAATTGCAAGACTGAGCTAACGCCATTAACCCTGAATCAGGGGAGGTGGTACCCCCGCAAAGATCTATCACACACCTCTATCGCCCTCTCCTTGTACTGGGCCATGTACCTGTCACCTTAACCTTCATAATCCATCTTTGGTTATTCTAATCTGTACTGGGACCTTGGGGAGCCCCTTATGAGTGCGTGGATGAAATGGCTCTGTAGCCATCCGTAAAAAGAAGACATACATAAATAGCTGTATCCATGTCCACACTTTAACAACTGCTGCCTAATTACCTTAAAAAAAAGTGCCACAGTGTCATAGGAAGTTTCCCAGTACTCAGTACGCAGCCACGGACTCATACTTCTACAGTACATGCTTTCATACAAACTTCTAGGTAAGGATGTACATACTTCAGAAACAGTGGTGGGGTATCAAACCTAAGGCCCCCAGGCTAGAACTGGCCCACCTTAGGGTCCAATCCGGTCTGTGGGAACATAGTAACAATTTATGAAAGTCTTTTTTATGTGTCCACTAGGGGGTGCACTGTTGGCTTCTTTAGTGTTGGATTCAATTATATATCTTTTATACACAAAATATTGGAGATATATTTGAAGCTCCTGGGGCCTACAAAAATTAGTGTTATGCCCTTTCTCCTTTTCACTGAAAATCGACATATCTCAATGACAAATGCAGGGAGACTGTAATAATGGCGAGGAGTCTCCAGCGACAGTCCCGTCAAAACTGCGACGGAGCAAGGACAAGACGCCGAGGGAGCCGTTGTTTATGTCCAGGTGCTCCCGTCTCTTTTCGCTATCTGTTTGCCATCCATCACCACCTGACAACCTTGACAGGTTAGAGAGAGATAGCACCTCAGTACCATTGGGATGGGACAGGCGGAGACAGGCTGAGGATACATGTGAGTGTTATACACTAAGGCAGGAAAAAGACAACGTGTCCATGGAAATACACGATGCACACATTTGCGTGCAGGTATGGCATGAGTAAAATATTTCCTCTACGATATATATAACAAATTACGATATAATAAATTTCCTCTATGATATATAGCATTCAGATAAGATATGAGAGTATTTTTCTTTTTATTAACCAAGCAATACACTCCTACCTTCTTCAGCAAATTTAATCTGAAGGAATAGTCTAATGAAGAACATCGTTACTTGGGCCACATGCTTTATTTTAGCCTTTCTTACCTTCAGGCTACATGACTAGCTCCATCCAACATCTGTTACAGGCTGGTTAAAGCTGTATTCAATTCAAGTGAACTTTATTTATCCGGCGTCTGATCATGCTCATGATGGGTTACTGATATCAGCTTCAAAAATTTATAACACGCCCACACACAATGCTAGTGGCAAACTAACTAGTTTTTTTTTTAGCGACACTAAACTCTGCTGACATACTGTGCACATGTAGTACAGGTCAAAAAACCTTTTTTTTAAATATTTTTTAAACAATACGAGTTTGCAGCATGGTCACACTTTTCAATTATATGTACCACTTTCCTCAATTTACCTCTGGGTATACATTGATGTTACCAAATGTTGAGAGGCTCAGATTTTAAAGAGAGAAGATTTGCAACAAATTTGAAATGACACATACACAAACCCAGAGTTGTCGATTCTACTACTTTAATAAACAAATGTGCGCCCAAACATTTGAAGTGTTTCTGGCAAGGCATCCGGAAAAGCCCAATCAAGTCTGATAAAGGGGAACTAATGAACTCCTCTAATTATGCAAATGCTAATCATGTAACACAATCTTGTAATTCGACACACTTGATTTATGGAGCAGGAGGAACCCCACCTCGCCACCGACTCCCACGTGCGCTCAACAAAAACAATCTCCATCGCCACCCTCAGCTATTGCCTCGGTTGTAATCTGACCATTGTGCGCCATGGTCACCTAATGAGGCGCTCACGGGCCTTATCCAGGGACAGAGATGCAGAGTTCAGGTGAGACAACAGATCAGAGCTGAGGCCTGCACCAGGGGGGGTGGGGGTGGGGGGGCTATGTACTTAGATACAGCCTGCGGATCCAAATGCATTGTTTTAATTAACACAAACCTACGCAAGCTGAGGATTGTCATAAATATGTAATATCTGTGTAACAAGAGCACAGCTAGTTTAAGTTTTACGGGGGGGGTTAATATAAAATTAAACCTTTGAATCCTAATAGACACCCTTTGTAACGCAGTGACGCTTCAAGCATGGGTGATTTGGATCCACCATAGTTCTAATATCCAAAGAAATCTGCACAGTTCTTCTTTTTAATGCTCGGAGTCTTTATGCAATTCGTGTATCTGTCTCCGCATTTGATCTGCTCGGCGTGGCTTATTGCGGCTTATGTCAAAAATAGGCACCCATTCTGTGTGCAGCCGAATGCGGGATTGTCCTGGAACGTGTTTCCATAACACGCTGTGGCACACCTGGGGTGGAAAAAAAAAAAAAAAAGAGAAAAAGTGCCGTCTAAATGGCTGCGTTCAGCTCCAGCAGCTGTGGTGGGATTTTAACTACACAACAGACTTTCTCTCAGTGGTAAATTCAGACTTATAAGCAATAACTGTATAAAAAAAGAGGACAAATAAGTACTTGAAAATCATTTCCGCCAGATGTAAACATTGCCAGGAAGGGTGTTACAAAACAAGCACTTTTTCTTATCTAGCTTGTCTACCTCCTTTTTCCGAACTTTGACAAAAAAAAGAAAATGCAGCATGTTTTACGTTCTCTGTGACCTTTTCTGTATTCAAAATATGCCTTTACTGCATGAGTTTTCCTAAAAGCCCATCAAGTACAATCTTTGTTCCATTTTTTTTCTTTTGCAGTGGTTGCTTTGGAAAAAAAAAAAAAAAAAGAATCACGAGTTACTATTTCATTATTTCTAATTATGGGACATTCTGGCAATAAAATAAAGTCATTTTATAACAAAAATATCATGAAAATAATCATACTTCCTCAGGTGACCGTATTTGTGTTTTGGCCCTTACAAACCAACCTTTTTTTTATTATAAATGAATACTAAACATTGAATCTTTTTGGGGATTTTGCTTCTCTGTTTTGACAGCTTTAAATATAGATAACAACAGTGCTCCTTTGGCAACAGAGGAAGACGTTTCAACCCTTTAACGATTGCTGTTTGCGACAAAAAGCATTCAGCTGTTGTATGCAATCGACCATAACAATTCGCTATTACGGCATTAGGTCAAATTTTCACGTCAATAATGTCACCGTCATCCCTCAACATCAGGCAAGATCAGGCACCCCAACTGAAACATGGCCCTTATAGGACTGGGTTGCCCATCCTTGGCTAAGATACTGCGGAGAACCCTCAAGTCTCTGGTAGAAGACCCAAGGTTTGAAATAAAGCAGATAAAATGTCCAGATTTCAAAATAAAAATATTCATCAGTGTATATATCCTTGAAGTAGATTGAATTATGGGGCCCCAAAGGTGGTTAAATTCAAGCTGGACATCACTGAGGTACTCATGCCATAATTGGCTATGATATTTGATTGCATTAAATATAGTGCATTTTGTGTTCATCGATTGGTTTTGTATTCAAACCCCGCTGAGAGGGCCAACACATTGTTTAGAGTCACCCATCCAAATTCCATAGACACTTCCAGTAGAAAAGAAATTAAAGGGACTGGGTGGAATAGTGCATGTGCTTCACGTGCATTATTATCATTATTCTTTTTTTTTAAATGAAACCAGCTACTCTGCACTAACACATTCATTTTAACAGCCTTATTAATCATACACATGCATTAGGTTTATAACAGTTTGGTATATCCAAATGTTTATGTTGCCACACTTGTAATAAAGAGTAAAGAGGTAGAACAAAAAGAAAGGGGTTGGGGCAAAATGCAACAGATGGAATAATCACACAGAGACAGGAGCTATTTTCATTCATGTCAAATGAAAATTGCTCCTCACACCAACTGAAATAACACAGCTTCAGCATATATGTCTGCGAGCTCATAACCAAACACGATGATAGTGGGAAGACCCCGAGGGTCGATCGTGGAGAAAACACAGAAAAACAAAGACACATAGAACCGGGAACCATCTCAGTTGAGTTCAAACGATGTTTTAACGATAACAACCGTTCTTTATGTGTTAATGAGAATGAGAGTGTGATTGTCAGGCAGATAATAAGACCATTACGTCAAAGACTGCCGCTGTGATTGTTAGATCCTGTTCTGTTGTTATGAAGAAGCAAGAGAGACAACAGTGTTTGCTGTTGGGTGTCTAATATAGTTAGTATATCATTGTATGCACGGCTCTGATGTACATGTTCTACTCCCCCTCCCCGCCTCATCGGGATAGGAGCCTTTGTCCTGCTCAAGGTTTCTCCTTGTTAAAGAGAGAGTTTTTCCTTACTTGTTAAAGATCACTTATTGACAGACACTTGCATCAATTTCTTGGTATATAGGCAAGCAAACATGGGTAAAGCTAATATATGGCCTAATATAGTGGCTAAGGAAACACACTGGACAATTAGAAGATATGATTTCATTTACAGCCACATATGTCAAGATTTCATAATCTCTTTAAGCCCATGATCAAGATGTGATGCAGTGTAATTAACAACCAACCTTATCTTAGTTCATAAATTGAGAATAATGGCTGATGAAGGCAGTAAAAGTCACTCATACATAGCCAAGAGTGTTTATCTCTAGTTATCGAGAGTCACTTTGAGGGGCAAATAGTTATGGCAGATTATCCAATTCCACAAAAAATACTCGCTCGCTCTCTACCACTTGTTTGTTCCTCTGGGGGGGACTGGAGCCTATCCCAGCACAATAGGCAGAGGCAGGGTACACCCTGGACTGGATGCTAGTCAATCGCAGGGCTAACACATATAGACAAACAACCGTTCTCTCTCACATTCACACCTACGGGAAATGGGAAATTTTGAGTTTCCAATTAGCCTAATCCCCAAACATGCATGTCTTTGGACTGTGGGAGGAAGCCGGAGTACCCACGCAGGCACAAGGAGAACATGCAAACTCCACACAGAAAGTCCCCAGCCTCCATCCCAGCTGGGATTCGAACCCTGGGCCTTCTTGCTGTGAGGCGACAGTGCTAACCGCCACACCACCAAAATGCTGTTTGATGCAATTCAGGATAGCGTGAAAGGCACTAAAACATCAATACAGCAAACTGCATACCTGTGCAGGCAGCGCCTAATGAGAATCACAGCGAGTTTTCGCTTTAATAATCACGTACAATCCTCGACAAATGCGGGAACACAGCTCTCTGTGTGTGCGTGTGTGTGTTTGGAATTTGTGACATTGGCACATGCTAAATAGCAGGTAGTGAGCCAAGCCCAACAAACAGCAAATCTCTGAAGTGTAGACAGCAGGCTGTGGGTACCCCATCACCATGGAGACAGGGTCTCGGATGGAATAAAGGTATTATCACAGTGTTAAAAAAAAATAAAAATACAGAGATAAGTGGCATAGAGGAAAAATAGAAACTGATCAAGAAAAAAGAGCCCTCTAAAAAAGGCTGGTATTTCCAGCAAATATTTGCAAATATATGCTCACATGTACAAACCTCACCATTTGCTACATGAATAGTCCAATAGTTGGCTTTAAGCATAACCAGAGCATGGGACATATCTCCAGGCTTGTTTAAAGCCTGATGGTGGATTCCAAATGAGCTTGTGTTCATATATCCTCGCCATATTTACTGGTAATTACAGTCTTGAAAATCTCCAGGATAACATACAGTATGTATGTATGTATGTATGTATGTATGTATGTATGTATGAACAATATATATGCCTTTGTGATGTATGTGTTTGTTTTTTCTGTCCTTTATCCCCTCCCCTATTTCTCCTTCTGCTCCTTTACCCAGCTGATCCTCTTATTATGAAGAAGTGAGAGAGACTCGTTTTGCTTTATGAAAGTCTCTAGTATGTATAGGAGACAAATCATAGAACTTGTATCCACACCACTGATGTGTCTGCTCTTCTACTCCTTTTTCCCCGCCATCAGCAGGAGGGTCCCGCACCTCTGAGTCTGGTCCTGCTCAAGGTTTACTCCAGTCAAAAGGGAGCCTTTTTGCAATGAATGAATAAAGGCCATGTTAAATGTGTTGGATGGGAGTTGATTGAAATAACATCCGCACAACCTCGTTTCATCTATACAGCTGGCCAGAAAAAAAACCTATTCAATGCGAGGGTTGGAGGATATTCTTTACTGGACTGATTATCAATCCCACTTGGGTAATTGTGACACCAGGGCCCCTAAATAAAACTGACTTGACGTCACTTCGGCAAATCTTTGCAAAAGCAAAAAAAAAAAAAAAAATCCCATTGGGGTCCAACATTTACAACAAAATGAAATATTGATTTTCTTTTGTACTGTTAACAAAACAAACCATAATCCTCCCCGTAGATGATTTTAATCAATTACACGTACACTATTCAAACGCTGTCTGCAAGCTTCTCCTCATTGATCTCCATGGAAACAAAACTGCTATTCCCTAGTATCCCCAGAACAGTATTTTTTTCCCCCTCACTCTTAAGTCTAAGTCCCCCCCATTTACCATCAAATAATATAAGAAATCAAGTAATGGCCTCGATATCTTGAGTTTGCTTTTGCAAACGAAATAGGATGACACCCATGGCCAGACTGTCCTGCCTAAGATCATATTATGCACCTTCTACATCTTGACAGCATCTTAGTCGTACATGGATACTAACAAGCGCTCCCTTCGGCTCCAAGTGCTGATTAGTCTAGGTAGTCAATAAAAACCACAGCTGGGGCTCCAGCGTGCCGCGCCTACTTAGGTGCCTTTTATCAGTCTCCCTCCAGCCTTCGGCTTCCCCGCCAGTCAATAGCTGGAAGAGACTAATCCATAACTGCAGCGGCAGCAGGGTGGAAAGCGTGCCCGCGTGATTAAGAGCGAACAGTCAAGAAACGTTAGTGGCAACATCTGCAGAGCCGGGAGCAACACTCAATATCGTAAACAGGCTGTTTGTAAAGGGAAGCAGACAAACAGGTCTCAACACTCGCGCTCCCGCGCCCGCGCGCAGGCCCACGTGAGATATATGAGGTGCGCGCCTGGATTGCCGGGAACCTGTGCGCAACGGATGAACACGAACGCAGATGTTCCCAGTGTTTTATAATGAAAATAACAACGAGGATAACACTTTTATAATGAAAGGATGGTTGGAACTGCTGCTTCAGAGCAAGACGGGCCCATTCGAATCTCCCTGGAGAACCCATTGTTGCTGAGAAGTGAAGAACATATTGTCCGTCCCTCCCAAATTGCTCATTTTTTTTAAACAATTTGCGCAGTGGTGGGCCACATTTAAACACTTTACTCCGTCCGCCCGGAGAGCAGGACGCTAATGGGTTTTTAAGCTGAGAGAGAACGGTAGCCCAAGTGACTCAAGGTGCATGCGGTGCGAAATCTTGGCCGTCACCCTTAGGCCAATCATCGAAAAAGCTCCATCGCAAAGCGTTAGTTGATACCACTAAGCGCGCTCACCTGCACGGGAGGGAAAACAAATTCCTTCTTTAGGTTGATTACATAAAAATGTGGGCGCCATAGCGAAAAAAAAAAAAAATCATCTGAGATAACTCCGAATGAAAGCAGACTAACGCCCACAGATAGCTCGGTTGTGAGTTGATTTCCAAGAGAAGTGGACGCGTATGCTACAGCTCACTTATATTTTGATGACCTGGAGGCAGAAGCACCCCACTGAGTTGTTGACAGTCTACTTTGTGTGGTAGCAACCAGTAGGAGGATTCATTTTGGAGCGATGCTCCGACTCCTTCGATGCTGATTCACACGGCAGCAAAACAGTACGCCAAGTGCCAATGTGTAAGCTCGCCACTGCGGTTAATTCACCTGCGGCTGCTACCTCGATGGCTAACTTCTTTATGGATTCTCGTGGTGTGGAGTAAAGGCGAACAAATTGCCCCCTGGTGGTAGACGGAGGTGGCTTGACTCCGCCCATAATCACCCACAGTAAAATGATTCATGACAATCGAGCCAGAGGTGTAGTCTGATATAAATGGAAACACATTTACTGTTGCTAGAACATTTGTCTCGATTTGCTAATAGCAAGGTGTCTGTAGTCAAGGCTGTAAAAGACGGCTCTTTCCTGAAACATATCCTTTTTTCATCCTCAACATGATGATTGAGCTCATTTAATTAACAATGAAATGGCTATTTTGCAGGGGCAGAGTATAATTGAATGGAAAGTCGTTAAAAAGTTAATACATAGTTAAAATGCTGTGTTCTAATTTGTATATAATTCCCTTTTTACTGGATCTTGTGGCACTGTTTTAATGCACAGCTCTGTAGCCCCTATTACTGGTTTAGCTTATTTAACTGTTATCTTACTATTTTTAGCTCCGATATTTCCTCATGGGTGGCCTGGCAGATGGAGAGTGGTCTCTGGCCCACCGGCGGGCTTATGGCTCATGGAGGGCTTCAGCCTGGATGGCTTGAGGACCCTGCACCTTGGCGTCGAGCCTTCTGTCCGCCCAGGTCAGGGTTCATCTCTGTGGCCGTGGCTCCTACGGTTCGCACACCATGACCTCCCTCCGTGTGGCTGGCTTCCAAAAAAGGTAGCTCCTTCCTTGCTCCATCGTCCCTGGCCTTATCAACCGTGTTTGTGCATCTATGTGTGGATGCGTATGGATTTGTATGCCTCTTGGCATGGTAGAGGGTGGGTCTCCCGTTTTATTTATCTTTTCCATTGTTGTTTCTAACCTTTGTGAAGCACATTGCTGAGAACAAGAGTGGGAATGGCTGTCTGGCCTCTCGCCTAAGGGCAGCTGGGATAGTCTCCAGGACCCCCCCTCCGTGACCCTGACCCCTGTGTTAGGATGATACAGCAACACTTCCACACAGAGGGGAGCGCGCGACCTGTTTCACTGATGTGTGCGACTCATCACATTAGTCAACAATGTTGCTTGCAAATCGGTAGCAGCAGCTTCAGTCGAATATCTTCTCGCTTTTCTGTGACCTCTTTGAAATGCACGACACGTTCCACACATGGATTCCAACACAATATCTGTGTTGTTCTGATGATTAGCAGCTTTGGAAGAAAAGGTATGTTTTTTTGGGTTTTTTTTGCAAGCATATGTGGATAGATTTCCACACCTTTGTGGGTGAACAATAGTTTCTTTTTCCTTTTTGTGGGCGTTACACCTGCAGCCCCCCTGTGAACACCCCCCCCCCCTTTTTTGCGAAAGCGAGTCCGGGATGTGACCGTTGTCTTTCCGACCCGAGTGCAGTTGTGGAAAGCGCCGGCATGATGGATGCGCCGTTGTGCGGCACAGGTTAGAAGGCATCCTTGATGGGGCGGGCCAACTGTTCATCACTCCCCGGCTTCTACGGCACCTCCACCCTGCGCGCCTCCATCCGTTCTCCCCTTTGCTGCTGTACGTGACAAATGGCAAAGGCGAGAAACACCTTCCCCAATGTCTTGGCTTTTTTTTTTTCCCCTTAGCGAGAACCTTTCTGTCACTGTTTCGAAGGTGATTGCTTCTTTTTTCCACCTCTTTTTTTTTTGCCATCCTCAGCATCCGTCTTTAATGGAACCTTCGAAGTTAATGAATCCCATACTCATACTCCCATACACATTTTCTGGACTTATTGAGCTAGGCACTATAATCTAAGGCTTTCAGCTTAACTCAGGAGCCTTGGTAACTCTTTCAAAGCTTATATTTGTGAGAGGGAAAGCGCTGAATGTGAGTACTTCGGACAAGGACCTATCCGGGCGGATCCTCTGCTATCTTCAGGAGGCCTCGATGATCTAAGCGCACCACGTCTGTGATGCGTGGGTCTAACGACATTAATCTGCATTTTCCCCGGTGCTGCCACCGACACCCGGGGGATTTATGCACACACTCACTCCCTCACTCCAGGCCAACTGCTCTTTCCACAGCTACTCAAGCACTTATCTAACTGGTGAGACGTTAAGTGAAAAGTATTACGTTTCCATCCGCACACCTACCCATTACCTCTAGGGAGGGGAATAAAAAAAAAAGAAAAGAAAAAGACATAGAATCAAACACCCAAATTAACATAAACTGAGGGCATAAAAACATCTCCAGGGAAACTGGTGTCAAGTTTGTTAATGGAAACTAGATCATTCATCATCAATTTCCTTGGCAAGGTGCAACGGGGATAAATTCTAGGCTCCTCTGGTATTTGGATCTGGGGTGCCCCCGTCCTTGAAGATTAATTTGAATAAACACCGCGACGTCAACATTAACACTGATTGCTGATTAAGTGTAGATCCATTATGTCCCCCGACTGTGATGCCCCCTACCAAACCTGTCCCTTACTCATCACGGATTCATCAGCTCGCTGTCATTCACGCATTTATTTATTTATTTTTTTATCTGCATCTAAAATCCGCGTGCAGCCATCTGTAGGAATCATCGCGGGTGACTGTTAGAAGGCAGCGCCGGAAAAGCAGCAGACCTGTCTGCAAAAGGCCCAATCAAAAACAAATCAAAAGAATAACAGCTGCTTACATTCTGTTCATGTCTGACTCATACAGTGAACACATATTCTAGAATCTGTAAAACCCTAATACACTGACTGCCTGACTGACTGTTTATTACCTGCAAATGGAATGAAGGGGACAGAACAAAATGGAGAAAATATCACTCAAAGAATACATCCTTTTACTTGTGCGCAACAAATCCTCAAATAATCAGTCAGTCACCTTTAATAAAGCACTGGGAGCCCGTGTCAGATGCAGCTGTATTCCGTCATTTTCTTCTTGTTTTACTTTCATCGTTTCAGCATACCGCATGGATATCCCTCGAGCCACTTGCATTGCGAGTGTTGTGGTAATGTACAGTTCCTCTAATAGTAGCTTGCAATATTCACAAACGTCCTGAGACCAGAACTTTGATTTGAGCTCTGGTATTTGGTATCAGCTTTGCCTGTGCTGATTGGCTGACATTCGCGAGGTAAAAGTTAATTGTCTTAAAATTGCACAATTTAATAATCGCAGACACAATTGGCAGAAGTAAACTGACACTCGGCGTTCTGATAATGCGAAGGTAATTTCCCCCTCTCCTTATTTTCACGTTGGGTATTTGCGAAAGTACACAAAGCATTGCCACCGTTAAATTAGTTGCAGTCAGAGGAAGGATTAAATAGAACACTAATAATAAGTTTAATGAAATTGGGGCCGTTTTTTTCCCTTTTATTCAGTATAATACTAAGGCATTGCTTCTATTCTGTAATTTTGCAGTCACGCTACGCTACTTCATATTAACCATTTTTCTACATGGGGTTAAACAATTGTCTTAGATTCCACCATTTCTAGTCTTAATTTGAATTATGTAGTGACAATTAAAGGCTGCTTTTGCTTCTAATAAGCAGAAGTTTAAATATTTGATCATACCCTTATTAAAATGTTTAAAACATACTTTCGAAGCAAAGTGTGAAGGAGTAACTCATTTAGTGTATTTGACACAATCTGCTTCCCAGCTTATTATTTAATAACAGAATCTCAGAACAGATTTTTTTTCCATTAAAATTGTATATATACGTGTACATATATGTATGAGTGTGTAACGTGGCCTTGCAAAAGGAGCTGTATGTAAGCCCTGATATTTCACCAGACATTAAGGAATTATTCATTTCAAACACTTACATCATTGACAACAGTAGAAGAATCAGAAAATTCTCATTTCAAAAGCAGAGTCGCAGTCCTTAAATCATAATGTGTGTACATTTTGTGTTTTGTCTGTAGCCCCACCCTCTGCCTATCACCCAATATCAAAATTGATAGCATTTCAACATCCGGGTTGCCAGTTGCCACTAAGCTGCAGCTACAAATGTCTCAGATCACAAATGTCTGATGTTCCTAAAACTAAAAGGGTTTATTCTGATTCCCAAATACACTCACACACAATAAACCAAGGATCTGTAGAAGATGCTTTTGAAAGATCTACAGTATTTTAGTAATGTGTATGCAGTACCAGTTTTGGACAAAACATTACATAAAACTCCTTTAAATCACATACTTACATAAAATTCCTTTAAATACAAAATTGACTTTCCAATTGAAAGTATTTCGAGTCGGACTCTGAACGCATTCATTAAGAGGTGAAGTCCTATATTGAGTCAACCGTGAGAGGATGTTTAAATCAAATAGTACGGTTTATCGTGCTGCCACCAGGCATCTAGTGATCACTAGAACACCCGAACATGATCTCTTTCCAACAGAAATGATTCAACGATCTTTAATCTCCTGTTTTTTTTCCCCATGCTGCTCTCCTATAAATGTATCTCAAAGATTGCAGGAGTGTAATCAAAAGTCTGTTAGAAAATGCCAGAGTCGAGATGTGCGCTAATGAGCTGCATGGGTGACACAGGAGGGAGGCCTGCTACAAAGGCAAGATTGCACAAGCGACATATCGTGCTTGCATACCAAAAGATTCCCTTCTCCTGCTTCAGGTGAAAAACACTTCATCTAAAAATGTATTGTAAACTATAGAACACTGAAGCAGGTAAAACTTGCATCTTGCACAGTAGTAATATGCATACCATTATGAATATCCATCAAATGAGTAACTGCATTTGTTACTTCAAGTGTGGCTTATTGTATCTCATTGGGATATCCGAATAAATCTTTTAGCTACCTCCAGCTGAACCAAAAGGCATGAGAGATCTCATTCCTGAAGAGTGACTTCTCTTCATATACCCCTGACCTACAAGGTCCTCAGAGGCCAAGCTCCATCATAACTGGAGGGGCTGATAGCACCTTATCATCCATGTAGACTGCTCTGGTCTCAGAAGGGATGGTTTTGCCTGTGGTTCCCAGAGTCTTTCAAAGGAGAATGGGTGGCCTTTAGTTGTCAGCCCCCCCCCTGCTGTGGAACCAGCTCCTTGTGAAGGTACAGAAGGCTAACTCACTCTCTACATTTACGATCAAAGCTCATAGTCAGTAATTAGTTGCAGCAGGATCATCCTTCGTGGATTTACTTGCTAGAGTATAGGAACATGATCGCCCGGCAGACTTTTGTTCACCTTATTGGTTCAAGCAGCTCTACTCTGTATCTACAGGTATCACTGACTCCATAGGCGCCAGTTGACTTCTGACCCCAAGGACCTCAGGTTGAGACCTAAATCTGCAGCATAACAAATCGTATAAATAACATACCATATGTCTAATGTATTTGCATTTATGATGTATGTGCATCTCTGCACTCCCATATGAGCCTTTTTCCTTACTACTTATTTTGGCTCTGGCTCTGGGTTTCTGTAAAACACATGGAGGTCTTGATTGTAAAATATGCAATATAAATTAAGTTGAATTGAAGTGAATACTCTCACACATTCTCTGAGGAAAACACTTTTTAGTTTTCATTTCAATGTTACCCTTTTTTTTCTTCTTTTATACAGCATCAGCTATTGGCAGGGAACTATAAATGCCCCACTTCTGTGCTGAAAACATCCATAATATTCATGATCATCACAGAAACTGTGTAAAGAGCTTAGTCTTTAGGACGATAAATAAATAATGACATTATGCAAGAGAAGTTACGAATAAAGCAAGAGTTTATTTTCTGAATAACATCTGATAACTGTCTTGTGCCCAGATCAGGTCTTTTTCAACTCTGTAACCCTTCAGTCCAACAACCAACACCTTGCACGTCACCTAACTCTTCTTTTCTAAATCTTCATATACAATTAATTGTATCCATCCATCCTCCAACACAGGTTTCTACTTACTGGTTTAGCATACATTAACCTCAGGCCTTAACACATTTAGTATTGCCTAGCTTGCTCAATTAATGGGTAGAAAATTAAAAAAAATACTGTCACTGCTGTAGTCATAGGATTATTTTTGGATTAGTAATAATTTATCCGTGCCTATTTTTTGCTCATGTTCTCCCAGGTTGCATTGCTGCTGGACATTTTGATGTTGTAAATGAAAGCGTAAATTGAGTTAATATTTCCATATCATTTGAGTTGTGCAGGAGCTGCAGTTTCTGATCGCACCTTGTCAAATGGGGGATGTTTGTTTTCCGGAAACTGCCTCCAAAGAGCCCATCTTACTACTGTATAGTTAAGCAAACAAATAAATTACCTTTCTTTATTTTTTTTGTTCATTGTTGTAATGGAAAATAGCCTGGGCTTTTCAAAAGTGGACCATTTGAAAAGAATTTCATGCAAATAAATGGCCAACAAAAGCAATAAATATGCATAATATCTTACACAAAATGAATAACTAATTAAAAAATAAGCTTAAGTACATTTTATGCTACAATTCAGCGATTCTGGCACTCCATATTGCAAAGCAAATTACAGATCACGTTCCAGCCAGCTGTTGCCAGCTGTTACCACTTATGCCTCTTTTCCAGTAGTATGTCCTTATTGCGACTCTATTAATCACAGAACTGTTTGGAATCTTTTCCACAAGGGTCCCAGGGCCGAGTAGCTACTACTTTCTTACCTACTCAGCTGGTGTCCAAAGTCTGTCAAGTACAGTAAGTAATATTATGTTTATGTTGGTCTGCTGATGACTTGATTGGCCAACGGATTGATAGATACATAAATCGCAAACACACCATTCTTAAATCCCCACAGCCACAGTGGTCTGTTTTTCTTTATTTTACAAATACATTTTTGGGGTTAAATGCAAGGCGATATCCTGGTCCACCAACCACGTACCGACCTTTTTGAGTTGTGTGGAAGATGAGACTCTCCTGTCTAATGGGCGTTCGGGGAATATAGTGGACATCAACGCAATATCGAGAAAGGCTAAAACACCAAAGATGATTACCAGAAAATCATGGACCAAAGAGGGCCAAACAGAAAGTAATGGAAGTTGTTTTTTTTTTTCTATAAAAGGACTGGAAGTGTATTAAGAGAATAGCCTTTTTTTCCCATATGTTGACCTGAGCTGGCTATTTAGCCACCAGTGCTAACATTTTCATTTGCTTGTGTGTAGTTTGTTTGACAAACTAAACCGTTACTATTGCTATTAAGTTGATGTTATATGTTTTTTGTGTTCTACATGCTGTGCAATAGATTGTATTTTCAGTGAAGTGTTGCTACATTTTGGATTTCGTCTCAGACTGGAAAACATTATTGTATCATGATTTCTGTCTTTTCCGTTAAACAGGCAACAGTACAAAATGATTATTTATTAGAGATGAATGAGGCCTGTGCACATGTTACCAGCATTGCAAGAGTTTCACACCGTGTTATTATGAAGACTGCATGTCAAAGAGGTACCGTGGTGTAATGGAAATCCCCCCCAGCCTTACTGTACAGCATTAAGTTGAATCATGTCAAGCTGATATGGTGTACTTGAAAAGCTTATTTAGATTTCATCCAGTCAGGTGTCAAACTACAACTAAAACCTACTGCTACTTCGAGGATGGAAGTGTATACCCAAAATGACTTTTTGTCATTCACCAGGTCCTATTGCACAGACTTTTCTACTCCCGTGGGGACAGCTCAATTTGAGGATATCTGACGATGCACCTGGGCCCATGGAAATCTTTTCCTTCCACCAGTGATAGTACCCCTTTGAGTTGAGTTGAGTTGAGAGAATTTTTTAAAAAAACTGTAATAAAAACAGCAACTCTTGAGAGTCTTCATTGCAGGTGTGAACAGGTTACCTATTACCCAGCTGACGGGTGAGGAACCTGGAAAAAAAAATCATGGCCGTCTGTACTGCAGCATCTCTGTGCATAGTGATGTCAGTGAGGCGTAACGAAAAGCCTCATTAGTCTGGAAACCTGCACATGAAAGCACCGAAGCATACCTCAGTGCACCAATGGCTGTGTAAACACCTGTGAGTCATGACTGCACTTTCAGTTGAATGACAAAAAAGATTTTTTTTTTCCAAATTCATTACCAAATTGTGCTCAAAATCAACCAAAAAGGTAGAAAAAAAAACCAGGGCTCTGTCGGAGTGATGAGCATCTGTTCAGAAGACGGTTTGAATGGAAGCTGTAGCGGAGCCAAAGATGCAACTGCTATGACAACACACCCGATGGGGCGCGACTGGTGACCATATGCATTCATACCCAACGATTCACATCATGACAGAAAAGAGCAAGCGCTCATTTATCACTCCGTCTGGCTGGCTGGTCGCTGGTTCAGGCCTGGCCACCTGCTGCAGAGAAAAGCAATGCAGAGTGGCAGGCAATGGCCAGGGACTGGTCCCACTGTTCCCCTGCTTTTTAAAAGACGTGGACAACCTGAGGCACAGCCAACAGTGCAATCAAATCCTTGCTTTTCATACTGATCTTTATAGCAGCTCAGGCTGCAGATTGAATAGTTTATTATTTAATAACCCATTTGGTCTGATCTAATAAATGGCTGTCCATCTCTGCAATGGTAATTACACAAAACACCCACCTAAACACATAGCTACTATAAATGTGTATACCTTATTTTCTGGACTATAAGTCACTTTGGAGTTGCAAAAAGTAAGAAATGAAGAGGAAAAAAAACGCATGTCGCATTTATTTAGAAATGTATTTTAAAAGAACTACACAATAGCATAAATAACATGCCTGGGAGGGTGAATAAGCCAAATTCGAAATCATTGAAACCATTGAATTCTTCTTCTGTCTAATTAACTCAGTGAAATTCGATATAGAAGTCACGCCTGACTGTAAATCACAGAACCAGCCAAACTATGAAAAAAGTGCTTTATAGTCCAACAAATGCAGCATTTTATTTATTTTTATACATATATTGATATCGGTTGATTTCGGTATCAGAAACCGATATCTGATATACATATCAACAAAAAAGAAAGAAAGCCAACTTCAATAATAATAATAATAATAATAATAATAATAATAATAACAATAATAATGCAAACTGTCATTAGCATTTGTTTTGAATGTAGGTATGATAGTCATCTTACCATTTTGATGTTATAGTTCAGGAAATATGATAGCTTAATAATGTAAGCAATATATCCAGGAGGATGAACTCAAAACCCTTAAGGTACATTAAAGGCCACACATATGGTGGCACAATTCGACAATAAGTCGTGCTGCAGTTTTGGTGGCTGCAGTGCGGGCCTTGATGGTAGAGAGGTTAATAAGTTCATTGGAGCTCAGCTGATAGTTCTTATAGGTACCGTGCAGAAGATTGGGTACTGGGGTGTCTTCTAGATCAATAAAATGCCAGTAATGACATCAGCTATTGTGTAGGAAGGGCCAACCTACGAGTTTACAAAGGTCACAATGACGGGTGGAGAAAGGAGCACTTGTTGCAAAATGGGTAGCCTTTCAGAAAAGTTTATTTTTGGTTGGGGGGGCAATTTATAGACCAAATTAACATGGGGAGTACAGCCATTGTCCCAAGACAGAGTATGAAAAGAAAGGAAACAAATATATACATATATGTCTTGATACGTATATATGTACAAACATTCTTATATTTTATTTTATTTTTCTGGAAAAAGCAAAACATTGCCAACTACATACAGCCCCGAAGTGAAGTGGTTCAGAGGAGGGTGTAGACTTCTCTCCCCTGACATTTCCATCACAACAAACGAGGTTGGAAAGTCTGCGGCAATCATTGGCAGAGTGGGTCGAATCACAGTGCCATTGTTTGCCCAGAACCACAATCAAAGTTGTATTGTAGAATCCTTTTGACGAGAAAATCCTTAAGAGCCTGCAATGCGATTAAAAAGCCTTGGGACTGTCAACTGCAGCGCTCGCTTCATTGTAGGGGCGTGGAATCAGCTGCTAGGCGCACGTACCTACCCATATTCAGCTAGTTAGTTCATTTAATTTACCTATCTTTTTGTTCTGCCGGGGTGAGATTTTAATGTGACTCGTGCCATACATTTGTCTACATTTGCATTTGTAGCGCTGTCTGTTTATGTGTGATTTTGAAGGGCATGGAAAATGAAACATGTATTATTTTCATTAAATAGTGTGAAAAAAGAGCAACTGTTTAGAAATAAAATATCTTTCCCCTTTGAATAACTGGTGAACTGACTATTTAAAGTGGCCTTGCTGGGAAACTCTCCAGCTTTTGGCAAGAATACACTGCTGCTTTAAAAATTATACCTTATTTACACAATATGCTTCAATATCCTGGGAATGAGTATGGCAACATAATTGGGTTTTTGACTGTGAATTTAAGCTCATCCATCAAAAAATACCAGATTTAAAAAAAAATAAGGAAAGAAAGGAAAAAAAAATCAGCCTCAGACTTTTCCCCAAACTTTTCCTCAAAAAGAGCCTAGTAGGGGGGATAGCACTTTCCAGTCTCTCTGAAATTCTTGAGGAGCGGGGCTGAATACAATTCAACTCTCAAATGTTTCTTCATTTATAAAGCAGCAAACCTGGAGACTCACGCAGGAGGAAGCAACAGTGGCAAAAAAAAAAAAAAAAAAAAAAGCCCTTCCTTTTAACAGGTGGAACCCTTGATCTGGACCAGGCTCGTATAGGGCATCCCTCAGATTGGCCGTTGGAAAGAGAAGCGTGCATCAACAGAAACATCTCGTCTTTTAATTAATTTCAGACGTCACTGCCTGGATTTATTTGGAATACATTGACTGAAAGATTGAGGTGCAGTTTCAAGCTACGTACATTTACAGGATTTTTTTTTTTCCTTTAACCTTGACTAAAAAAAAAAGAAATCTCTGCTTATAACAGTTACTATAAATGTTGTTGGGAAAAGATGATTTTATTCTTCTCAAATCAGCATAACTACAGATAATCTTTTTCCTTGAATTGTAAGTTGGTGTTTGTTACCTATTGTTAGTAGAAGCAGAAAATTAAATGATGTCTGTAGTGGCACATGATTTTTTTTTTTTTTTTTTAAACCGCAATATGCTTTCAAACACAATGTGTACCCACGTTTATTATTTTGGTGTCACCGAATGCAACATCTGTGCTTAAGGGAATGGTTATATAAATGAATAGATCGAAAACATGACAGTGACAAAAATCAATAAATACGCAATTAGACCAACTAAACTTTGTATACAGCAGCATTAAACCGGCCCAGCTAGCCCTTCTCAAGAGCTTGATGACCTGCTGCTGCCAACATCAACGAGTGCCCAACACAAGCCATTGCATCGTAATTAGTCTCAGCGGTGATGCTAGTTGACACTAATGGTGGCCACAGTGCTTCCCGTCATTTCTGTGCCAAAACAATACACAGCAGCACTACTTCCGCACAGAAACCTCCTTCTCATGGCGTGCCATGCAAATACGTGTGTAAACACTGGGGGGGGGGAGTAAAGGATGATCCAATTTTAACGTTAAATCAAAGCCCATTTCGGTGGATGGAGCGCCGTGACCTCGGGTGTCATTTTAATCTGTCAGATGGCGCCGACTCGATTGTCGCTCCGCAAACATTGAAGCTCGGTGAGACGTGCGACAACAGCCATATGTTGCACATGCGTTCAACTCATGAACGCAATAACATCGTGTCATCAAAAATGTGACAACTAAATGTAGTAGCACAATTTTGTGTATATATGTTACATTTGTCACTTAATGAAAGCCAAATCACATTGCAATCCCACAATCCCTTGCAGTCCCACAATTCCTTGATATGCTTTATCTCGGTGGGGTTACAACACATAATGAAGATTCATAATATATATATACTGTATGTATTCCCTCTCTGCCCTCTGTACAGGGATATGCTGGAATTTATGCGCACTCTGCAGAAACCAACGGCACAGAAATGTGCTGCGGACATCTGGGAGCAATCTCAGCCTCGATGGAACATGATTACAGAAATATGATCACAGCTATGTGCTCTAATTTCTCAAAGAGAATTGGGGGAAAAAAAAAAAAAAAAAAAGTGACAATACAGCTCTGGATCACCTCCGGCCCATCCTCAAAGCGCGCGCGGACAGCCGATTCCGCCGCATGATGAAGATGCCGCGTAAGCGGTACAGAAGGTCATCCGCTCTAATGCTCATTAAACTATGTTACCCGGTAAAGGCAGTTTGTCACAAAGGCCTCTGTGAATCAAACTGGTCCTTGGTTACACCCTTAGGCATTCATCAACAATCCCCCCGAGGATGGCTCGTTGTCCTTGGAATGGAAATATTCTACGGATCAGTCTTCACAGGTCCAGTACAGACACTTTTTGCGCGGCGTAGGCGTAGAGTTTATTTACAGAATAGGTGAAGATGCTTTTTTGATATGTAAATTCACTTGCATACAGTTGATTGAGTTTTCAGACTGTTTGACTACCAGCTATAGGCATAGTTATGCAAATAAAGAACATTCTAACCGAATCTTGTGTCTGATTTAACAGCCTGGTTTCATAGAGAATAGATAAGGGGCCTCACTTAATCTGTTCAAAGTCTTCATCTTATCAAAGATGAGGATGAGGGGGGGGGGAAGCAATAGAACATACTTGTTTTTACATATTTTAACCTGTTATAAAATATTATTTGGAATGTAACATTGAAGTTCATATTGGATTTGACTGGGAAGCAGAGGGTTTATGGTTCAATCTCCATGTTGGTAAGGAAGATTGAAGGTGTGTTGGTAGGAGGGGAGTGCCAGTGCACAACAAGGTATTGAAGCCCCAATGCTCACAGGGTCCTGCAACAAACAAGTAACTCGTCCAGGGATGTGCCCTGCCTTCGCCCACATGAAGCTGGAATAGGCTCGAGAATGGGGTAAAAAAAAAAAAAAAAAAAACCCAAAAAACATCAAAATCCTATTTGCCACGCTTACATTTGTAATTAGCTACATGCCAAAACATTCTTCACTTCATCATTTGCGTTGAGCTGGTGATTTGCACCTGTCATGAAGCTGCTCTGATCCTCCAACTCGTACAGAAACGGTCAGGCTTTTTAAAAGAAAAAAAAAAAAGTCCCAAGGAACAGGCCAAGAACCCTGGCCTGAATAAAATATGCGTTTTAGGCAGCACACATCAAGAAAAATGGCTATCATGGCTCAAAACACATCCGCTGCCTGGAGACTCTCAAAAGAGTGTTTGAAACCTCAAAAACTCAACATCAGTTGACACTAAAACATTCGCCAGAGGCCAAAAAAACAGGAGACTTCTTCAAGTGAGAAATGTTTCAAGTAAAAAAGTAAGCAAAACCTTATGTTTATTAGCTTAATTATTGAATACCGAATACAAGTAAGAAGATGCTATATATATATATATATATATATATCAGATTCCTACATTGGTATGACCAAACGACCACCGCAGAAAAAACAGTCTGTTAACTAGTCTCTTAAATGGGACAAACAGCTAACTTAGTAGTTAAATGTACCCCCTGCCAACCCCCAAATTCTTTTATCAGAGGTCAAGTCCTTCCCCCTGGCAGTGGTCAAAAAATGGTGATTCACGCTTTTATCATTTCATGTCTGGATTATTGTAAGACTGTATACTGGGTTAAATCACTCCGCACTTTCTCGTCCAGAACTGGCCTCAAATGTTGCTGCCCGCCTTCTCACCAACACAAAGAAGCGTGACCGCATATACCCCCACCCCACCCCCACCCCACACCCCCACATCCTCTGTTCTCTCTATTGGCTCCGAGTCAAGGTTCCAAGATCAAAGTACAAACTCTGGGGCGATCGAGCGTCCGCTGAAGTGGCTCCAAAACTGTGGAACGCCTTACTGGCTGATCCGCCCTCGCTTGACGATCTGCGGCTGACCTATTTCAAGCCGAAAAAAAGTGGGGTTTATGGGTGGAAGATCATCCGACAGAAAACCTTAAAGGGACATATTATCAAAAACTCCCTTTTTCCCCGTGCTTAATCCATATATTTACCTATCTGAAGTGCCACCTCAGCCTGTAAATATCAGTTTTGACAACTCATTCGATGTTAACTAAGAAGCCGTGGTCTCTAAATGTGTCTTAAAATGGTCCGTTTTGGGCTTTGACCCTACTGTTATGTAACAGTTGGGCTGATTTGAATTACCCCATCCCCACGCTGGGTATATCCTCCCATACAACCACAGCTACCTCTAGTCTTGTCACCACATATGGTATTTGGTTGAAGCAAATACCATCTGTGGGCGGAGCTCACAGTAGCTCATTAGGATGTAGAGGGAAAGTTGGTCAAACCTGGTTTGAGTGGGGTTGCAAAACTGATTGTGCTCAAATCCTTTGTTTCTTACTTTTTCTTTTTTTGACCAAAGCGTGTTGATAGCATTTTAGTCCGACATAAAGAAACCATGTTCACTTGCAGGCAAGAATCATAATAAGCCACCTTCAGATCCAAATCCCAGTTCAAGAAATAAGGTGTGTTGTTACTATGTATCACCAGTAGGTGGTGCTTAAGAACCACTGCAATTTGATCATTTTCTTTGTTTGAATATGGCCAAAAAACGATTTAACTGTTGCCATATTAATCTTCAAAACATTGACACACTCACACACACACACACACACAGATTTTTAGGTGTAACATATTTTGTTCAACAGCTGGGAGCCAAGCCAAATCGAAGCGCTTATCAAAACCCACTTTTTGCAGCGGGGGAGCGCGCTGCCCCCAGGAAATCAGCTTTGCTGCACAGTGGGCAGATTATACATCACACTTGTCAGTTCTCCCTGTGACGCCCCGGTCCGCTCCAAATTTCATTCAAAGTGGCGACGGGGCCGGAGCAAAAACAAAGCTATATCACTGTCAGAGGGCTGTCAGCGCTTTAATAACAGGGCCGCTCTTTCGTTCCCAAATGTAGACAGGTGAGCAGATTATTTCCTTCGTCTGTCCCCCCCCCCCCGTCTGCCTTGCTTCTCAAAAATCCTCTGAACCCCTCCATCGTTCTCTTTAACACCCTCCCCAGAGGTACTTGACATTTAAACACCACTAAAGAATTTTTTTTTTTCCCCTCCTCCTTTCATATTTCTAAAAAAAAAAATGCCCTGTTGGCTTGCTTCAAAGTAACCTTTGCATCTGTTTTTTTTTTTTTCCTTAAGTTCACACACATCCCTCATTCCACTCTCAATTTACCGCACCTCGGCTCCCTTTCACTGGCTTCTGATCTGCGAGGCCCTCTGTGTCTCTCCAGTCGACATAATCTCGCAACATCGGTTTCCGCGATGCCTCGCAGCCATGGCAATCAGGGTAATAAAGCCCTGCTGCTCTTCAAAAATCTTACCTCCTTTAAATCCACTCTAATTCCCCGTCCCATGTGCAACACTGAAATTACTTGGTGGGGTTATAAGTATTCAGCACCAAAACTCTGGGGCTCTTTTTTATCCAGTGGCAGCTCACCAATAGAGGGTGATAGGGCGCCGCCCTCCGTAGTGGTTTTGAATTTTTATTTTAAAGATCTAAAAACATGTAGAATTAACAATAATCACTTACTTTAATTACCGTATTTTCCGGGCTATAAGGCGTACCTGAAAGCCTTTCATTTTCTCAAAAACCAACAGTCCGCCTTATAATCCGATGCGCCTTATAAGACTATAAGATTTTCTCAAAAACGATGGTACGCCATTTAATACGGTGCGCGGTGTGTGTACTGAATTCCAAAATCTGCTGTGTGCCTTTGCTAAGTACACTTTGGTAAAAGCTCCTCCCGGTTGATTGGTGCAACACCGATGCTAGGTATGCTAGGTAACAGCAGAGATCTACTTATGAATATTTTGTTTAATTAAATTGATGAAACTCACTGATTTGCTTACTGTATGTTTTAACATGCATCTTATAATGTGTTGGTTAATTACAGAAATAGACCACGGAAGTAAGAGTCCAAAATAAAGTGAATTTTCTGACTGTTTTGATTCGCTTAATGCGCCTTATAATCCAGTGCGGTTTATGTATGGAAAAAAAAACATTCAGACCCAATTTTTGGCAGTGCACCTTATAACCTGGTCCGGCTTATGGTCCAAAAAATACAGTAAATGGTGTATTAAAACATACATGTCTTATACAAAAAAGTACAACTGCACTTTGTACGTGCTTTAGGCACATGCTTTGTGATTCTCGTGAAATCTCACCATGCGAGACTCCGCTGGAAGTAATGCGGATGTTCAAAACTCATTCAGTGTTGCTACGGTTGTAGTTACGACAGCAGTTGACAGTATTAAAGAAAAGATGAAAACAATGGACAAGAGCTCATTCCACTTGATAAGGAGAATTTGCCCCGGGTGTCCAAACCCTTTCTATTTCCTCATAACAATCTGCATCTGGTTGTTGTTGCTGTCTAATATGTCAGTCGTATTTTTCCAATTTATTATGCTAAGATAACATTCGGACTCCTCTTCTGACTGTGTCATGATTTTTTTTTTTTTTTTTTTAATCCAGGCCTTTCAATTATGTTTATTTAATTGTGCCGTTTAGGTTTTGCACATTTCTAAGTGTAATAGAAAAACCAACGACTGAAAAGGGATTCACACATAGCAAAAGGAATTTATCCAATCAGCGTCATCAGATCTGATGATTAAAGGGCAAAGAAGATAATCGTCCTCAGCTGAGTGTGCTGGTGACAGAGTGTGTTGACATTGCCACAAGGGACGCTGTTGTAATAGGTGACACCTTCCTATGTAAAAATGTGTAAATGTCTGCCTCCGTGGGAGAGCAAAACAACACACTTACCTTCCACATTAGCATAAGATAAAGAAACGCGGAATACCTGACAGAATTGTGCGGTGGGGAGGAAAGCTCGGGTTGTGTTTTTATCGTATCACGTCCAATAAGGACGAGACAGAGACGAGGAAACTGCTGATCAGTGCTATCAAATGCAAATTGGTCCCCGGGGAGAGCAAAATGATGCTACAGACCTTCGTTTGGAAAACGTATCAAATATTTAAAAAAAAAAAAAAACATTTGATGAAGATGTTTCACACTTTTTGCATTCAAAATTATTCACACAACTAACAGTACAACTGGCAGCATTCATTATATTCATTCATTATATTCTTGAAGCATTTGGCACTGCTTTTATGTGTTTATTCTGTGTTTATCTCCAGAGGGTGCAAATTAAAACACATGTGAGTGGCAGGCTGCACACTACAAAAGACAATAATTATAGCATAGCCACAGAAAATGAAGGGCATTTGTGCGCGTGCCTCTGTGTAAGATCATTTAGAAAATATGATCATTATATAGATGTGGCAAATATATGACACCTTTGAATCTCCCAAGTCATACTTAATCTGGGCTTGGTGTAAAGTCTTTGAGTTGTCTAATTACAGCCCTAAATTTTGTACTGGGGCTTTGAGTCCATGATAAAAATCCAACAAGCAATCTTGCAATAAGGTGATACAGTGTTATTATTACATATTAGAGTAAAATCAGTCTCAAGATTCAGTGATTATTGTCATGTGCACAGTGGAGAACATGTTACCCTGAGCAATTGAGTCATTTCTTTGCTCACCACAGAGATAAAGAACAATACATGACTAATTAAAGGCTATATAATTTATTTTTATTTTTTTAAAAGAAAATCCATAATCAAGGCCCGAGGCACATCAGCCAAAACCAAGGGGTTCAGTTGCTCTTTAACTCTAGCTATGCAACCGAGTCGTGCACGATAGGTTGCGTATGCAAATTGGAAGAGTAAACAACCAGTAAACACTCAGAGTTTATGTATGAGGTGACTGTGCCTATAGACTCCCGGGAAAGAAACAGAACTCTTTCTCTTCCTTTTCAACTGCCGCTGACTCCTAAACAGCTGACGGGAGAGAGGCACAAAACTGCAACGCACAAACCTCAAAACCTAAACGGGAGCACAGCTGACAACCGTATCTCCCTTCATTCGTCTTTGACTTGTCGAGATTTCAGCGCGCCTTCGTGGATTTAAAGAAAAACAAAATTAAAAACAATTTTCAGCCTGTTCACCGCATACTTCCTTGTATTATTACTTTTCAACATTGATACTTACAACTATTGCAAATAGTGCTGAGCCTGATGACCATATTTGTCTTTGTTTTTGGAAAAAAAAAAAAAGTACATCATCACTAGTAGCTTTATTGTCTATTTTTTTTTTATTTGTTTCGCTAGAGGAATTAATAAGTCTTACAGCTCCTCAGTTGATCCATTGCGAATGAATTTGTCTCCGCTCGAACCCTTTTTATTCGTCTCGGCACGCACCCGCGCTTTTCATCATCCAAGCACAAGTGGAGTCTGTGCCCGTGCTATTCACCCGGTTCACATGACAACAGCTGCCACTCGGCGTAGACGCCAACTCATCTGTGCATGCACGAAAAAAAAAAAAAAAAGAAAAGCATCAAACCGGTCGCCACACACCGCACTTGTGCTTTGCACATCAGGGCTTGTAAAGTAATATGAATTCTACTTAATCACTAATGACAATAATTATGTCATGGGGTATGTAGAATTATGACATTAGATATTTGGATAATAATCAATGAGCCTCTTGGAGTTCTTTTTAGCAAATGCTGCCTCCTAAAAAGATGTTTAAAAGGGTTCCCTTGAGGGCTGGAGCTTTGAATGAGTTCTTACTGAGTCAAGTGGTTTCTCCCGGGTACTCTGGCTTCCTCCCACACTCCAAAGAGTGAGAGAGAGAGAGAGAGAGGGAGAGAGAGAGAGAGAGAGAGAGAGAGAGGTAGTGAATAGGCAATTCTAAATGGACCTGAGTGTTGTTTGTCTTGTATATTAGCTCTGAGGTGAGCTGGCGACTTGTCCAGCCTGCCACAGTTGGGTCAGACTAGAACCCCGTAAAGGCCGTTTCACAGACTGTTAGCAGCTGGTCCAATGACAGGACAGTCGGTCACTCAGTACATTCACATGACACAAAGCAAAATTATTTATTGCCTTCCCACTATAAATGGGTGACTGAAGTGCATGTAAAAGCATTAGTCCATCTGATATTGGAGTTCTCCTTATTCAACGAAGACACCCCGAAAGTTGGAAATTGATTTTCTCCATCTAGATGACTTATGACCGCACATCCCACAACCCCCCCCCCCCACGGTGGCGGTTGTCCTACGACCGAGAAAGCCGGTCGTAGGACAAGAACACACTCACGGAGAGTAAAAATACACAAACTGCTGCGAATCAACCCGCTGGCCCAGACCTCAACGTGTTCCAACCAGTTAGAGGGCAGACGTGGGTGTTCTGCACCAAATAGGTTTAAGCTGGGGAAGGGGAGGAGCCAGAGGGCTCTGTTGTGATTTTAGAATATTGTGCTTTTTCTCAGAATCGATGACACAACCTTTAAGAGGAAAACCAAGTGCTAGAAGCTGGATGAATGGATTTTCAAAAAGTTGAGGTGATAGTTTCAGTAAATGTCAGATCAATTGAAAGTAATTGATGTGACCAATTAACCAAAAGTTAACACTTTAGGCTTTTGAATGTGCACAGATTGCTTAATTATGAGATTGTCATTCCCTGCAGCGACGAAGAAACTAACTTTCTGCTTGTGTCACATGCTTACGATGTTTCCAGACTTGGACTACAGGTATCTGAGGAACCAAAGATTTTCAGACGCTTGCATGTTCCATGTTGCAACAGAGAAGCAAGGGGACCAACTGAAAATATTTTCAGTTGGTCCCCTATATATATATATATATATATATATATATATTTTTTTTTTTTTTTTTTTTTTCTCCCTCATGGTGAGCCTACCCCAGTTGCCTAGGTGGGGTATGCCCAGAACAAAGTCATTGTCCAAATCAAGCACTCATTTACACCAAAAGGTCAATTTGAAGTCACCAATTTGCATATCCCACAAATCTATGTCCTTGGATCGATGGAGAAAGATGCAGCGAAGCCAGGAGTACACGCCCCCCGGGGATTTGCCCTGACACGACCACGATTCTCCCAGTTATGTATTTATGTAGATGCTTTTCATTGTAAAATGACTTTGTCGAACCATTTTAAGATTTAGTTTAAACACCATGTTGTTGTCATTTTTATAACAATGAAAAACGGGCCTCTGGAGATAATAGGGTTGGAATGGGAACGACTACATCAGTGGGGAAGTGCATTTTAGATGTCTAAGGAGGCCTCGAGACAGACAAAAGCCGAGATGTATGAATGTTGTGAAAGAGGTCGTGAAGTTATTTAACAACGTGGAGGAGGAAGCTTCACAGGGAGAAGTTAGAGAGCATGTTAAAACAAACAACAAAAAAAGAAATATGAACAAAGGCACTGGTGGCATTTTTCTGCTTGGTTCCACAAATTCAGGGTAAGATGCAGCAGATTATACTCAGGACTGTATAATAATGTATAATAATTTCATTACAAAGTATGAGTTTGAGTGACCTCCAGACAGATTTGAGAGGCGAAATATATGGATAGCAGATGTTTTCTCAAAGATGTCCTCATTCTTTTCAGTCAAACATTGAAAAGCGGCCGGAATTTCAATTTCATACAACTCATATAACACTGCAAGACAGAATGCTAACAAGTAATAAATGTTTCTCTAATTAAATTTATTCATTTCTTCCCCTCAGCGGAATTTTGTTGAAAATATCTATTTCAAAAATTAAAATAGCGTACGTTTATTTTGAAGAAACAATTACATTTAAGTAGCAATAAATGAGCTTATTTTGTTTTTCTAAAATGTTCACAACCGTAAGCAGACCCATCCCCACCCAGAGCTCACGCACGGGCGCGTGTTGGGGAAAACTGGCACTCCGGTGCACTTTTATGATGTCATTTGTCCTCTGCAGCAGATTGGATTTAATTGCTCGGTCCTTTTACGGCTGCCTGTCTCTTCATAACAAGCACATCAGTGACACACACATAAAATCCGCACGCACAGACTTCAGTGTGAGAAACTCATCTCGGCTGCCGCTGGAAACACTTCACCTTTCAGTCAAGAAATATATGACGGCTCTTGGGGCGCCTCTCCGTAAACACGTGATTTTTCAGCTATTCATTCTAGTGATGTTCAGACCCTTAAAACCCTATATAGACTGTGCAGTAGTATATCAACAAGAGCCTGAAGGCCTCGCCGTGCCTAAGGCCACAGCTAAGGCAAGATTCCCTTGGTTTGCAGGTCCTGGCAGCACTGATAACACAAGTCCATCAGCACCTGTTTATCACCTCTGGGTACGTCTCACTCAGTGCATTTACACGGACCTGAGTGTCCCGGTTAGGAGCAATATCCCGATTATGATAATTTATTGGATGCTGCAATTACGTGGACACAGATAAACTTGCTTATCTTACCTGGTTAACATCTGTGAGAATGCGACCACTGTGGTTTCTTATGGGGTCATTAATACTCGCAACTTACACTAATTTATTCAAATCAAGCTACTTGGAGCGAAGGGAGAAGGAAGTGTGGATGTCTGTGCTGGAAAGCCAGTGTTGTGCAGCCTATTCATCGCTGACTTAAATGCGACATATTATGCTTCTTTTCTGCAAGTGAAGATTGCTGCTTGATGTCAACATGAAGCGTTAGCGTGCTTTGGTCGAAGGAAAGAGGAATGATCACACTGGGACTCTAAAGACACCAGATTCACAGCCCTGTTCAGAACAGTCAGTTTGACTGCCTTTCTCTCTTCATTCTAATGATCTGCTGTTAGCTCCGCCCATATATGGTCTTTGATCCGCCCAAAGACACTTCTGCTGGGGGGGGGTGAGTATGGCTTCACGTAGGTGGTCCATGCATGGGTAGCTGTGGTTATATGGCAGGAGATACCCAGCGTGTGTGGGCAGGATAATTGTACTCTTATCGAACCGCAGGGTGGAAGTAGAAAACGGACCATTTAGAGAGACCTTTACTGACTACAGCAATTAACTGAACATTGAATAAGTTGTCGAAACTAATATGTATGAGGTGGGGAGTCACTCTCGATACACAAACATATGGAACAAAGCACTGAAAAAGTGGATTTTGAATATGTTCCCTTTAAAATATAGGCACTTTAATTCATTGTAATTTCTTTGAATTATGTTTAACTCGAGAGCTCTTTCTCGGAATGCATACTTCTTGGTCCTTGTTGTCTCATGCTCTTGTGAAAGCTCAACAATTCCCAAATACGGTTCCAATTGTGCCAAGTTCCCCACAAGTGTACTCGCTCTGTCTATTTCATCAAGTATGGATCAGGTGCGCGGCTTGTGTCCCACAATGCATTTCACTTCGGCCAATCAGAGCAGCAGCAATTCTGTGAGCACATCCTTCAACTTCCAAGTATGTACGCCAGGAGTTCACAAGTACGTGCCTGTGCGATTTGAATTGCCAGTATTTCCCTGTCACTCCGAAAATATGAAGCCCGGTTTCTGCCGCCATGTTTGTTTTGCCAATATGCCACTTTGCGAAGGTAGACTGCACTGGTTAAAAGCCGGAACAAGGCTCAAAAGCACCAAGAAACCCTGCCCTGTCCTGGGTTCTGAATTTGAGATATGATTACATGCATAAACCTTAAAAAGTGGACACTGGTAAAATTTGACCTAATTTTGGGATACTCAAGTTCACGTCAACACAGTGACTGCCTTGAACAAGGGTTGCTCCATGACGATTAATTGGCAGCATTGGTAGCACCCTTGTCTAGTCCTTTTTTGACCACTCAAACGACTGAACACATACATTATGCCACTTTAGGAGCTATTTCAGGAGCCTGTGTCCTGGGATCTGGAGTCAAGATGTTGGCCTTTGTACCACTGGAGCAACTACATTACCGCCTGGGTTACAGGCTCACCAGTGGTGGAGTGAAGGGAACACATGGAGGCTCTACACCAGAACAGTCTCATTTCACTAACACTACTTTTGCCTTAGATATACTTGGTGTACAGGAGAGTAACCTCAGTTCTTACTGTGTTGGGCGTAGAGCATGTGCAGATACTGGACCCCAAACTAGTTAACAAAGCTCCATCTTTTGTGTCTGAATGTCTCGTCTCGTCTGGTTTTCTCCCGCTTACCCCGGGTCCGGATGGCAGGGGCGGCAGCTTCAGGAGGGATGCACAAGGCAAGGGGGGGGGGGCTCTAGGCGAGAGATATAATCCCCTCACCTTGTCCTGGGCCGGCCACGATTATGGTGTGTGAATGTGTGTAGCTGTTCAGAATATACATATTAGATTCTGTCATGAGAATGTGAAAGGTAGAAACAGAGTTGTCATATAAGTGCAAGTGCAAGTGGTCAAAAGACTAAAAAGGTGGTAAATAAATGCTGACCATTTACTTCATTAGTATAGATATGGTTATTTTCCTTAAATCTTCTCAATAAGTGTTAAGATTTTTTTTTTTCTCACACAGTAGAGACACCCGATCCTCTGCTGGGTCATTAAATAAGGACCTTCCCCCTGATTTATTACTTTGGATTTGCACTAGATTGTTGAATGCCGCTGTACCTCACGGGGGAGAAATGAAAAGGAAAGGGCTGCTGTGACAACGTGTGGCGGCCTGTGACATCCAAACATCCGCTCAGAAAAACATTCGCACTCCGCATGAGGCCACCAGGCGAGAAGCCGGAGTATCAACCTAATCTGCCATAAAACAGCTGAGCAGCACAGCGGCGGGCTCGGTCCGACTGCCAAACAGTCTTTCTCTCAACCTTTGTCGGAAAATTCCACGAGGCTACCGCTGAGATGACCTAATGCCATAATTTTTTTTACGTTTAATATTACACAAGGTAACAGATAGAGGCTGAAAACAACACAGTGAGATTTGGAAAACATGTTTTGATTGTTCTAAAACTATGGAAAGGAAGATATATTAATAGAATGCAGGGGTGGAGCTTCATGGGGCTTGCAGGGTCATACGCCCCCGGGCCACAGAAGGGTCATGATTCTTTGAAGAAAGTACCTGTAAAACATTTATGATATCAGTTTGAAGCTTTCACCATTTGTGTTACTGCTGCAAATGAAGTCGCTCTGTTCTTTTTAATGACTGACCAACAACTAATGGGGGGGGTTTCGCACCTGTAGGTTCGGCTTGTTCCTGACAAACCGAATAGTAAAGTAATCTAAAATGCCATCTGAGGCCAGATTATTGTCTCCCGCAGTGATGTAAGTGATGGCTTACGTAAAGTGATGTAATTGGAAAGCTTAAATCTTTTCGACATTACGAGAAAATAGATCCAAGCAATCTGATGGGAGGAAGGGCTAGATTTGGTTATTGGGGCGGGGGGAGCAGACTCGGCGTGTCTGCAGCAGGCATTTCACATCGGATGATTGAATTTTGGGCGGCAGTTTTGGCCCCTTGAATCCCGTCGCCGTTCCCAGTCATTTCCCTGGAAACAACTTCTCCTCCCCTCTGAACATGGACCCTCTTTAGGAGCGATTCAGCAAATGTTAGTGTTCACTGACAAAAATGGGAAGACTTGACATCAAGAAAAACATTGGCTGATGTTAGCGTTCAGCTATTGCTGTTTCTACATAGAAAGCATTCCCTTGGACAACATTAAACGTAACAATTTACCTTCATATTGCTTTATTCAAAACACACTATGATGTATCATAGTCCCAGCTATATCCTATAAAGCTACATACAATATCTCTAGGTGTTTGTATTTCTTCTGGTGTGTTTACAAGTGGCTGCCTTTTCTCTTCAAATAAGGAAAGAAACTCGGCAAATCAAGCCTTTGGGCAAGAGGCGGGGTTCATCAGGCCGTCAGCTCATCGCAAGGCTAACAGTCAGGGACAAACAACCATTCACACTCACATTCACACCCAAGGTCAGTATAAAGTAGCCGATTCGTCCGTACCCCAAATGCTTTATATTTGGATTGCGGAGGAAGCCGTGGTCCATGGAGAGAACCCACAGGGACAGTGGCGCGCAAGCGCCACACAAAAAAAAAAAAAAGCCCCTAACCCCCATAGGAATCAAAATGAACATCTATTCTTTTTTCTTTTTCTTTTTCTTTGCACTGCACATCTCTGGTAGAGGACCACTCAACATGAACACTCAGCCCATGCAACAATGTCCAGGTTATATGACATGAAAAAAATCAATAGTCTACAAGGTACAAGATAAGACCAGTAGGTAGCATACCTACTGGTCTTATCCTGCAGTGTAACTTTACAAAGTAATTTTTTTTGGATTCAAATGAATGCATGTCCAATATTTTGATTGTATTTTGTACAATTCAATGAAAAATGAGTCGACTTAACAAAAAAACACATGGCTTGAAAGGCCTGAAAACCTTGATTTTATATGGACCTAACCCAATAACCCTCTGACTGTATGCTACACTTAATGATTAAAGTATGCTGCAGGAAGCATGATAACACATGGATCACATTTACACTTGAATTTATGACATGTCACAAAAAAAGAAGAGGTATTGCACACCTTTGCTTTGTGTGTATCATTATATTTGAATACTCATTCTATGAGAAAATTGAGGACATTTATGCTGAGTGTGGGCGGGGTCAAGGCGTTTGTTGGGATGGTTAGGGTTAGGGTAAGTATGTTGTATGTCACTATGTTTGTATGTACATGTAAAGCACTTTGTAACTTTGTTACAGTACTATAAAAAATAAATGTATTATGAAGAGGATGGGTAACACATTCGGTCCTCGCAAAGGTAGAAGTACAAGGTGTGTGTGTGTGTGTGTGTCCATTGCCAGTTACTGGAGGTAAGCTGGGATTGATCGTCTTTACTTATAAGCATAACCGTTGCTGCTATGCTACAGCTCATTTCATACTGAATGCACCCTTCCAAATGATGTGTGTGTAAATGTGCGTAGGCATGAGAGTGTGTGTGTGTGTGTGGGTTCATATCCAGACAGGTTAATGCATGAGAATTATCCGTCTTTGGGTTGACTATCGATCTGGCCAAGTGCTTGCTGATGCTGAACATAGTCCGGGAACCACAGATTAGTTTTCATGACCAGATACCCACGCAGCGATTCCTGGGCCCCGAGGCTCCACATGCAGGTTAAGCTAAAAATGCTATATATATATTTTTTTTTATTCAAGAATTCCTATAATCTACACTTAAATTTACACAGATTAGCATTGCAGTGATATCACATGGGATTTGAATTATTTAGTAACATCAATCCACAAACAGCCGGGGGGGGTGAAAGTCATGAAGATAAAAAAAAGGGCACACCTTGTACATACTTACATACTTACTCTCACAGAGAGACTCCTGATAAACATTTGTGAGCGTGTAAAAGTGTATCACAAGGATGAAAAGCAAGCCAAATGAATCTTTTAAGACTGCTTCCAAAAAAAAACTACCCTCCCATAAAGTGAACAAAATGTAAAGGCAATCACCATAGCATTTAGTCTGACAAATTCCATTGTGCCTATATTCCCTATCGTTGCCTTGTTTTTCCCTTTATCTCAGACACATAGCTTTTGTCTGTGCGTCTGAGAAGAAAAAAAAAAAACAAAGAAACTACCTTCGCATTTGAAGCCATCAACCAACAGACACGGAGACATTTTCCTTGGTCTTTTACACATATTGAGTAGAACTACAAAAAGGGCAAAATGAAGGTGGAAATGTTGAGATATCTATTCATTTTCTTCTAAGAAAGTTTCATGTAACCCATTGGTAAATGCAATTTCTGCTTTTCTAGGTACAGATATAGATAGATAGATAGATAGATAGATAGATAGATAGATAGATAGATAGATAGATAGATAGATGGGAAGTATCATCTTGTGAAGCATTATTATTTTAGAGGGAAACCCCAGAATAACAGTAAAATGTTACTGCTATCTGCTGTCACTTTGTGTTCCACAGTAATGGGGAACACTGTTGGAGGAAGTATCCAAACAGAGCTCACATAGATGCAAGCAATAAATGCAAAGTTCAAACAGAAGAGCCCCTAACCTGGGGCGGCCTAACCTCAGATGTTTCGAGCTGAACTTATTTACTTAAATTAAAATGTTTTCTGGTTCTGCTTCTTCTTCACTTTTCTTTGGTTTGATTTGTGAGGGGGGGGCGGTTGTCTTCACAGCTGAACCAGACATAAAAAGGAAAATAAAGAAAGGAGTTCGAGTCGAGGGCAGTCAAGGGCAGCCAAGGGGGTGATGCGGGGCTGCTTACTGTCGTCACCTTGTCCGAGCCTGCAAAATAGAGACAACTAAAGCAACACGACGCAAGTGCTGCTTTTCTTTTCTGGTGCGGGTGGGCGGGGGTCGAGTGAGCCAGAAAGTAAACAAGACTGGCTCTGACGGACGCTTACGGATTATTAATTAAAGTCCTTTGACGCTCACTGGATTTCAGGTTCAGCAACCACTAATCTGTCATAATATGAGGACACTTATTTGGTTCCCGCAGACATTCGCAGTGTGATCACCATCGTAAAAAAAACATATAATCAAGACCGAGAGTGATTGTAGCTAAGAAAATGAGTGAAAGTGTGTGTGTGTGTGTGTTTATGATGTATGCCACTAGCCCCTGGCAGCCTCCAGCACCGGCTGTTGGTGATAAGCCATGGCGGGTAAGGAATGATGCCTGTAAGCCGCAGAGCTCGCAGGGCACCCAGGCCCATCAACGCCAACAAGCAGGCGGCGTGGTTACCAAACACCCCCACTGCTCCTATGATACGACCGCATTACTCCGCCTTTTGGATCTCACGTACGAGCGCTCTCTCTCTCTCTCTCTCTCTGTTATGGGCCCGAATCAACCTAGAAGATCTGCAACTGAGTAATGAAGCTTAAACACCAAAGGACATCAGAGGAGGGGTGGAAACAAGGATACACAGTTTAAATCAGACTTTTCCTTGGCTCTTTTTTTTTTCCAGTCCGGGAGCTAGTCCTCTCCCCTCTGTTTTCATTTTCATTTCCACACTCGCTTTCCCCAAATATCCTGCTCTTATTCCTCATGGGATAAACATTGAATACAGATCTCGGGACTTAGGTCGCCAGACATATGATAAGTACTATATTTGTACGATACGATTTGTACGATTTTCCCATTTTTTTTTTACATTGATATTTATCTTTTGCTATTTTGTAATAACATGTTCGGAAATGGTCATTCTGAACGCAATTTTTTTCTCAAATATCAACTTCATATACAGTATGTTGCAGTTTATGTCATTTGCAATTTTATTTTCACAGGGTATAATATATTAACCCCCTGAGACCCGAGCTCTCTCGATATACATTTTTAATTTATCTTTGCTATTTAAGATTATTGGACCTGATAAGTATAAAGACTGAGAATCATATTTTAAGAATATTTTGAAACAAGTACTTTTTGGGGACAATGATGTCCACATACAGGGACAATCAATCTAAATTTGTAATAATATAATGTTTCAGGGTCCTTGTATGTGGACATTTGGCCCCGTACTAAGCAGAATTAGCTGTTGTACCATAAGTGACCCAAAATCTAATGTCCACATATGTGGACGTCAGGTCTTAAGAGGTTAAATAATAAACTTTTTTTTTCTTTTTTTGTCGCACAGACATCTTTCCCATGGGGAAACAGACATCTTTCCCATCTTTCCCATTTGCATTTGAGCTGGCCCATTTCAGTTCAAGTACAACTTCTTATCCGCCTCAGTCTTAGCATACAAACATGATCGGTTTTATTTTATTTTAGGTAATCCGATTCTGACAGAATTCGACAGTGCGAGGCTGAAGGTCGGAACGCAGAGGGCATCAAAGACTTGAACCTGGAGGTGTTTAATCATGTTGGTCACGTACCCTCCTTCACACGGTATAACTTTATTGCTAAGCCTTGCACTGAGCTTACCGGTCATTTATTTTATTAAAGTTAAGCCACTTCCAATCTTCGCTGAACACCGTAGTTGCACACGCACTTCCTTCACATTCTTCTTCATTTGGTGGAATGTATCAAAACTGGGAATCAATGATACTCAATGTTACCAATGACCCTGTATCATCAAAGTTGTTTAGGTCAACCGTTGCAGGAATCTGCCTCTCATGAAATCCTATACATCAAGGGGCTTAGACTAATATAAGGATAAACCATCAACCATTCTTAACTATAGTACTAACAGTCTAATGTTGTATTGGAGCAGAAAAACCTGTCCCACATCAGAAAGTAAATTTGATTCGTATGATAATTTTCATCAAAACATGCTAATTTTAAGCTGATGATGAGGATAAGTTGACATTTTCCGGCAGTACCATTAACATTTTTCTACTACAGGTGCCAATTCAAATATTTTTAATTAAATTAGGGTGAAAAAAGGAAAGGCAGGAATAAATTAAAGTGCTTTGAAAAATAAATGAATAAAAAAAAAAAAAATCAAGCCTGACTGTTGGTGGGGGGTCCCCTGCAACAGCTCTTTGATTTCAAGGATTACAGCTCATCGCTGTCTTTAAAATGACTCTGACGCTAATGGGAGCAGACGCAGCTAATCTTCACACGCTGGAACCAATGTCGATCTAGCAGAGCGCCCCATTTCTGGCTTTTTCGCGTGCCCACAAAGTTGCGGAAATCAGCATTAAGAAAAAAAAAAAAAAAAAAAAAACAAACAAAAGAAACTCGTGCGGACGCCATTTTCCCTCCGCTAGGTCACAAATAAATAAATAAATGTCCCTTTTGACAAGAAAAGAGTAAAATGTTATGGCAGAGGGTTTGATTTACTGCTGTGTCAAACAGTAAAAAAAAAAAAAAGAACTAAATGCATAAAGTCAGCATGCACGGATGCTGTCACAGTCAGCAACCAAAACAGTTTAGAAGCAGGGTCTGTTGTCATTACTGTTAATGAGGTCATTTTTTAACTCCTATTACAGCCACTCTGAGTATACAGCCAGGCAAATGAATCATGATTTCACACACCGGGATAAAGGTGAAGCCTTTAAATAACTTTCCCCGACACCCAGTGCTGATATCTCTTCTGTAAAATAACCCGACCGGAGTAGGCAGGTGTCAAAAAACTGCTCGTACGTCAGTTAACATCTGGAAAACAGAACCTGTGTAAATAAAGGTGAATTGAACCGAATGAGCACAAATGGTAAACTCAAGAAGAAAATTAGGGCTCGGTATAAGTAAGAACTCCCTCAGGTGGTGCACAGTACAAAGAAAGCATATATCCCTCATTAAATGAAGCAAATGAGGGGCCCTTTAATTGTAGTAAGTTAAACTGGCTCCCCGTGTTGTGGGCATGAGGGTCGGATGCCTCGAGTGGTAATTATCTCAGGTAGCTATCTCATTACCGCCCTTCTCCAGTGTGAAAATGCGGCCACGGGCTCCGTTGTGCTGTGCGACACCTTGGCTTTGGCTGTGCTGTTTACCACAAGAAGGACATCAATTCAAGCGCCTGTTGTTTGTTGTTTATTGTTTCTTCTTTCTTTTTTCGGACATTCAAGGAGGAAAAGTAAGAGTAAACTTTTGGCATGTTTAAAGTGTCCTGTAGCGCTAAACTGAAGAAAATTGAGAAACAAAACAAAACAATCACACTTTTTTTATTCGTGTGATTGGCCCAAGTGTTAGGATGTCTGAATAAAAATGTGTGTAAGCAAAATTTTTCACATATGAATCTACATGACGGATAACAGTTGGTACAATTTGCAACAATTAGTCATATAGTATGGAATGGAATTGAATTGCGGTGGCCAACCCAGTCCTACGAGAGCCGCAATCCAGCAGGATTCTCTATACAACCAGGCAGACAAAAGCTTTCATCTGGAAACCAAGGCTGTTTCGCAATGCTTGCACTTCTTTGTCCTCGTGTTCTTGGTTGAAGTTTGCAACCTACCAGGTATGTATTAAATTTCCTGGAAATTAATCTGATGATTTTTCTTTCGTCCTTTCTTCAAATATACACCAGACAGGCCTTGTGTGTGCTTGGGAAAGCTTAATATCCGTCGACAGACATAGGGGCAACTTTGTGTGTACTGTAAAGTAGAGATGTCTGTTCCACATGTCTGTTCCGACTCTAGAGGTTCACAAGAGAACAGTTGCATACTGCAAATTGAGAAATAGGCCTAGACCCCTTGGAGACAGCAGTTGACCATCCGGTAGGACAGAAAATTCTGTTGGATTGTGGCTTTCATAGGACTGGGTTGGCCACCCCTGACTTAGAAGTACCATGTAAGCCAGAGGTCCCCAACCTGCGGCCCACGGGCCACATGCGGCCCGCGAGGCTTCTCGGTGCGGTCCGTGGCGCTCTAAGTGAATTAACATTAGGTGCGGCCCGCCTTGGAAAACCAGGGCTATCCCTGCGGCCTGCGAAACCTTCCGTGCGGCCCGCGGAGATAAGTTCTTTTAGAGCGATAGGTCGACAGGTCCCAAGCCCCGCCCATCTAATCGATAGGAATGAAAAAATCAGAGCTCTGTGGTTGGTTCTTCTCTAATACCTACAGGTCTGTGTCAGCGACCCCTCCCGCCCCGCCCCCCGTCCCTCATGCTGACTCGATTGCACCAGAGAAGAAGAAGAGATCGCACCAGAGAAGAAGATATGAGTTTTTGCCCCGAATAAGAATATGTCAACAAGCGCTCCACCAAGCAGGAAGCGCAAGATCGGCCGTGAGAATCGCAGCTTCAACCCCGACTGGGTGACAACACCCCCATGTTGCTGCCTTGTTGGGCTCTACATACGTGTGTGAGCAGCTCTACATACGTGTGTGAGCAGCTCTACATACGTGTGTGAGCAGCTCTACATACGTGTGAGCAGCTCTTGAGCAGCTCTACATGTGTGAGCAGCTCTCCATACGTGGTGAGCAGCTCTACATACGTGTGTAGCAGCTCTACAGACGTGTGTGAGCAGCTCTACAGACGTGTGTGAGCAGCTCTACATACCTGTGTGAGCAGCTCTACATACGTGTGAGCAGCTCTACAGACGTGTGTGAGCAGCTCTACAGACGTGTGTGAGCAGCTCTACATGCGTGTGTGAGCAGCTCTACATTCGTGTGTGAGCAGCTCTACATATTTGTGAGCAGCTCTATGTGTGAGCAGCTCTACATGCGTGTGTGAGCAGCTCTACATACGTGTGTGAGCAGCTCTACATACGTGTGTGAGCAGCTCTACATACGGAGCAGCTTACATACATGTGTGAGCACCTACATACGTTAGCAGCTCTACATACATGTGTGACAGCTCTACATATGTGCGTGAGCAGCTCTACATACGTGTGTGAGCAGCTCTACATACGGGTGTGAGCAGCTCTACATACGTGTGTGAGCAGCTCTACATGCGTGTGTGAGCAGCTCTACATACGTGTGTGAGCAGCCCTTCAGCAGATGAAGCTTGTGAAGTCACTCACACGAGCCCAGCTCACAGATGAGCGTCTGCAGGGCGCCCTTCTTCTGTCTGTGAGCAGTGTTGTACCCGACTTTCTGAAGCTAGCTTCGGCCAAGCAGCACCGGCCTTCTCACTAAATGAATGCATTAAATTAATGTCTGAAGATCAATTGTTTCTCTCAATCATTGTTTTTAGCAACATTTAGCTAAAAAGGTGTGTGTGGCCCACGGGGCCCTGGCAGGGAGCCCGTGCAGCCCACTTGCTGGAAAAGATTGGGGACCCCCGATGTAAGCAAAACTAAATTATTATTCCACTGGCTTATATATATGATTAGGGCTGGCAAGCATTTACAAAGACAAAATTACACTAGAGACTGTGAGTAGCCTATGCAGGGTCATCACCTCTCAGGTATTGTGCCAGCGTTCAAATTGTTAAAAATTATGACAATTATTGAGTATTTCATATTTTTGTTTACAGGTGAAGATGGTGAAATATCCAATACCAAAGTATACTGATGTGAGACTGTGACAAAGAGACAGCGATGTCACAAGTATCTGTATTTTCAGACGGATTTGAGTGAATGCCCGCATGTAAACAAACGCAAAGCCAAATTTTCAATGCGAAAAGGAAAAAAAAAAAAATCACTACGGTATTTGTTCAAGGTCTTTTCATCAGTATGGAATGATTTCTCATTATGTGCTGCACATTCTGCTGTGCTGTAAATAACTGTTTGCGATTCCTGCCGCATCGTAGGTGTCGCGGCAAAACAAAGCTAATCATTAGGCGAGCGATAACACTGACACATCGCTAACGCGGGCGCGGGGGCTGTTGCAAATTGCACTGAGCGAGAGTTTTAAAGTCTACTCATCTCATTTTCCCCTGACTGTTTGCGCGGTTACGCTCCATTAGCCTGTCCGTCTCCGCTCCCATCTATCCCCGTCCCGTCCCTCCGTCATATCTCACGCACCCACTGCTTCCAAATGATGTGCTGATAGGAAGCATACTGCGACTTGTCAGCACATTTAAAGATAACGTCTCCGCCGGCACTTTGATAGATTCCTCAATGGTCCGACGCGCTTGCGGAAAGGTAAACAACAACATGGAGGACTGGATGAAATGTTCTGTAAAGTTCTTAAACTTAAGATGACTCATTTTACAGCTAAAAAGTAAACAAATCTTCCATTGAAAATCGCGGAATTGGAGTCCAAATGGCCTGCACAGTCCTCAGCAGGTATTTTTTCTATGCCAATACCCTTTCGAACCACCCCATGCCTTAACTCAGTGGTTCCCAGCCTTCCCTGCCCTTGCTTTGCCATGCCCACCCCCTCTTTGGAGATATTATATTTCAAATCCAAATGACAGTTTGCAAAGTCCCTAGGAAGAAACAGCTTGAACTTGTTTATTTCCTGCTAAAAATGTACTGTCTAATTTTGAATTCCTCTTCGGAGTTACTGGTCTGCTCTCATCTTGTGCAGCCGATATTTTGTGTTTAATTGGGAGCCGTGTCATGAACTTCTCCTTGCTAACAATAAAAACTTTTTCGGTATTGCATACATCTTTAAATGGCCCTACTTGATGGTGTTTTTAAGGTGGTCGGTATTAAATTAGCACCATCTGCGTGACGTAGCCTGGCAGTTGAAACAGCGTCCACAGTAGCCCCTCTTGTGTAATGCACAGAATTCTTAGGGGTGCATCCCCCAGTTCAAAAGCCACTACTCACTCAACAAATGACCAAAATCAGGACCCCCTTATAGATGTTTGCACCTTTACCAAAAGGTTGACCATATAGACCTTTACAAATAAGAATGGCTACCTAGTATCTAAAATACAATTATTAATATATAGACAATACAATATCCTCCTAAATGCCTGAAAATGAAAAGAAACAGTTCATTCCAGCCCTATTTGCCCAAATTGGGCCAATTCTGCACTCCAAAGTTGCTATGGCAGCAGCAAACAGTACAGAAATATAGCGACTTACCGACTTGAGAGGCATCACCTGGAGGAAAGAGACAGAAAGGGAGAGAGAAAAAGATGTATCAGTTCAAAGCTCAAAGCAAAATGTCAGTTGAGCACAGCAGCTTGCAAAACAGTCACAGGAAAATGAGGCATAATGGCACAGCGAGGGTGAAGGAACACCAGACAGCAATAAACGTAAGATGTCTGGGAGAACGCTTTCATAACGTGAAGTATACACAAATGTAAAAAAAGAAACATCGCTTTTAATTGAGACGTCTTAAAGGTCAAAAGAGGAGCAACTTCTTTACATTCATTATTTTATTGGCTCGACGCTCCCAACAATCCAAGTGGTTTGGTTTAATTAAAAGTGTGAAATCTGTTTTTTTTTTCCACCAAGATATTATTACAAGGTGGCACAGTGACCTGGTGGTTAGCACTGTTGCCTCGCGGCAAGTAGGCCCCGAGTTCAAATTCCAGTTGAGATGGAGGCCGGGGTCTTTCTGTATGGAGTTTGCATGTTCTCCCTGAGCCTGCGTGGGTTCTATCCGGGTATTCCGACTTCCTCCCACAGTCCAAAGACATGCACAACTGGGGATGAGGCTAGTTGATCACTCATTGCCCAACTGAGAGAGTGTAAGTGTGAGTGGTTGTTTGTCTGTGTGTGTCAGCCCTGTGACTGACCGGCGTCCAGTCCAGGCTTTTCCCAAGACCCTCGGTGGAGGAATAAGCTGAACAAGAACAAATCATTTGTTTTTAATTGGGCGCACTGTCATGAACTTGTCCTTGCTGACAGTGAAAACGTTTTTCGGTATTGTGTACGTGTTGAATGGATGGATAATATTACAGCATTTATTCTGTATTGACCAGCCAAAGTGATTTATTGAATCCTTACTTATAATCTATGGGGTTAGCACAGGCATGGGCAAACTACGGCCCATTACGTTTTTCAATCCGACCCGCCGAACTCGTCCAAATTATCGTAAAAGCCTCATTCATTTTCCCCCTTCCTGCAATGCCCACGTTCCCCCAATAGATGGTGCAAACGGTCACGCAGAAAGACGATCCTCAGTGCAAAATACCTAACCCTAACCACCACCCCTCGCCCCGGTCCGCAGTAAAATTGATGACACCCCCCCCGTCCACAAATCAACCCATTGTGGCCCGCGAGTCAAAAAGTTTGACACCCCTGTGTTGGCACCATGCCATTTAAACAGGAAGAGAGGTTAGCGACACAGTTGAAATAGTTTAAAAAAAAAAAAAATTGTGTTGACTGGTGACAGTCGTGACCAGGACGGGAAATGCCTTCGAAAATGGCACCGCTTTTATACAAAAGTAAAGGAAGGAGGACAACAAACACGTTAATATAAGACTTACCATTAACCCTCTGGAAGGGTTAATGGTAAGTCCCATATTATATATGTTATTCGACCATTATTTCTTGATTACAATAATATAAAACAAAAGACATAATTGGGCAAGTTTGTGCTGTTAAGCAATAGGTACTGACTTTGTACTTTTTAAAATAAGAGATACATTTACCACTAATGCCTAATGGAGCTTATATGTAACAACACTGATCTTTCCTAAAAAGGAGTATAATTAAAAAAAACAAAACAATGGAAACATGTTATTTTCTCCTCAGGAAGATTGTGATGGGTATAACACAGTGAACCAGAGTCTGGCTCTATTTGGAGGATAGGAGCCATGGGAAAAGAAAGAAAAAAAAAAAAACTTTTTTGGAATTCCAAGATGTAAATCAGAATCTGGATCCCAATCTTTTTTCTTTCACTGTTATTAAAAAAAAAAAAAATATATATATATTTTGACTCCTCTGTTACAGAGGTCATCGGGACCACAGAGACTGTCGGTGTTTTTAAGAGGAGGCTCACGATTCACTTTTTTAGTTTGGCCTTTCTCTGATTTCTTTACTTTTAGCTCAGGGCTGTATTACCCTATCCTATTTTCTTTTAGCTTTAAGAGCCTTCTATTCTATTCTATATTCTTTAACCTTTTTGATCTCTTCGTTGTATTGTCTTTTAGGCTTCAGGTCTTTTATTTACTTCCTTTTTTTCATTGTCTTAGATTTTAGGGTTTTTTTTATTTCATTGCCTTTTAGGTGCTTAGCTCCATTGCTTCCTCGTGGGGCACTTCCATACTGGGATGGGTGGTTTATACGCTGGTTGGTACGTCCTACCTGGGTCTACCTGGGTCAAGGGACTGGGGGGGTTCTGCGCTATGTGTTGAGTGCACCACAATCTGTCCGGTTCGGGGACTGGGTGGGGGGGGCTCTGCACTATGTGTGGAATCTGCAGACCAGGGGTCTTTATGGTGGGAGCACTCCTTGTGGGCTGTGATCCCTCTTACTGTAGACGAGCTCCCCCCCCGTCACTACGCTAACAGTTGGGTGTGAGTGTGCGGGAGGTGTACTTAGGGGAAGAGGGTGGGTTTTGATCACATGTTGCATTTCTGTTTTTATTTTTTTCTGCGAAGCACTTTGAGTTGCATTGAGAATGTGTCAAAGTCTGATTGAGTGATGATGGACTAATGTCAATACGTGGTCGACGGCATTTTATATAGAAAGTGCAACTTTCAGATGAATTTGAATTTTAAAAAAGTGACTTAGTTACCAACAATAATCTAAAGGTGATAGAAAAAAAATCACAGGTCAATTTACTGTGACATCCAGATTTCAGAAATTGTTTAAATAGATTACATTTCATGCTTTAAATGGGTGTTACTATAGTATATAATGCCATATATATATGTGTGTGTGTATATATATATATATATACATATATATAGGCAATCTATAGGCAACCTGCTGCCTACCTCATACCCATCTGTTTTGTTGTTTCTTAGTGCCCCTGAAGTTGTTTCTTAGTGCCCCTGAAGCAGCCAGTGACTTAAAAAAAAACATCAAGCCTGGGCTGTTTGGATGGAGTGGCTCATTGGAGCTTCCGCTTTTTAGAAGTCTGTTGCTTTGTTAGGTGCTTTAGAAGATTACTGTCTGAGTCTTGAGGATAAAAATTTCACGCCTGCAACCAGAGTGCACCTCGCCGCTGCGACCCGAGTTACTGTGCCAGCGAACCCCAGATTCACCAGTCTGAGTAAATAATGACCACGCACAAATCTCTAAAGGTGTCAGCTCCTGCGGAAGTGTGACGTGAGAGAAAGCTGCGTTATGCCGAAGGGCAGCAGGCACATGCACAGTAACACATGAAAATGTATACGACAGTATGGCACTGACGTTAATATACGGAAGAAAGACCAATATTGTACATTGCTGGCGACATATTGAAATAAAAAGGTCCCTTTTAAGCATTTTCTCTTGAAATGTATGAGATATATGTGACTTTTTAAAATATATCCATTCTTTAGATTGGTTTGGTTTTGTATAACTTTTACTGAAAGAAAAATCCAACAAATGCTGATGTGACATTTGCCCAATTCTCATAATCCTGCCGTTTGTCACCTCTGCCCAGTACCATTATTAATATAAAAGTGAAATGTCGAAATCCATGCTCTCGTTTTTTCCTTATGGACATACCCTGCCTGGGTGAGTCTCCAAGCTTTTCCATGCCACCCCCACAGACAAAACTACAAAATATGTCGAGAAACATCAAACTTATATATATATCTTGAATATATTTTCTTTTATTCACTATTCAATAATTCTGGTAAAATATTCTTCCTTTCATTTGAAGTTGACATTTGCATGCTTTAGCTAGTCAGGAGTTCTCAGTTGTAATTTTTTTTTTTTTTTTTGCTTGTTTTCTTCATTCATCTATGGCAGGGTGGTTGGTTTGTTCCTTGAACCTTTTTTTTTCTCTTCAATAAAACACTTCACATTTCACTAGCTAGCTTCACGCTACCTTGAGGATCACTGCAGCATGCTTTGACAGTCAGACAATTAGAAAGCTGAGCACGGCATATGTGATTTTAACATCACATTGTTAAAAATTGAAGTATCCTTGAAAATAAGTTTGAAACAAATTCCTACTTTTTTGGATTCAATTCAATGTAAAGAGATTCTCACATTTTACAAAACAAAACGACAAAAACAAAACAAATGCATATTTATAAAACACATGAAGTTTTTTTTTTTTTTACAAATGACAAAACAAATTTAAAAACACTGTGGAACCGTTTCACCAACTCTAAAACAAATTAACAAATAGGACTAATGGGTAAGTTGTAAGATGACCGAGAAGTTATTGTATTGGCAGTGTTGCGTGAAAGTTTGCCACCAAAGAAGAAAAGATTTCCACCTGTTGCGACAAATAATGAAGTGAGCGAAATATGTGTTGTCCTTTTTGTTTGAGTAATATTATCAAAACTTAAAACCTCCAGGGACCATCTGCAGGAAGACCAAAACTTCCGATCTTCATCAAAATTACTCTGCAAAAAGGGGCAAAACACTTTCATTGGATTATTGCTCTCAAATATTCCCAATGTCCTTATCCAGAGCTTTTCATTAGCCTTCTTTGGAATTTCACTTGATTACTTCTGTGTCACTTCTTCCAGACAGCCTCGTCCATTTCTGTTGAATTCGTCCCGTTTGTTCTGTTCCCAGGTTTTCCCATTTAGTTATTTTGGTTTTTAAATGCAAATATGTTTTATTTTTTGCAATTTCTTTGCTAATGCAATTCTTAAATTGTACATTTACTGTGTTGTGAACTGTACTGTTTTGTGAACGGTATTTTGTATTGAGCCGCTCACTTACTGTCATTTTTTTGTATTTTTTTTCTCCTGTTAAAACCCACCCCTCCCCCAATGGAAACCACTGGTTTCAATGTCTACTTATTGGGCGGCATTGAAACATTTAAACTCTCATCTGAAAGACTTCTTAAGTTCAGAAAATGGTCAAACCGGAGATTGCAACTCTGCAACTCTTCATTGGCCTGTTTTATTTTATTTCGTTTAATTTTTAATTGTAGGGTCAATCCCGGACAGAAAATCAATAAAAGCAGCACTGTTAAATGTCCGCTGCTAATACTCAAAGACTCACTCCCTTCTCTGTTTCCCCTGTAATTTGCAAGGCCTCGGGACAGATTGGACACGTCGACATCATCGTCCATTATCTCGGGGTCCCTGCGCGAGCGAATGATTTAGCCGTCTTCTTGATGCGCACTTTGTCTGAGCGCATGACAGCTGAACATATTCCAGGCTAATTATTCCAATGCCAGGCAGTCAGCTTGGCTTAAACACCCCCTCCTGCCTTGAGACCGTTCCCACCCCCCCCCAGCATCATCCAAGACATCAGGGCCGGAGTAAAAGGGGGCGATATGGGGAACAGCCAGAATAGGACGCCATTACAACACCTCTGGATGCTGAGAGACCATCTGAGTTTGACGCGAAACAAAAAGCACACGCTGCACCGAGCCATTTTGTCGAGGTGGGTTATTAAACAGACGAAGACAGCGAGGGACCATCAAGGGCCATCCGTCAAACAAATGAATTAATAACAATAATCACAGGAACGTTGAATTTACAGCATCGAAAAGGTGAAATTTGAATGAAATGGCCCGAAAGTGGATCTGATTTATGTTGTCGCAGGGAAACAAAGACGTTTTTTCGTTTTCCCTCTCCCGTATGGTTTCGCAAATATACTCGGGCCATGTTCACAAGCGAGTGACACGTGGCCTGCGCTGGTCGCCCGGCCCCTCCGCGGCACGCTAACTGTGTTTTCCGCGACAAATTCAAGAACAGTTGGGTCAGATTTGCATTTGTTGTGATTAAAAGTGACATTTCTTCCCCCTTTCCACCAGCACATTACACACACACACACACACACACACACACACACACTATGTTGTGGTTTTTTTTTTTCCTGTGTGTCAGTGACCTTGAAGGTGCTGGACTGTGACATACTGCGAATAAACTGTTGTGTAGTGCTTGAAGCTGTGTTTTGACCATGACACACACACACACACACACACACACACACACACACACGCACACGCACACGCTGCCATGAGCACATTCACTTTGATTCCCCTCCTTCTTATGTGTTTGCACATCTCTTTTCGGCGCCCCGGCCCTCGCTCCTAATCCTCCGGACCGGATGCTGAGGCTGCAGCCCGGTAATTCACCAAATCCCCCCTCTGCTCCCCTCCGTCTATACCTCTCCTTCTCGTTTGAGTGCTCCTTGACGGGCCGTGAATGCAAACACGCATACAGCCAGGCTTATGCGACGATAAAAAGCCTGCACTGTATACCACGGCCATGCAAGAAAACGCGAAGCTCTCCACCTTCCGGAGTCCTTTTTTCCCCCCCCCCCTTCCTTGATGAACTGTCAACCTGCTTCTTCTCCACAGCCAGCCCCCATTAATGTTTGAAAAGCAAGTAGCGTATATATATATATATTTTTTTATTGAATTCCCTGCGCTAAAGTGCTCTGGCTTTGACACTACAGACCCCCGGTGCGCAATCTGTAATTTCAATCTGCTATCAAAACTGTCAGAGCTAATCAGTCCGGAGCAGACGTTTTAAAGCTGACCGCGGAAGCCGATGTGCGGATGGTGTGAAATGCGCAAGGGCGCGCGCGCGCTTCTGATTCGTATCATTCCAAAGCTAACGCGGGATCGCGCGCGCGGAGCGCGTTCCGTTCGACTCTAAACGTCATGGATGAACATCCATGTTGGCTCCCAGTCACTCATACATGCATCAAAAGAGGAGAGAGGATATAGCTGGTCCTTTGTCACCTCATAGTCTGTCTGGAATGAAGCAATATGAGTAAATCCTTGTCTTCATTACTGTCCAATGGGATGTCTTCCACTTAGCATCAAATGCTAACATCAGCTAAAATTTCCTCGCTCAAGAACACGACTTTGTATATATATTTTTTTTTTTCCCCAAGAACAAAATCTACAGGTACTGCCCGAATTAATTGTCAGCCAACCAGAAACTAATGCAGTAACTGCATGGGCAGTGACCCACAAGGAGACAGCTCCGAATTGCGAATAACGTAAATGTGTCATGGGTACTGTATTATAACATGCAGCCGCGGTGTTTTTGTGTCTATGCGGCTCGTTTCCTTGTTTTAAAGCTAGAATCGTGTGACATCGAGGCAGATTTGGCCCTTGGTTTCACCCCTCCCTCAACTGTCCTAGCAAGAGTCAGGAGAGACTTTTAGAAGGTTCCTGTTTGGAGTGTCTAAACCTGAGACAACGGAGGCGATATTGGAAGGTTGGAGTTGTCGTGGGAGGCTTTCGCTGAGGTAGAGCTGAGGTACCCTGCACACTACGCGCCCATGTAGATGCATTGTGTATCTCACTTGGGGTATGGGTTGGTGCCACCATTGTATGTTCGATTTCGACAAGGCTCTTTGCACACACAGGCTCTTTCCTTTTCTTCTTTTTATTGGACTAGGGCCGAGCCCGTGGGTAGAACATGCGCGGCGGCTAGGGCGCCCAGCTGAGCGGCGCAAAGCCGCGGCGCTGGTTTTTGACCGATGTACTCGCGACTTCCCGTCCAAACGACACGAAACCTGGCACTGCACGCACCCGGGCCAGTGCGACAAAACGTTCCAAATTTGAGATCAATGGGATAAGCAGTTTGAGAGCTACAAGTCGAACACGCAGTCGGACAGAAGTCCCTTGCATTAATGGATCAATATGTAGCAAGGGTGAGTTAGGCCCTGGTTTGTTATGTTCCTTTCATTTATTTGGCATGATGCCACAGTCTCTCCTCCCCCACCCTACAGAATGTTGTTCACTGTTTTTTTTTTTTTTTTTTTTTTTAATGTAATGTGTAAATAAAGACTTAGATTTCCCCCCTGGGTTTGACTCTCTGTATTGATTGCCAGGTTTTAACTGTTCCTTTTTTCCCTTTTCAATAAATGGGGATGTAACAATGGGTAATACATTTATGCGGCAGAGAATTAAGGACTCTTGTGGAGCTTAATGTAAAAGGGTGTTACCCAAGCTGATATTCATTGTGAATAACACCTCTCACACCCTTCAAGAGACTGTGAAGACCCCGTGGACCTTCTTTAGCACCAGGTCATTCGTTCGTATTGTCATCAGACTGCTCAACAGCACCGATACATAATATCCCTGTTGGTTACAAGCCACTACTTACGTGTTATAACGTTTAGTTCCTGTACAAAAAGTCAGACTCACACCTCTGTTGCAATGAATGAGATTTTTTGCTCTTATTTGTCTGTTGACACCTTGTCATTTTGCTTCTGCACCTTTGTCTGAGAGAGAAGAGAACAATAGATCTAAAATAGCATCAGCCTATTAAATATGCATTGCAGTTGACAGGTAAGAAAAAACAAAAAAAAGAATACATTGTATGTGCTGGAAAATAGAAAATATTTTTTTCAGGACTTTTTGTTCTTTTGAGATTGCCTGACATGTCATTTTGCTAAAGCTATAAATTCGTGTCATGTATGGTGACGTGACAAATTCACCGAGGGGGTCAGGGTGACACATTTAGCATGAAAAATGGCATGGTTCTGCCAGCTTCATAGCCATCTTTTTCACTGGGGATTATGTCAGTCGACTGAACTGTATGTTCTATGCATATGTAGTTTGTGGACATAATTGATTTCCGATGTATAAGATTACTTTAGCAGGACCATCTTTTTTTTTTTTTCATTTTATACTAGCAAATGAGGTTCTACTCTACTCTCTACTCGCTTTTTAGAGTTGGTACTTAAATATTGGAGCGTTTTCACTGCAAAAATAGTACTTCTTGGATGCTGAAACTGCTGTCATGTAATTTTCAACACGACTAACGGACTGACCTCAACCTCTTACAGGAGCTAATTGTAAGAAACGTATACAAATCAACGATCAAATGGCCCTGACTTATGTAGTGTCAAATATCACCGACAGTCATCCAGCCAGAATATTCTCATTTTATGCGTCATCCCATTAATAATGTTTCTTGATTTTGTGTTTTGGTCTGTTCCCCCACCCTTTACCTATCTCCTAATCATGATGGCAGTAGCATTTATGAGGCCTTGTTATGATTCTCTACCCAGCCGGCCATCAGCAGGAAGGTCCCCCAACATGAGCCTGGTCCTGCTCAAGGTTTCTTCCTGTTAAAGGGGAGTTTTTCCTTGCCACTGTTGCTTGTCTGGGGTTAGGCCCTGGGATTCTGGAAAGCGCCTTGAAACAATTTTTGATTGTATAAGATGCTATATGAATAAAGATTGATTTGATTTGATTTGATTTGATGATTCAAGGGAAGTTGGAAACTAAACAAGGATCTGTCCAGGAGATGCCTTTGGAAGATGGAAATGGCTGATAGGGGAGAAGAATTTGAGGACTGACATTTCAACAATTCTGTAAATTAAACAATGTCACATGTTCGTTCACAGTGTGCTAGCCCATATGCAGGTGCAATCAAATTGATTATGTCATAAACAATGTGGGAAATACAAACCGTGGCGACTTTTTAATGGGAGGGGGTGCAGCTTTGGCCACAAAGTTGGCCAAACAGGTACGTATAGTCCTTTAAGTTTTTTTTTTTTTTTTAATCTTTTCCAGTCACAGGGGGCTGAGAGGAGCTGTGAAAATGCATTTGGTCCCAAAGCTGCCAGGACACTCGCTCATTACAAGTAGAACCATCCAGACCTTGTATGCGTTCATCGGCGACCGACATTCGGACCTCCTCAAACAACCACGATGTGCACTTTCTCACTGCAGTTATAGCATAGAGGTGACCTCACCAATTTACCTCAACTACTGTTGATGATGCTGTGATGATTCTCTGACCAGAGTCAAACAGTATTTATGCCACCTTTTACTATTGAAAATACCAAGTTATTTTTTTTTCTTTTTAGTAGCAGCAGGTCCTTTTTGTGTTGTAGAAATGTGGCATTTGACTGTGCTTATCTGCCAACACTTATCCTATTGACTGTGTTGTGTTTATTTAGAATGTGCAACCATGAGCTTTTCATTGCTACTTGATATCAAAGCCCTTTCCTCCACTGTGTGTTCTGTGGCGTTCTAGAGGTAGAAGGTTTGACTGATTTTCATTGTTCTCCATTGACATGAAATCAGAGAATTGAGACCCGCTTTCTGGAGAATGAATTCGCTTAATTCCACATTCATTTTTCCTCCCATGTCCAAGCCCCATTTAACAATTTCACTCCACTTTTCTCCTCCCAATGTCTCTGTCCCCAGCTGCTTTCCAAGTAAATTAGCCCTTGTTTTCACACGATCATATTCCCTTTTTGATGTTTGTTAGGAAAATGACTGTAACATAACGTCTCCACTGACATTTCAAGTAGTGGTCATTAGTTATGCACACCATCAGGGCTGAAAACACAAATGGGTACCTCCTCTTCTCCCCCTTCCCTCGCGATCTACCTACTCCGTGAACTGAAATTTCAAACAAGGGGTTCTAATGTTATTCCACTTGCCTCATTGCCTAGACATCCATGCTTCGCTGAACACAAAACAGTCCCTGCCTTTGTGGATTCTCAAAATTCTCCAAGGAGATGCTAAATCCCGGTTTGTTTTGCCTTTTTATGTGTCATAATAAGAGTATCATGGGTCACTGGAATTGTGACAAAGTCATTACAAAAAAAAAAAAAAAAAAAAAAGGGAAAGAAAAAACTGTCAATTTCAAGTAACCTTGGTAACAGACAGTCTGGCTTGCACATTGGTTTAGCTTCATGGAGAGAGCACAACAAAAGCAATGGAAGCACTCCAGAGTGTTGGCAGTTGCTTTATGTCTTGATGAAAGGTAATTATTTTGAAGCACAATGCCTAAATTAGATGTGAAAACATGAAAAACTACGCAAATCATATACTCGATAAAGCCAATTCTGAGGGAATGTGTCTCTTTGATCAAGCTTATGAAAAGCATTATTACGGTGGCTTCAGGGTGAGATCCCCCCCAGTTGGAAAATATCGTGCCCTGTAAAAAATCATTTCTTGTGTACATTGCACACTTTTTTTAATGTACTTACCCCCATCAATAAGGATGCATTTGAAATTGTTTTCTTTTCTTTGTAGAACAAACCAAACCTGGAGATGTGGAATCCAAGTCTTTCTTGCTTTGATAATTTCATCTGAATGTGTGCGTTTGTTTTAATTGTAGGACTGTCAACACAAGTCAAAATCATACAGATTCAAAGTGAATTATTAATTGTGATCAATTGGGAATTGGTTAATTGTGATCAAAATTAATCTACAGAAACCCTTTGCTTAAGCTGATTAAATATTTTGTTGCCTTGAACAGTTTTTGAAGTAATGCAATGCACATTCTTATGCCCTAATTTGAATTAATAAACTGCATTTGTACTGTAGTAAGTTTTATAATTAGGCTTTAGAGTATTTTAGTTATTGCCGTTTATTCATTATTTTTACATTGTGCTTCCATTACTCACTCATTTCAATTACCTCAGCTTTTCAGCTAATAACTGCTTTATTCCCTTTTTCCATTCAATCCTACACTTTTGGTAGTATATTGCACAATCTGAGATATTTGAGGTCACACAGCTAAGTTTAACTGAATTTTTACGTCGGTTTTCTCAGTATTACTTTTGGTATTTCACAGCACACCATGATAAGGTTAGTTACTGACCTTCAGATGCCATTAGGGGTACATCAACTGTCCTGTAACTCATAAAGAGGATACCCCTCGCCTTTAGTAAATGTAATTACTGAGGTGGTTTGCAGCAGGGGATTACAAGAAATGAGGGCGAAGCAGAGAGCCCGACAGTGCGAAAACTGTCTAATTAGACATAGACCTGAAAACCTGTGAGGGGATGTGCAAATCACAAAGGCCAAGCGGTGCGCGGTGAGGGAGCCGAGGATATCAGCTACGTATTATACAATTTGGCCTCATTTGAGGTTGGTACCTGTCAGCAGGATGATTTCACATGGCCGCCATCTGAAATCTGCTAACTACTCTATATGATGTTTGAAGGCATTTTTGATACAAACTGGTTCTTGTTCGTGATCGGTACTGCGTTACTGGTTGCGTATCTTTCTCTCCTCTCCGTGCTTGATGTCACTCCTCTCGGGGTCTGTTCTCTCTGATATTTGCATGCTGACCTCGGACCCTGACCATCTCTGTTTCAGTTCAGTATAGCAAATTAGCTTACCACTATCTGCTCCTCACGTCTTTCTTTCCTTCCCTTGTGCCCCAGAACATACTCCTCCTCTACCCAGCTACTCATTAACAGGAGGATCCCACCATATGGGCCTGGTTAAGGTTTCTTCCTGTTAAATGGCCGTTGGATTTTTCTTTGTGAATGAAGGTGAATTGGAATAAAAGGAAGGGAATTATTTATGACACACAAAAAAAGATGAAGTAAAACTGTACACCAACCTATTTTAATTACTTTAAATAACAAAGTCAGAGATGTGTAGCAAAAAAAAAAAACATTGTTTAGTCGGTTAGCACTGGGCATTCTTCAGTTATTAAATAAATCCCTGCATATGAGCACATTTCCATACATTAGCCTTGATAAGCTATGACTGTAACTCAACATTACATCATAAAAGCGAATGCATATTTTGTATATTTTCCTGTTGTGGTTCAGTGATTGGTTTAACTTTAAGGTGTTTCTGGGTGCCGGATTAGCTCTCTTGGCCTTGGCTGTGTTCTGTAGCATTTTAAATCCCCAAATATCTTAATAATGTTCTCCCAAATCCCCTTATTCAATTATAGAAGGTCCTAATACATGTGTCAACATGTTTCATTAGCCGGTCGTCTTCCCCCACCGAAGAGATTAACTCTCCTTTTCTTTTTTTTTTTTTTTTTTTTTATTTACCGAATGCACAAATATCATTTTCCCTGGGACAGCTGGAAGGAAACTGTGAAAAAGACTGATTATTTTTGTTCATTCCACTCAGCCAGCCGTAGCTTTCTTCCTTGAAATAATAAAAAAAAAAGACAATTTAATATGCAGCCTGAAATTTACTTATTCAGCTTTCAATTTCACTGCAGTCTGCGCTCAAATTCTTGGAGAACATTAACCGGAGAGCCTTCTTAACTCTTGCCTTTCTCAAGCCATTGCCCAAAATCCCGCCACCACAGAAAGAGGGCGATGGCTCTCACACAATACCCCAGACTATAGGAATTAGATATGAAGCGAGACTTGAAGAAAAAGTACGCAAGTGAATGCGAGTCACAGAAGATGATTAATTCCACGAGTGTGCAGACCCTTTGATGCTCCTGCTAGTAATTGTTGGATTCGCCGGTCCCTCAAGGGCTTCATGGCACTGTCTGCAATATTGAAATAAGTCCGGGACTGTCGGGGCACCGAGTGAGAAGGGGACTAGCCTAGCTTAGCTCGGTGTCCCACTTCATGCTCTGTGTGTTTTGCCAGGTGACGGAACGACTAAGGAGACGCGGCAGTGGAAAGGGCTCGCTGCTCATTATCATTCCCGGGGCGTTAGGCTCAGATCCTGATGCCCCCCCCCCCCCTCCTTGTCTCCATTTCCACGTAACCCCCGCTCTCAGTTGTGTCCTTTCTCCGCCTGATTTTCTCTCCCGGGAGCAGATGAAACAGTCAGAGGGAAACACAGAGTGATTAAGAGAAAGCAAAGGATGACAGCGACTAGTCGTAGGCAGGAAGTGCATGAGCAAAAAAAAAAATCATATATTTTAATTTTTTTTTTTTTTACTATGAATTCTATGAATACTATGAATTTACTTTGAATTATTGTATTTGTTCAACTAATACAAAGCTGTCCATCTCCAAAATCCTCCACCCAATCATCTACCTATGCGGTGAGCCAGTTATCGGGGATGGGCGATGGTTTCTGAATATTCAAAATTGTTAAATTACGAACGATTGAAGTTGATAGTTTCATGTATGAAAAACCAAATTCCATTGTTTTCTTGGCACTTTCTGATGATTACTAATACCCTGTGTGATGATGAACTCATGTTAGAGGCCATCATGGATGACAAAAGAGAAAACGGAGGCATGGAGAAAGTTCATGTTCGTGTCTACGTTCATGTCGGAAAAACAAACAATAAAAATATTGTCCCATGGAAGACAAGTGCTGTGATGGCTTGAGAAACATCAAAAGTATCAATATTAAATAAATAAATAAATGCATCATTAAATAATTCCATAAAGGTCTCAATAATTGATTTAAATTGTGATTAAATACACAATTGCGTTACTAAACGTTCCATTAATTAGAATGTCAATTCATTTCATGTAAAATGCATATATAATTGGGTCCTTATTTAATTAACTATTTCCTTATTGAATTAATTAGTGGATGGCCCAGTGTTGTTTTTTTTTTTTAATGAGTTTAGGTTTCATCTGTCAAACTCACCCATCAAAGTCAGTAGGCGGATCCTAACACCTGATTGGCTCCCTGCACTCACCTCAACTCAAATCCTTTTCGGATCATGGATTCATGCAGAGCTACTGAACACTAGTATTGGGTTTTAATACTCGGTTAAAGAGAACTTTGTTGGAACTTTGTTTCACACACATGTAAGGCTTAGAAACGAACAGTTATATCGTAGGACCATGGAAAAAAGAGAATCAAGTTCCCTTATCAGTTCATAAGGGACACATTTTATAGCACCCAAATATAATATAATAATAATCAATTGTATTTGAAAGTGGCTTTCAAGACACCCAATGACACTTTACAGTACATCTATGCAACAGTTAAACTATTTACAATTTAAAATCACAGGTTAGGTACATAGTTGAGACTTCAGTAACAATTACAATAGCTTCCGAAAAAAACTGACAAAAAATAGTCAGTAGAAATGAATGACAGATTCAGGTAATTATTTAATGATGTATTCACTTTTATTACCTAACTAAAATAATAACATCATCCGAGAGCCGGAATATTCTGAGCCAGATATTTGTGAGAGGGTGTAGGCGGTTGCCTACTGCCTGCTAGAGGGGACATTGCTTGCATACTTGGCACTTCATGGTATAAAAAAATTTTTTTTTTTTTCACAATCTGTATTAAGAACATGTTTTTTTTTTACTTTTGGATGATTTTTAGGTTTCTCATTGTAATGCATATGATATTGAGCTGCAGTGGTTAGCGATCTCTTCCCATTGACCCTGCCCTTGCCCAGCTTGCCTTTATCTACTTGGCCCACAGCAACACTGTAGAGCCTGTGTTTAGGTCATGGTGCCACATAGTCAAGTCTTCAACCGGGTTATCTGGAGGCTACTGAAACTTCTCTCTGAGGAGTCAGACAAGATGTCTCAAGTTGGTCGAAGGGACCGCAGATCTCCGGGGTCATCCCTCGAAGAGCAGCGACAATGTTAGTACTGGTCTGGAAGCACTAAACAATGTAAATTCACACTTCAACTTTGATGATGTCTGGGCTGATTTATGGGTCACATGGGAGAAAATCATGTATCTTTAGAGTTAACAGAAACTGCATTAATCCCACAGAACCTCAACAACTATTTCATAGCTGTGGTGCTAACAAATAAGACAATATTGAGAAGTAATATCATGAAATGAATGTAAACAATGTCTGAAATTGGATTTAAATTTGCTTCCTGCGAATGGGTACGTGCCGATGTGTGAATGAACACAGTCAAGCTAGACCCTGTCTCCTCAGCAGGAGGCGGTGCTAATGACAGAACGGTCAATCATCAACCGGTCTCATATAGTGACCAGTAAAACCCACGTCAAGGCTCAAGGGAGCAGAAGAAAACTGGGAAACAGGAAATGGTCTTTTGTGTTTAAAAAAAAAAAGACTCTTCAAATTTTCATTTGCACTACCCCGATGCTAGTAAAGCTGAAATAAAGCAAAATTATTAGTCTATATGCTGTAATCAGGATAAATAAAGAGGTTTCTATGCAGGTATCACTGCCTTACAATAAGGACGTCCAGCCAACTTAGATCTGGTTTAATAAATTATAGTGTTATTTAATCAGTTGATGTAAGTATTTTCCTCTTTTTTTTCTCTGAGTTTAGTTTGGTGAAAGAGTTCTTTCACTTGTTTATCTCACCGGATCTTTGAAAAAAAATGAATGTCTATGTGAATACTTGGCAGGGCGAAAATGTCCAATATCGCCTAAAATAAGTTGTGAAATAGATATTTCCCCAAAAGGTAATGCAGTAACGATTGTTTCTTTTCCTGCTCGTGGGTGAGCAAGTCAATTGTCTGGCATTTGTCTTGAGAATAATGTCAATTTAGCCTTTGTATCAGTTTAATTTCACGCACAAACTGACCCCCCCCCACCCACCTCCCTGCAGCTCCTTGCTCAGCATATCCGTCTGCTGGCAACATGCCCACAACATGTCACTACTCTAGAAAGTCACCCACTTTTACCCCATTAACACCAGCAAGGTGATTCCATCCCTTTTGAGGTCTAACACTCACAACACACACACACTTATCTCTTTAATTCAGACTATGTTGGAATTAAAGAGATAGGTGCCATTTTTGTCACTTGTTTGTAACAAATTTAACAAGTTTTGTGATTAACTTCATCTTTGTATTGTGAGCTCTAAGCGAATTATATCGATATATTCAGGTATGTCCTTTTTCACATTCTGGATTCTTTTCTACAGCCCATCGTGTTTTTTGCTTACATTTTTTGCAATCCATCTGTTGTAACATTTGCAAGTCATATTATCTGCTCTGTGTGCGGATATCCTTATTATCATGCTTCCTTGATCCAGTGCTAATGAATAAAACTTTTTGTTTGTATTCAAATGTATTCTTGCTCGCCGGAAGAGTCCATCACGGCCAACCTCTCCAAATAAAAGCCTGCCGCTCAAACCGAGGCGGAAGCGGAGGTGGCTGTTGTTCTTTTGAAAACGAAACGTGATTGGACTTCAGGAAAGTATATTTAGCTGTCTACTTCTTATTAAAGAGTTGGCACTCTGCCGACTCTTACTTTGGTAAAGTCCGTTCTTTGTTCCGTCCATTGTAGACCAGAGCTCGATGCAGGTATGGAGACTGAATATCTATGTATTCAGGCTATAGCCTAGGAAAACAGTGCAAAAAGAAATGTGTTTTAAGGAGTTTAAAAGCTTTTAGATAGCCACTGGAATTATTTTCTTCCTATGCATATGTTACTCCACCTCACCTTCTTGATGACACCACCTCCCCCTCTGTCCCTGATGTCCTTAAATACAAACATGTAAAAACATGACCTGGATCAAGTTTCCAGCCTCTGACCACACCCCAAGATGAATACCCTACAGACTACATTCAATTAAGCCTACTCCTAAGGAGATGCTTCAAAGGATCTTGGTATAACAGAGAAAGTGAGAGATAGAGACAAAGACAGAGAGCGTGAGAGAGAGAGTATAAGGGTGGACAGGTTTAGAAATAAAAAAAAAAAGCAGTGCAGTTGCAATAGGAATGGACCAATGCATAGTTAATGAATTCTTCTGCCTTGAGCACATTTACATTATTCTTATTCTTAACTATGTTGGTGACCTCACCATTTCCATGTATTAATTGTTCTTAATAGCTCTTCAATTAGCAGATTCAACACTGTTGAAAAATTCTCATTCGACATGCATCCCACTAGTCTCGCTTTGTGGTACATCTTGAGCTAATAATAGCATATTTACATGTGCTTGTGAATCAATAATACAACAGCAAAGTTGCCCCACTGTCATATGAAACAGCGCCATTTAAGTCCCAGTAATAGCACTAGGATCTGCGCTAGTGGCGACGTCTTCTTTTCGGGTGATGAGCAGTCGGGGGTTATTACTTATTTGGTGCGACGCGGAGCCATCAATTTAACTTGTGAGCCGCTGACGTGGAGCTTTGTCCTTGACGCCCCACGGGTGGGGGTTGGGGCCGGACGCCGCTTACATTTCTAAATGAGCACTGTATCTGTTAAACTCAAATTTGGAAATTGTTTAAGCCGCCGCACGTGTAAGCATGTGCGAATATATCAAAACTATCTCCTCTCCTCATTTTGTATGTCACAGGTCGATATCATTAACATGATTTTAAAAAGGGAGCCTGGTCCTACTGAAGGTTTATTCCTGTTAAAAGTTAGGTTTTCTTGCCACTGCTCCTTGTTTGGGGATGTTACGGTTTAGATCCGTAAATAAGACTCTTGTGTTACCAATATTAATCTGGCTGTGATTTGATTTAATTAGCCATTGTTTAAGATGAATAGATATTACAATTTTATTAATTAGTTAGTCTGAAAATCGTGTTAATGTTCATCTCATTATGACACACCATGTTTTAGAAGTCCATATTTTATACATATTTTATTGAGAACATAAGGTGTTCCTGACCTTCTGATAATCTCCTGATATTAGGGTGCCTCGTACTGATGCTTGGGCTACAAGATGTCTAGTGTCCTGAGCGTACTGACGTTTAGATGTCATGGTTTTGAGATGGACCAGAAAAATTGGTCAACTTTTAGGGGTATAAGAACTATCTTGTTTTGAGAAAGATTGCCCTCAGCATCGACGCCATAGATCCTCTATTCTCCTGCTCTGGGTCCACTTGTTCGATCGATGCGAGCTCTTCTGAACTTCTTCATTTGCCTTACTATTTTTTTTTTTTCTCCTCAAAATCTAATTTTGTGTCTGTGTCTTCATTCCTCAACTGCCATGCTCATGAGACTGGGGTAAGGCATATCTGAGGAAAAATCAACAGGGGTCAGGCTCCGGGTTTCTGTGAAGGGCCTGGAGACAATCCTTATTGTAATAAAAGTCTAAATATAGTTTGACTGAAGTGACTTTCCAGGCATCTCTGAATAGACCTCTAGAATAGTACAAATAAGAAAAAACACAAGCAATTCTCAACAACTGGGTGCCATTTATGAGCTGCTCATCTTCACCCACACCTTTTCCATCTTAATTCACTATCTAGCTGTGACTTTGATGAGGTGTGACAATAAACGCAATGCTCTGTCGCTGACAGTCTACTGGACTCAAAGAACGAAAATTGAAATGTCTTAAAAAAAAATATTGTGAAAATGTTGCGAGGTAAGAGGGGTTTCAAACAAAATGCCTGACCAGCAGTGTCCATCCAACACCGCGACAAAGTGGGGAATTTGCACTGTGTATGATGTGCGCTGTCAGTTTCTCTAAGTGAGCCTGCCAATAATGAAGCGTGACTAGCCTGGGAATCATGACGTGGTCCTCCGATCAATCTCGGGGATGGGGCGGGGGGGGGGGGGGTTGGGGGGGGGTGCGCTGTCACACACCTCACATTGTCATTTGCTTTTCGCCCAAGGGAGTGTGTGAAGGTCAAGCAGGGTAGCCTGAGTCCGGTTCTGTCAATCATCATTCTAGTTGTGATTACCTCTCAAGTATGATGACCTTAATTTTACATCCTCATGCAGTCTGATGCAGTCTAGGTGTTTCCTTTTGTACAATACGACACATTTTTATTTATAATAACTGATGAAGAAGGCTTGGGACGTGTGTTTGAAGTTCTACTTCCTCCCACTCCCCTTCAAAAATGTGGGCTATTTTTTATCCTTTTTTTTGGGGGGGTTGTCTATTGTTTTTTTTCACATCATATTCAAAATAAGATTGAAATTGAAAAAATTGAGCATGAGGTATTAGACTGATGAAGTATGACTAAACAGAGCAGTCTTACGTGGAACGTTGTGTACACTTGGAAATTGTACAATTCATGTCACTCCCAACAGTTCCTACACCTCCTTTTCTTTCCAAAGTCATCGGGAACCTGTGGGCCGTGCTGATGAAAAAGAACTGGTCCACAGAAGCCCAAGGATGTGTTGGAAATGAATCAGTTCTGTAAAAGGAGGTGATTAAAATATGACTCGCAATCTCTTGGATGGACAACAAATGTTGCACTGTCAATTCTCCTCTCTCCCCAAGATAGTTAACATGATTAAGTGAGCACGGTGTATCCCCTAATGTGTTGTGAAATGTAGTGTGATGCTCCCTAACCAAATAACATATCCCTTCATGCTTTGCGGCTGCAACCAAGAACAAACTAATGACAACTGATTACACTGTATATGTTAATCAGTAAAAAAAAAAAAAAAAAAAATCACTCAACACCGATGTTGAGCTGGTACATAAATATCCGTGATGCTATTATGCTGTTTAAAGAACTTTTTTTTTTGTGTTGTTGTAAAAAAGCAAGAGTTAGCTAGCTAGAAAATACACCTCACATTATTTTTAATAATGTTACTTTTTGTTAGCAAATGAGACTGAGGTAGATTTGGCTGAATCCTAGCTAGGTTTCATGGAGTGTGCTTAAAGTTTTCCCGTTTTTGTCTACTTTTATGAACCTGTTCTAGGTCCTTAGGTTGTTTGTTTGTTTGTTTTTAAGACGTCTGTTTAAATAGTCAACAATTAGAACACGTTTTTGACCCAGAAATAAGATTCCCGATAGAATTAGCAATTAAAATATTCATATAAATATCACAGTTCAAATAGTTCCAAAGGCAACGGGGGGAAAACGGCTACTTATGTGTATGAGCAAATATGCTATCATCGTCGAAAAGATATGTGTGGCAAAAGTACGGAGAGTGTGAGCTACTGAATATCCGGCACATTTTGAAAAACCTTGTACACCAAAACTGGAATTTTTGAAATTGAACTGCTTTGGATGATTATCTATCTATCTATCTATCTATCTATCTATCTATCTATCTATCTATCTATCTATCTATCCATCCATCCATCCATCCATCCATCCATCCATCCATCCATCCATCCATCCATCTTAAAATACTGAAATTCTGATTATAATGCGGTGGCACTAACACTCCACAGATCCCGGGGTTCAGACTCGGGGGGCTGTGAGGACTGCGTGCAGCAGATTCAGCCCGCCGTACGGCTCCATCCATTTTAGCCAGCTGCTGTGTCAGGAGAAATTGCTGCCTGTGCGAGGACTTCTGTCATCTGGGCCTAATGTCTCTGCGGTATCCTCAGGCTCCAAGCTAGACATCCCATCATGCACAGGCTGTTGAGCAGGGTTAGGGCACCAAAAAAAAAAAAAAAAAATTTTACAAATGATCATCCTGTGTGATGCAAAAATGCAGTTTTCATTTCTCCTTTGTTTCAAATGCAGCTGGAGGAATGATTGTGCATCAGTAATAATTTATGCAGCTTACCTGGGTGCATTAGGGACTGACTGGGGCCACACAGGATGTCGCTGTTGAGCCGTACGCGTCGTGACGAGAACAATTGAAGCTTATATAAAAGCTAATTCACATCTTCCATTAGCCTATTGCTTTTTATATCGGAGGCACCGATATTACCGAGTCCTTGGGTCTTTCTTCTTTCGTTTTCCATGCAGCTGGCCTGTCAGCCATGATTAGTGCTTAAATTTGAACTACTCAAAGCAGTTTGTCTGTGTCCACCATGCCACTTTGACACTGGAGAAGCCCCCTACTATATGCTACCAGCTAATAAAAGAAATAGCATTATTGGCGTACACTAAATCACTCGTATTGGTGTGTGTTTAATACACCAAACTTAGGTTATTACCTGTGTCCAAAATCATTCCCTATTCCGTATATAGGGTTACTAGGTGTGGTAACTATTAAAAGTACCATATGTGCCTTAGAATACGGTGCGCCTTGTGTGTGGAGTGAGTTCCAAAATCTGCTGTGCGCCTTTGCTAAGCACACTACGGTAAAAGCTCCACCCGGTTGATTGGTGCAACACTGATGCTTGGTATGCTAGGTATACAGCAGAGGTGTGCTGCTAATCGCCTCCCCCTGAAATGGCCCCGGTAAAGCGACACGCTTATGAATATTTTGTTTAATTAAATTGATGAAACTCACTGTTTTGCTTCCGTTGTCATTTTTTTTACTGTATGTTTTAGCATGCGTCTTATAACATGTTGGTTAATCACAGAAATAGACCACGGAATTGAGACTGCCCTATGAAACGGTGCTGAAAATATGGTATATAGACCCCAAAATAAAGTGAGTTTTCTGACTGTTTTGGTTCGCTTAATGCGCCTTATAATCCGGTGCGCCTTATGGTCCGGAAAATACGGTAATGTATGTTCTCTAACCAAGCAATCATCCTTCAATCCATCTTATCATGAACAAGTTTTTTCATTGTCTTTCACTAAATGGAACTTTATTAAAGTTATCATGTCTCATACTTATCATTATTATTAAGTAATAATGAAATAGCTAAGGATTACATATTTTACAAACAAACTAAACATTTTAAGCTAAAATTTCAGATTTTTTTTGTTTTTAATTGTTTTGTTTTTTTTAATTTTATAATTCTATCGTATGACCTTCCTTGAGATTTTCATTGAGCCTTCTGTTTTGTCTGGAGCTGTGACCGTGGTTGACCGTCATTTTGTGCATTTAAAAACAACATTTTTTCACTGAACTTAAAGCTTGCAGTAGCTTATCCAACATTTGAATATGCCAATGAGAACACCAACGAAAAAGTTGAAATTTGCTTCTGTGTTTTGCAACAATTTGCAATTTGAAAGCGCCTTAGAAGAGAATCGTGGAAGTGAGAAAAAAAATGGCAACAGAAGCCAGAAGTGCTCCAGAAAAATAGCTTAACAAATTTACATTTTATGCTTTATGAAGCCTCACATGACCCATAGCATGGCTGATCTGAACGACTGTTCAGAAGTAGCTCCCTCTGTGTGAGAGTGGACCGAACCATTCCGTAAGCAAGCCTCTTAATTTCGAAGGCCAATTAAACTCCAATGAATGGAATCCGCCTTAATCTTTTGTGTGAATTCATTCTCTTAAACCTCTTTCTGCCTCCAGTTTATGCTGTAAAAGAGTATAAACTGGAGGCACAGACTCCAGAAACTGCACTTAGTGAGCTCAGAAAGAGATTGTTATCTCAGCCTGGACCTAGTCAATTACATTTAAGGTTAGATATGGATCACGCCAGATACTCACCCCCCCTTTTCCCTCCAGTATCTCCAAGGGAGATCTACATTAAACCCGCTATGATAAGATCTCCCAAGGCCTGCTTAATTTGATTCCCACTGTGCATCACTGGCCTATCAAAAACAGCAGCTGGTGACAGCAGGGGTCGACAGGCGCATAGAAATAATAAAAAAATAAATAAATAAAAATAACAGGCTGATGGGAAAAAAATATCTTTGGTTTCTAATTGAAATCCTCTTTCTTTTGTTTTTTTCTGCTTAACAGAGTATAGTGGGGCCCTTACCTATTTGTTGCATTAGAAAATGCTGCACGCCTTTCTATTTAACACAAATATACTGGCACGGCCACATGAATTTTGCTTGATTTTTATAGTTTTTATTTATACTTTTATGAGGCAAATTCCAACTAGCCTGAATTTTGATTATAGGATCCTGACCCTAGCTACATGCACAATGTCAAAATATTAAATATGTGATGTTAGTGACCTAAAATGTTCCCTTGTTTTCATTTTTTTGGAAGGAACCCCCGTCATATATTGATATCGGTTGCTATCGGTATAGGAAATTAAAAGTTGGACAATATCTGTAGGTCAGATATCGATAAAACAGCCAATATCGAACATCATTAAGTCTTCTGTTCAGTCATCTCTTGGCTGTCTGTGGTTTAAAACTTGGTTTATATTATGATTAAGGTTAGGTTGGGCATTTAGTTGTAATGGTAAGGGTAAGTGGCCTGAGATTGCATTATTTCTATATTTGCCTCAGAAGGATAGAAGTACAAGTGTGTGTGTGTGTGTGTCTGTGTGTGTGTGTGTGTGTGTGCGTGTGCATGCGCATATGAGGGATTAGACCAGCGATTCTTAACCTGGGTTCGATCGAACCCTAGGGGTTCGGTGAGTCAATCTCAGGGGTTCGGCTGAGGTCAAGACACACACCCTCATATGATGACTCATATGATACGTGATGCCACGCCCCGCTTGGCCATCATTGGCTGCAGGTGATCACAGTACATGGCTTGGCCAAGCTATGCTGCAGGGAATTTGGCGCACTCAGTAGTCGACTTGTGACTGTCGTGATGATAAATCGTGCGATTTCTTTCTTAATATTTTAATTCGTACTAACCGTCAAGCAAAAGAAAGTGGTTGGACGAATTTGTACAATATGGATTTACCTGTATAACAGAATGCGATGGGAGTCGGGCTCCTATCTGATTTGCACTGCCAAGTTAAGCAATTCTAGTCTATCGCCGGCAAAACTAAAGGAACACTTCCTTAAGCTGGTTTTGTTCTCTTAACACAGTGGTGCTAACGCGCGGTTCATTTTGTGCACCAGCAAACCATATACCTATGTCTTGAATTTGGGAAAAAAATGACTTTTTTTTCAATAAAGAAGGGTTCGGTGAATGCACGTATGAAACTGGTGGGGTTCAGTGCCTCCAACAAGGTTAACAACCACTGGATTCGACCTTGAGATACGCATGATATGAGCGTCCTTCGGTTTCATGAAAATATAAACGGAAGTGATATAATAATAATAATAATAATAATAATAATAATAATATTATTAATTATTATTATTATTATTGTTGTTGTTGTTGTTATCAAACAATAATTATTATTATTGTTATTATTATTATATGAAGTTACTTTGGCCTTTTCTAATACTTTCACATTTTATTTTTTGTCTTTTTTTTGTTTATTTGTCAAACCTCTCAAGAGTATGTGACGCTTTCTGGACACGTGCGCTGGTGTGCATGTTTGGCCGGAGTCTCGCAGACAGGCAGATCGTAATCGCCAGTGACTGAAGCCTGAAGTTTGTCCTTCCCGCAGCCGCGAAGGACAACCTCCCGTCTGAGAGCAGACCAGAATCAATTTTCCCGGTATGGAAACCCTAACGACCAAAACATTTCAGCACGTTCGAGATGCCAGTGCACTGTGATTCATGTTTAATGACATGTTTGTGTCTGGTGAGCTGAAACACCCTCATTATGGAGTATAATACATACATTCTGCTCTTTAAAACTGTTTTTTCCCCCAAGCTGTCTTTGACGGGTGCTCTTCACTGTCGATATTAGTTTACTTTAACTTCCCTGTTTGATTTAGCTGCTTTAGTCAGCGTTTCAGTTCAGAATCTGCTGCTTTCACCCGACCCTGCACATCTCATGTTGAGTTCAGGGCACATCTCGGGGGAGACAGACATGCCTGGATACCCTAATGTCAAATTTCCAATTTTCCCGACATGACTTTTTTTTTTTTTTTTAATCTTATCCGTGTGCCTGGTTGCGTCATTCTGAGGGAAGAGATGAGACAAAGGCATCGTCGTGCCATGTTGAACTACAGTGAGGGATCAGAGTGAAATGGCAGCAGGTTGGAGGAGACACCGTGGAGGTGTACCAGAGGAGGGGGCTCTATGAGGAAATGACTCGCCTGTTGGAGGAGAAAACACTCGTTTGGGGGTGAAGAAATGCATTGGGTCTGGTTGTAAATCACACTGATACTTCCAGAATTAATTAACATAGGTGACCATTGTTTAATTGAGAGGAACTATTATATCATTCCCTCCCGTGACAAAAAGCTCCTTCCTTTTTTGTTCCGATATTCTACAGGCTGTACAAATGTGACTCACTCGCTTGCTCGCTCACTTTCTACCGCTTGTTCCTCCACTGAGGCTTGCGTGGGGACTGGAGCCCATCCCAGCACAATGGGCGGAGGCAGGGTACACCCTGGACTGGACGCCGGTCAATCACAGACAAAAAATCGTTGTCTCTCACACTCACTCCTACGGGCAATTTCGAGTTTCCAATTAGCCTAATCCCCAATTGTGCATGTCTTTGGACTGTGCGAGGAAGCCGGAGTATCCAGAGAGAACCCACGCAGGCACAGGGAGAACATGCAAACTCCACACAGATAGACCCTAGCCTCCATCCCAACCGGGATTCAAACCCAGGGCCTTCTTGCTGTGAAGCGACAGTGCTAACCACCGTGCCGCCCCCACATTGCTGTTGTAATGTTAGTGAAAAAGGCTTTAAAACACATTCTGATAGAATGAAATCAGAGTAAATCCTCTTACACAGCCTTAAAAACCCAACAACCAGGAGCAATCAGATCATTGTAATGATTGAATTTGACATGTTAACATGTAGCAACAAGAAAAACAAAATATCTTGTGGGTTTTTGCTTGCTGTACATAATTCATTTACCCCCCCCACCTTCACTTCTTTGGATCTAAATTCATTTACCCCCTTCTTCACTTTTTTGGATCTAAATTCAGGAAGCTGCCAAGCACACCAGGCAGCAGTCCACTGGAGCATAAGCGATGAACCACATCCACGGAAGGGAACAGGTTCACATTGCCGATAAACTATGCAGCGCCAAAATGAGCCCTCAAAGAGCTGGTTGGTTGTCAAGTTGGATGTGGCTCTTCAATGACTTTAACTGTTGCTTGGCTTTTTTTTGTTTTGTTTTCTCCTGGGGTTCTCAATAGTTTGACAATAGAAGCCAGAAGTGTTCCAGAAAATTCAATAGTGTTGATGGGTTTTTGTGCAGGGGTATCCATGCATGAAGGTATTGGAGTATCACAGAAATATCCAAGACGAGTTAATTGAACAACACATCTAGACAGAAATAAATTTCTCTCTGAATGGGTTCAAATTTCTCAAATGAGGTGTTGTGCATGATAATTTTTTTATTAGGATTGGCATCTACCTACCTATCTATCTATCTATCTATCTATCTATCTATCTATCTATCTATCTATCTATCTATCTATCTATCTATCTATCTACTTTAATGAAGACAAATAATAGGGACAAATCTACTCCCTAAAAAGTTTTGAACATTGACTGGTGGTTGCACTTCTCTACCTTCTTTCACTACATTGACCTTTGTAGGAGGAAAGGTCAGAGGTCAGAGGGTGGTGACAATCTGCAGTGATGTGAAAGTGAAACTCGTGTGTGTGGTTGAAAATTGTCAAATTTAGCATTTAGTGTAAAAAAGCAACATCATCGACATGAACCACAGACACATCTTTGCATTGGGAGAACTCTCAACATCATCTTATTCACTTAGCATGAGTAAAATATGCCAAACATTGGGAATGTCAGCAGAGTGGTGATGAGAAACTCTGCACATTCAACAACACTTCCCCCTTTTCACCAGCGAGCACATATTGTGTTTAAAAAAAAACCAAGCTGTAGGGATAGCAGAAGAGCGTTACCTTCAGCCTCTGGTTCAGGTCGTCGAGGTAAAGGTGGTCAGAGGTGAAGGTCCAGGTGGTACACCACGGCACGGAACAAAAAAAGTGGAACACATTGGAGTGGTTCACAGAAAAGACATAATGGGCGGTAGAGGAGGGGAAAGCAAAATGCACAACCAAAAAAAAAAAAAAAAAGAAGAGATGTGGAAGGGGAAGGAGATGGAGGCAGGGGACAATGTTAAAATGGGTCAAAAAGGAAGGATTTGGGAAGAAATGGGGCAATGGTGTCAAGAGAAGGTAAAGGGTTTTGTTTTTTTTTTGAGGGAAAAGAGTCGGAGTCAATACCTTAAAAAAAAAAAAAAAAAAAAAAAGCTGAACTAAAATAAAAAGCATTGAACCCATACCTTGGTCGTTTAACGTCAGGTGCGCCAGACCTTGAAAGGGAAAAAACAGAAAAAAGGAACAGAAAGAGGAAGAAAAAAGGTCATAAAAGGCACGGGAAGAAAAAAAGCATTGTCACAACGTTGGACTGCAGTTTGTGACAGACATCCTGGGGCAGGACGGATGTCAGAGTTCAAATCAAAGGTAGAGAAAGAAAAGTAAACGAGAGAGAGAGAGAGAGCGAGAGAACACGTAGTAACAGAAAACACTTCTTGAGTGAGGTGTGGGGCGGGAGGAGGTTTAGAAAAAAAAAGCATTTTCATTTGGTGCAACAGCCCAGAGGCTATTGCTCTCACAAATGCTTTTTTTTCCCTCTGAAGTACTTATGGAACACACACAACTGTTTGGCAGAAAGACGGCTTGACCTGCGTTTTTTTTTTTTTTTTTTTAATCTTGCGCTTTACTCAAGCTTTATTAAAAGAATCCGGGCGCGCGCCGCAGAGTCCGACATAAAACTGCTCATCAACAACTTCACACACTTGCAGAGCAAACAACTTTGCACACCATGACAACTCGAGCCAGGAAACTATGTGGAAAAGCCCGGCCTTCAGCAAGCGGGTCCTGTTCAAGGTTTCTTCCTGTTCAAAGAACTTTTCTTGCCCCTGTTACTTGTTTTGGGGCTTAGATTCTGGGTAGAGCACTTGCCACAGGTTTGAGTGTAACAGACAATATACAAATAAAGATGAACTGAACTGAAATCTCTTCTAAACCAATAAATATACATCTTATTATTACTATTATTATTGCTACCAATTTAATCTCCCTCCAAACCTTTGTTTCCAACTCATATCCAAGGCTAGAAAAACCTACCAAATAAAAGCTGTAACAGAGCTTTCATGAATTGCTCAAAAGGCTACATCACATAAGATTGCTTTTGAGGGTATGGCCCCAAGATTGGACCCCCTGGGAAAGGCAGCAACTCTTTGAATATTTGCGGCAAAGCCACAAACTTTGCTAATGGTATTTTCACATAGACAAAATAAGTGCAAAATAACTTTCAAAAATGTTAACATTCTTGTAGTTGATTGACAGAGGGAAAAAATAAGGTGAATGAAATGACATCAAGAAACACGCTCAGGCAACTGACGCAAGCAACAACATCTGAAAATGGAGCATCTGACAGTCACACAAATGGGAGAACACCCGGGAGAGGAGGCAGGCAGACACACGGAAGACTCACAGGAGGGACAATGCTAAATACATAAGGAACAAAGAAATTGCGAAAAGCAACAGAGTATGACTCACTCGAAAGAGACGAAAAGACTCGTGAGAAACCAAAACACCACCGGAATGAGTACAAAACAAACTGAAACCAAGACAAATAACCAAATGGACCCTGGCGGTTTATGCTAAATTCAACCAAAGGTGCTTGAAAAACTAAAAATCTAATATATTTTCATAATCATCATTATGCAAACCATCTTAGACAGCTTTTCAAATGTTTCTCCATTAAGGCCATCAGTATCGTACAGCATCGTTTCCAGAGAGCAATTGTTAGGTGATCTCAAAAACAGCAGGGGGCATCAAGGCATATTTCTCAATGAAAGGAATTCTTGTAATAGAATTCAGAAGCTGATTTCGAAGATAAGATCTTCGTCCATGCACTGTTGCTGGGTACTGGGTCATAAGTACATGATGTAGTTTATATGAGGCCTAAAAATGAATTATTGTCTCAGTCTGAATAAAACTAAATGTGTAAATGTGTTCGCTCAACAGACATTGAAGCCTTAGAGTTGAGTAAATGGGCCCACAGAAAGTTCATATACTTCATAGTGTTCATATTCAGTTTATGTCTGATGAGTCAAAATCTGTTCAAATATCCACCTACTCAATACAGAGTACATTAAATAGGGTGTATTCTGTTTTGTTGGAGTGTCAAAACAGTATATGAGGATTGCTGTATCCTAAATCTTGACTCCTTCAGAAGAGTCACCAATTCTGCAGTTGCAGTCATTATTCCATTCACACAAATTATTTTATTTTGAATTAATTATTTTATACAGGGTCATGTAAAAAAAAATGTGAACTCAGTGCTTAGCGATGCTTCCATAGGCCGAGACTGCCGGGGTACAAAACTACAATCCACTGACACGTTTCTGTCACCTTGGTGGTTCATGAGTGCATCATTTTCCCCTATTCTCTCCTCTCTTCTAGACCAGTGGCGGTGCCATTAACACATTTTCTTGTGTAGTGGTTTGTGCTTCTGTCTGCCTTTCTCGCTGAGGCCATAGTTGTGCGCTATATACCTGCTGACCTCACTGACCTGCTCAGCTCTAGATTTGATTCCTCAGTGTATTAATGTACTTTCACGTATGATGTATGGATGTATTCTATTCTCTCCTCTTGCTGTCCTTTCCACTTTTCCTCCTTTGTTACCCGCCCTGGTCCTGCTCAAGGTTTCTTCCTGTTAAAGGGGAGTCCTTCCTTGCCACTATTGACTGTTGAGGGTCTGGCTCTGGGTTTCTGTAAAGTGCTTACAGACAATTTTGATTGCACCAGCTGCTATATAAATAAAGATGAATTGAATTAAATGAATGTTAATGTTAATAATTAAGTTAATTATTAAATATTAACTGTAGTACATTAACTACAAGTACAAAGAAATAAATAGCTCAATATGTATGTATTTATTATTCATTGCTGTACTACCATTAAAAAGCATGATTGTTTTGTGTCCGAGGTGGAATTCCTTATCCACGAGTTCATCCACGTGACGCCGTAATTCATTAAAAACAAAATAATTTAAAAAAGAGTATCGTAGATGAACGATCCTAACACTGACAAGCCGAAAAGGTGCAGATGGCTACCTATCGTGGCCGGGGAGCAAAAACAAAACAAAAAAAAAACAAATCGAGCATGTGCACTGGGACAAATACCACAGTTCATTTAAAGAGCTTAGTCATGCATGTCTGTATACTCAGAACAAAATAAGTAAAAATAAATCCCCAGTCTAACAGAATGACACATCTAAACTGCTACCACGGGAGAGATGAATAAGAATGCAATGACAACGGAAGCTAAAATAAATCGTGCCGACACGCTGTTCCTTTTGTCCCCTTTCCTAATAACATATGTGATTCAAGAGCAGAGGAAATGTACAGCCAGAGAGTTTATTTATCTCTAGGCAGTTTGCATCCTGCTGCCCCTTTGCAGGAAGTCAAATCATTCCTACTCCGCTCCCTCTGTTTTTGTTCCCTCGTTCATAATCCATTAAGGAGATAAGGGGAAGGCTCCCGCAAAGCAACAGAACGCCACTGTCGCCGCATACCAAATCATTCAAATACCCCCTACCTGGCTTCATCCGGCTCAGGGAGGCAGACGACAGACTAACAATTTTGTGCCAAAGGAGGACAAGAAAAGCTGCAGAGTACACGGCGAGGGGAAAAAAGGGCTGGGGAAGAAAAAAAAAAAAAAAGAAAGAAAAGTGAAAAGGTGTTGTTTGCGAGCCTTTTGCTTTGCAGATGGGCAGACAGCTGTGCAGCAAGGAGTCAATGCGAGTGCAAGGGACAGCGTCGGGTTATTATTGGATCAGAAATGCAATAACGTCCCTGTGCGCTTCTGTCAAACGTACAAAAAAAAACCAAAAAAAAAATACAACAACATTTACAACCGCTCAGCCCCATTTTTGACTTGGCAGGAGGAGCTTCTCCTCCTGCCAGATTCTGATGAAGATGTGACAGGCCGGTTGGAGAGAATAAAGAGTTGCGGTGACTCGACGTTCAAATGGCTGATTTATGTAAAATATCCTAAAACAGCAGATAAAAGGAAGCACTTCGCACCCATTTTGACTTCAAACGTGGGACGCTAACCGCTAACCTAACTGCCACGCCCACGAGCAGCATTGTTTACCGCATGGCGAACATGTGACAAGGATCCGAGCCAAAACCACTCTGTCTTCATGACAACCGAGTGTTTGATCACATCCATACTTCTTTTTTTTTTTTTTTTTTTTTTTACCGGGCACAGAAGGAAGGGGGGGGGTGGCGACAACTGAAGAAGGAGCTCTGATTGGACTGAGTGGCAGATGGAGAAGGGTCCTCATTCTGCCAGTAGAAGAAGACATGCATATGCCCCTATCAGGGCCATTTCTTTCCCATCCTCTGTTTCTCCCATTTCTCCATCTTTTCATCACCCCCGCAGGCAGCGTGCAATCGTCCAGCTGCAGCTTCCTCCTGGTCGCTTTCTTCTTCCTTGTATGCCCCCTTTTGTGGGACTCCACATTCAAATCTGATGAAGACAAACCAGCATGACTTTCCAAATGTCAGCCTTTGAATTCTAATGAGAGCTGGTGGGCTCAAAGTATGTATGTAACACATATATTTTTATAAAAAAATAATGTGTGATTGATTGAAATAAGTAGGGATTTATTCTTTCAATGTAGACCATCATCAACATGCATTGTTGAGATGAGTTTACATTTGAACCTATCTATTCCTATCCTCTTTCCATCCTTACCCTCTGACCCAGCTCCCCTTAATCCTTCTTTACCCAGCCGGGTCCTCCTCATAGGGGCCTGGTCCTGCTCAAGGTTTCTTCCTGTTAAGATTTCCAGAGACTCCAGAGACAATTTTGATTGTAACAGGTGTTATATCAATAAAGGTGAAGAACAATTGGATTTGTTGTAAAATTGCCGAACGAGTTATCATCATTACTTATGTCAATTGATGTCACAGACATAGGATATGTCAATGACACAATCAAAACCGTTTTAGCCCGATTTGCAGGCTTCACAGAGCAGCCACATCCTTCAGTGCACAAAAAACAACATTTTGTGATATTCTATGGCTACTTTGTAAGCAGCGTGCTTTCGAATAACCTTGTAAGACATAAATCGATCAGAATCTTCAAAGATTATGACTCTAATCAGTCCACATGCGCTGACGCGCAGACAAACAGATGCGCTGGGTCTCGCGACGGCGGCTGCATGGCGAGTGGACGGGACGGTGAAAAAGAGGTGTCATCATCATTATCTCCTTCCAACCTGTTGTCTCACTTCTGCGAGGCTCTGTTCATCATCTGGCCACATCCACAGAGTGCGAAGAAAAATCACTCCTTCAACCAGCCAACCCCCCCCCCACACACACACAACCCCCCATGATGCTAGGATGGAATGCTAAATAGTGCTCAGCTTGAAGAATCCTCAACAACATATGGTCAAAACAATATGAGTGTGTGTGTGTGTGTGTGTGTGTGTTTGTGGTTACTTAAAGATCTTTGCAACAGAGATGTTTTCCTGCCAATAAGTGTAAACAGGATGATAAATAAAGAATTAAGCATCCTAAACTCGACCTGGTCTAGCTTTATATTTGACCTGAACTCACTGGGCCCCGAAGGGACATATACAATACATCCTGTTGTGGTGGAAAGGGACAGGAAATGGCCTATCCAAAGGTCAACATCATCTCAAGTTAATATTTAAAAAAATGGTGAAAAACACATTTCTGAAGACTAATTCTTTGGAAATGTTAGTGAGCAAGGACTGAATGAGTGTTCTGTAATGAGCCTTATTGTAATTTGTCTTCATGGTTATTAGTTTAACTTATTTTGCATGGCCTTTTGCATTTTCTTTTTTTTTTTTTTTACAAAGAGATTGTTAAGTCTTGTTTCCACCAAGGACTTGAGAGTCATATATTTTCAGTCCTCTACTTTTGACCAAGAAATCAGTATAAAATAGGAACAATGGTGTGCAACTCATTGCTCTCTAGACAGGCATGACAAACTACATGAAACTGCGACATGTCCAAAATTTGTGGCAGCTTTTACTATCAACTGACAATGGCATGAATTGCAGATTCAACTGAACAGGTCCTAAAAAAACAGCGGTTAGGTTTAATGATGTCAGAGAAATCTTTTGATTGAATATGAATTACATTTATCTCTGTGGGCTAATATATAATGCATATTGTCTTTGTAGATCTATGAGAGCTCTAACTGTATTTAATTCCTTTGAATAATTCATGGTGATCATCTTCCCCATGACAGAGACAAAAGAGAAGATAGTGAGAGAAGCGAGCAGTTCTCCTCAGTCTTGAAAACTTGTAATGTTATTCGATGCTTCCATCTTTTAACGCTTAATATTATGAACGTAGATCTTGTCGACCTTCAAAGGGAATACTGAACATCATGCTAAATTAATCAAATGTACTTCACTGGATTCACTATGTTAAAACTGTCAGGGTTTAGAGTCTACAGCTCACAGAATTTAAACGGAAAATATAAAACACATACATTGAAAAAAAAAGAGATGGAATGAAAGTATATTTGGTGAGAACCCAATTTCCATACTCGCTATTCATCAACAGCAGCAAGTCTACTCTTCACTTGATAGTATACATATAGAGAAAATTTTCAGGTGAAAATGGTTAAATTTACAAATAGCATTTTCAGTTGCACAAAAGAGCATTTTCAAGAAGCCACAACTCCATTTCCATGCAAACAAGGAAAAGGAAAAGGCGAACTGAAAGAGAAGGTAACTTAATAATGCACTATGGGTGCAGTGAAGAGATTTCTGCATGTGTGATTAGATTGACAATGATATGAAACAGCCAACCTCAAGCCCTAACGTCAAGCTTTATAAAGCACCTTTGTAAAGGTAACCTCAAAGTCACAGATGGGGGCGGAGCCCATATTCTTCAGTTTAAAAAACCAACACCTTACCACTTGGCCACCGCACCTTTGTAACCAGACCAAAATACACCAAACATGTGTAAGTAACTTGAGGAAAACTAACTTACGTAAGGAGACCATACAAACGTCTCTTTGAAGGCGGGGGTGGAGATTCGGATTAAGCTCGTACATCTTTGGTTTACAAAACCAACACCTGACCACTTGGCCACCACGCCCACATAGACTTAAATAAATATGCCAAAAAAAACTAAGTAAGTTGAAGAAACAGCTAAAACAGTTAAAAAGACCTAATAAAGAACACTTCAGAGGCATGGATAGGGGTCGAGCCCATGATTTTTCATTTATTAAACCAACACCTTACCACTTGGCCACCACGCCCAGTGAACAAACTCAAATACGCCAAAAGAATGTAAGTGAGTTGGGGAAACGGCAAAACAAGAGAACCAATATGAGGAGTCAACTTTAGAGGCGTGGATGATGGCATAAAGAGACCTAAAAACGACCACTTCAGAGGCATGGATGGGGGTTTAGCCCATGATCTTTGGCTTACAAAGACGACCTCAGAGACACCTAAGTAAGTTGAGGAAACAGCTAAAAAACAACAACAATGTAAAGACACCTAATGAATACCATGAATAAAAAAAGCACAATGATATAAAGGGACCTAATAACTACCATTTCAGAGGTATGGATGGGGGTTGAGCCCATGATCTTTGGTTTACGAGACCAACGCCTTACCACTTGGCCACCACACCCACGTGGATACCAAAAAATATGCCAAAAACACCCAAGTAAATTGAGGAAACAGCTGAAAAAGTACAACGTTATAAAGACCACCTCAGAAGCATGGATGGGGGTTGAGCCCATGATCTTTGGTTTACTAAACCAACGCCTTACCACTGCCCCAGTATATGCTAAAAATATGCCAATAACACCCAAGTAAATTGAGGAAACACCTGAAAAAGCACAACAACATATAGACACCTACTGAATATCACTCCAGAGGCATGGATGGGGGATGAGCCCATGATCTTTGGTTTACGAGACCAACGCCTTACCACTTGGCCACCACGCCCATGTACGTGCTAAAAAATATGCCAAAAACACCCAAGTAAATTGAGGAAACAGCTGAAAAAGTACAACAATAGAAAGAGACCTAACAAAGACCACTTCAGAGGCATGGATGGGGGTTGAGCCCATGATCTTACCACTTGGCCACCACACCCGGAGAGGTACAAAAAAAAATGCCAAAAACATCTAAGTAAGTTCAGGAAACAGCTAAAAAATAAGAATAATTTAAAGACACCTAATGAGGCATGGATGGGTGTCAAACCAACGATCTTTGTTTTACTAAAGCAACAGCTTACCACTTGGGCACCACACCCACACCAAAAAATAGGCCAAAAACACCTAAGTAAGTTGAGGACACAGCTGAAAAAGTACAACAATATATAGAAACCTAACAAAGGCCACCTCAGAGGCATGGATGGGTGTCGAGCCCACGATCTTTGGTTTACTAAACCAACACCTTACCACTTGGCCACCACGCCTATGTAGATGCTAAAAAATATGCCAAAAACACCTAAGTAAGTTCAGGAAACAGCAGAAAAAGCACAACAGCATATCGACACCTAATAAAGGCCACTTCAGAGGCATGGATGGGTGTCGAACCCACGATCTTTGGTTTACTAAACCAACGCCTTACCACTTGGCCACCACACCCATTTTTATGCTGAAAAATATGTCAAAAACACCCAAGTAAATTGAGGAAACAGCTGAAAAAGTACAACGATATAAAGAGACATAAGAAATACCACTTCTGAGGCATGGATGGGGGTTGAGCCCATGATCTTTGGTTTACAAGACCAACGCCTTACCACTTGGCCACCACGCCCAGGCAGGTGCAAAAAAACATGGAAAAAAACCTAAATAAATTGAGGAAACAGCTGAAAAAGCACACCGATATAAAGAGACCTAATAAAGACCATATAGATACAATTAAAAATTCCAAAAACATCTAAGTCATTTGAGGAAAAAGCAAAAGAAGCACAACAATATTTTGCCACCTAAGAAATACCTCTACAGAGGCATGGATGGGTGTCGAGCCCACGATCTTTGGTTTACTAAACCAACGCCTTACCACTTGGCCACCACGCCCACGTATGCACTAAAAACTATGCCAAAAACACCCAAGTAAGTTGAGGAAACAGCTGAAAAGCGCAAAGATATAAAGAGACCAAATAAATACCATTTCAGAGGTATGGATGGGGGTTGAGCCCATGATCTTTGGTTTACGAGACCAACGCCTTACCACTTGGCCACCACACCCTCTTGGCTGCCAAAATATATGCCAAAAATACCTAAGTAAGTTGAGGAAACAGCTGAAAAGTGCAAAGATATAAAGAGACCAAATAAATACCATTTCAGAGGTATGGATGGGGGTTGAGCCCATGATCTTTGGTTTACGAGACCAACGCCTTACCACTTGGCCACCACACCCTCTTGGCTGCCAAAATATATGCCAAAAACACCTAAGTAAGTTGAGGAAACAGCTGAAAAGTGCAAAGATATAAAGAGACCTAATAAATACCAAGAGGTACAAGAGGTAGATACAGAGGCATGGATGTGTGTCGAACCCACAATCTTTGGTTTACTAAACCAACGCCACCTAAGTAAGTTGAGGAAATAGCTGAAGAAGTACAACTACATATCGACACCTAATGAAGACCACTTCAGAGGCATGGATGGGTGTCGAGCCCACGATCTTCGGTTTACTAAACCAACGCCTTACCACTTGGCCACCACGCCTATGTAGATGCTAAAAAATATGCCAAAAACACCTAAGTAAGTTCAGGAAACAGCAGAAAAAGCACAACAGCATATCGACACCTAATAAAGGCCACTTCACAGGCATGGATGGGTGTCGAACCCACGATCTTTGGTTTACTAAACCAACGCCTTACCACTTGGCCACCACACCCATTTTTATGCTAAAAAATATGTCAAAAACACCCAAGTAAAAATATGTCAAAAACACCCGATCTTTGGTTTACTAACCACCACACCCACGTGGCTGCCAAAAAAAAATTAGGGAAGCAGGGATTGGCCAAAACAATTATCCAGTGGTGACATCACCAACATTTGTCTATTTCACTGGGAGTCAGCTCAGGAATCTCTTGGCCTTTTTGCCCGAAAAGGGAGGCTTTGATACCCACCTCTGGTCCACTTGCAATGTGTGCATCCTCTTCAACTAGAGGGCACACAGATTAAGCAAACATGTTTGCTCACAGGGGGGATACTAGCTGTCATACAGCTGTGATCAGATTTTCCTGGTTTGACAATTGCCCAAACAAGAGGGAAAAAAGAAGAGGTGGAGGGGTGTTCTACGATGTTGCTCTTCCTTCATGGCCAGCAAGACTGGCAGACAGAAAGTACTCCCTGCAACCCTCATTGTTTGTTCCATTGTCTCTGGAGGCTTTTCTGGCTCTAGTGGCCTCCCTCTTCATAGCAGTGGACAGGTACGCATATCCCGGGGCATTTTCACAGACCCACTTAAATATCTGTCCACCAAACACACCAAACTGGATTTCAAAGAAACCCAACAGATGTTTTCTGTTGGCTGGGTGTCTATGGTGCTGCATTATATTTCTGGCCCAGTCCAACCGTGCCTCCGGGGATATGGGTCACATCCATGGCTTTCCTTTATTGGATTTTTTATTTTTTTTAACTCTGTTGCTTCCATGGTGTCTGTTAAATGCAGTCTGCCATCAGCTTGTCCCGAGCGTGATTCCATCTAGGCTGACAATAAATAAAGTATAATAAAGAGAAAAAAAAGAAAGAATGTAAATGTTATTTGCAGTAGCCTTATTTTGCCTGCTCCACCCCCCCCCCAGGGGCAGCTGCATTTCCATGATGAATTATCACAAAATAAAAGTAATAATTCTAAATTTTCAAAGTCAACAGGTGCGAATATGAACAACAAATCATTTTGTCATGCTGAAAAACTGCAAACACAGGACCTCATAATGTATACAAGTAGCACACAGCTTATGATATAACAGCTCTTCTAGTTAAACCAGCTACTGTTAACAATAATAATAATAATAATAATAATAATAGCAAGCAAAAAGCAAAATAATCACATGGCCTTAGAAGAATTAAAGAATATTCAGTCAATTCAGCACTAGGAAATGAGTTTTATTAAGCACTCATTAACATCACCAAAGCACAGCAACAAATTTATGTCAATGTATGCTTACTTTGTAAATACGAGGTGAATCGAATCAATGACGTTAGAGTAGTTGGATGCTAATTGAGAATAGAACTTATTGTTTGTTTGTTTTTTTTTGTTTGTTTTTTTACAGCGGTCAGAGTGGCGTCGCAGTGTGTCACTTCCGATTGGCAGATTTCCGTTACTGGCAGGTGCTCATTGGTTTATAACTCTCAAGAGGGCCACCATGCCAGACAACTATCGTAAACTTTAATAATCTACCTGTGGTAAAAACCGCCGCCATGTCCATCACAATAAATCAGGCATTATCTTCTTGAACTGACATTAACACTTTAATTGTCTAAATAAAGTGAAATTGCAAATGTTGAGCTGAATGTTTTAACAAATGTCACCTTCACTCATAAAAGCCACCAAAAGAAAAGCTGCTTATGAATGATTCACATCCAGTTCCATCTAGCAACAAATGAGGTGCAAAGAGGAGCCATAAGTGCTAACTAGCTGTACAACACCGCTCTTAATTGAATTATATTGTGATTTGGACTACCAGTTCACATGCAAATCAAGACAGGAAGTGGGCTGTTGGAGCCACAAGTACAACAAACTGAGAAATGAAATATGCCGCACACATCCAGCCTAAAGCTTTGAACAGCAGGTGATTTAAAATGCAGCTGAGGAAGTGTCTGCATGTCAGTGATTATAGTGTGCCACGTCAGCTGTTGAAGGTGAGAGGGAAGTTGCCGACCCTTGCTGTTTCACAGTAAATTCTGTATAATGAAGCTAATGAAGTGATAGAAATTCAACTTCCAAAATGATAATCCCCAAAACTGATTGGGTTCAACCTTGAATCTGCGTCCTTGACCTCCGTGACCTCCTAAATTCGTTCTGGTCCCTCTTGAATCAAAGTGGACATTTGCCGCAAATCCACAGATAATTATTGGTTCACAGTCACAGTAGCGATAGTCGTCTTTTTTTTTTTTTTTTTTTTTTTTTCGGTAGCAGGACTGCAGTAGCAACTGAGCAAAGCAAACTCAACCTTGGAGGGTTTGTGACAACAATGCTTTGATGCATCAGGATCTAGATGACTTGATTAATTTAAAATGTGCTAATGGTCTTAATAGCTCAGAGAAAAGAAAGTTGAAGGTATGGTCGGGGATGGATCAATCAGGTCGACAAGACTTAGAAATATAGGACCATTTACATGACCATGAAACCCATTTTTTTCAGTTTTCAGGTTATTAAAGTCACCGTATAAACAGCATAATGTGATGTGGTTTGTAATTATCTGATGTCAGTTAAATGCAAGAAAGGTTAGGGCGCCTACATTTCTCTGCAATACCTCAATATGTGTATTGTATATGAATATATGTGCATCTCTGTTCATCTGAATTATTTTGTCCTCCCACACCTACGCATGTTGAAAAAATAAAGTAGAAAATGGACATGACGTAATCACAATCTGAGAAAACAAAGACAACAAAGGAAACGTGACTCTATGAATTTACTCTAAAAGAAATCCAATCCCTGTAATGAAATATGTAAATCTTTGTTATTCATGACTATCACAAAGGAAAAATCTAATTATAACAGTTGATTAGTCTATTGCTAACCAGTTGGCATTTCTTGGTCATGTTAAGGGGTCCATTGTTTTTGGTTGCTGGTAAGAGCAACATTAGAAATTAATTCGGGAAGACTTATTTACGATGTACTTTTGCCAGTCACGCCAAATTCATCTTGGGATAACCAATAATTTTTTCGTCTGACCTACGTTTCCCTTCCGTTCATGAGGTCAAAAAAATAATCATCAGTCCCGCAGGAGTTCTGGTGTCCTCTGTCCATCTGTCCTCACTCTCTCTCCTCGTCACAATCTTCCTCTGCCAGCTCTGCAGATGCGTCGTACAATGGCTTCCTGGCATATCCTCCCACCCCCCACAGACAATTTCATGGAATGAATGCCTCTGATTGCTCTTTTGAGACTCTACTCATTTGGGGAGCTGAAAGTGGGAGTGGTCGACATCATTTTCTTGTGGGGGGCAGAGCGGGGCTTGAAATGTCAGATGGTAATATAACGAAAAGATGGAGGGGGGAAAGTGTCCTGGAGACAATCAGCATCCGGAAAAGCAAATAGTCGGACACTTAATCAGGTAGCACTTCTTGCTACCTGATTAAATTATTATAGAAGACATATGTATGTGCCACATCTATTATGGAAGTGGGCTCTTGGCAACCTTCTGCTACTGGGGGTGCTGTGCAGGTGATTTAGAATAGGAATTCCTAACTTTGCTTAAAAGAATACAGGGTGAATATTTGAATTGAGAGCAAAATTATGTAAAAATGTAAAATTGAACCCATTCAGCTTTCCTTTTAAGTTTTCGTGTTGATGCTTTGCCTCAACATCCAGCGTCAACCACCTTATCACTGTCACAGTTAAATCTATTCACAACTATTTTGAACATTGTAGTGCTAATAAATACAGTTAAATACATTTAAGAGCCAGATAATACATAAGAAAGAAGAATCAAATAGGTCCACATGCATTTTTGCAAGTTATATATATGTCTAAAAAAGAGTAGGAAGAATAAAATACTGAAATAACTGTTATTTAAATAACTTAATACTGTGCTAACCAACTCAGATTAACTGCAACCACTATAGCTCTGATACTTCTGTCCCTAGATCACTGATATGTGTGGGAACACCCTCTGAAGGTATGGATGGGAGTTGAACCCATGCTCTTTGGTTTACTAGACCAACGCCTTACCACTTGGCCACCACACCTACCGACAAGCTAATTTGTACACATACACACACTCTCACCATACATACTAAAAGGCAAGAATTTTCCTACAGGTCTCAGTCCCCCCCCATCCCCTTGCCCCTCCATTGTCCTTGCAGTAAACTTTTGTGATGTAAAATGAAAAATAAAAATAAATGTCCTCTGAGCCGTGGAAGCACAAGTCAGAGGCAAATAATCTGCAGGGACATTAGTGGAAAATAGTATCTTGCCTTGAGCATTTGTTGATGCTTAATGTTTCATTTTGACATTTTTTTTTTTCACCCTTCATACAACTTTTTGTAGCACACTTGTGTTTTGTTTTGCTTTTTTTGTTCTACACCATGGCAGTGAACTCTACTGTATGTTGAGAAAAAAAAAAAAGATAATGACTTTTGATGGAAATGGAGCATCCCGTGCAGTTTTTTCTGACAGGGTTACTTGCTATCTTGTGTCAGGGGGTGCATCCCAGCAGGTAACTACCACAACACCCTATAATGGAAAATTAATGTCTTCCAACAGAGATGATGCGCTAACGTGATTTGGCTCATTGGTTCGGGTAAACACAGTTAGATCATGGAATCCATGAGGTTCCTGTTTTTTGTCATTTTTGAACAGGAACTGGGTGATTGGGGTGAAATTAATGGGAATTGTGTTCCAAAGGGAATTATAATTAATTAGTCCTCTGTATGGGGGTAGAAAGCGATTTCATCTATGTGTTTTTAATTTTTAATTTTTTAATTTTTATGTTATTCAGTCAGGATAAGAGGCAGGGATACAGTGCCTACAATCCTGAATGCCCTTGAAAATTTTGGAAATATGGAAATCAAAACTGAAAGTCAATAAAATAAAATATAGTAAAACAAAATGTTACTTGTTCTGAAGGTGAAGCTGAGCAATAAAGAAGTCAAGCCAAAATTAATCAGACTCTTGTTTATTTCCCGCAGACAAAAGTATCTTGTTTAGTTGCAACCACGAAGCAAAAAGACCCGCTGGTTGCTTTCATCTTGCCAAACTCTAATTAGGCAAACTGAACAAATAGCAGCAAGACAGGAGTCCTCTGCATATTCAAACAAAAGGGTGTCTGAGTCTCAGCGAGCAGGAGATAAAAAAGAAAGGGAAGGAGCAAGGGCTGATCACAGGGAAATTAAACTGCTATGAACCTTGTAAACAAATATTTCAACAATGTTCAACACAATTTAGGAGATGTCTGAGGGTGTTGCGCAGTTAAACAACTGAGCTCTGTATATACAAAAAAATACTAATAATGTAACAGGTACGGACAGATGAGCATTGGCTCTTTCTCACCTAAAGAGAAACGCAAGGCTTGATTTATGAGTGTGCACTCCTGGAATTTAAAGTTTGTTGTGAAACCTGAAAATATCTAAAGCTATCACTTCCTTCATAAATACTTTAGTGTATTGATGCGGAAAGTTCCACTGCTATCGTCAGCCTTAGAACTTTGCGGTGTCACAGATCAATTGTATTCTTTTCTTCCTGGTGTTCTCCAAAGGTATTGTCTTCTGACGTTTGTGTAGTATTGAAAGGTCCTCATCACCAAGATGGAGGAAAATGCTACTGCAATCACTTATTATCACTCATTAATACTGTGATTTCTTTCACCAGGTGTTGTATATTCTACATCCGCTTCTCATGAGCTAAGTAAAACAGCTCCACACAGTGTTGTCAGACATATGATATTTATAGTTTAATTCATCTTTATTTATACAGCATCTGTTATAATGCAAATTGTGTCTAGGCACTCTTTTTAAGAAACCCAGGGCCTTGAACCCCAACAAGTAACAGTGGCAAGGAGAAATTCCCCTTTAACAGGAATAAACCTTGAGCAGGGCCAAGTGCATATAGGGGGCTTCTATATGGGCCTTCTCCTTCTTTAATACACCTCTTTATAGGCAATAAATGCATGAGATCTTCATTCTAACAAGGTCTTTTGTCCATCCTTCTCTTGGAGTCATTTAAGATAAAACAAGCTGAAATATGCACAGGCTATGGTAACATTTTAATGATGTAGGTAAGCTTGACCCATGTCAAAATGTAAATTGGATATGTGCAATCAATTTAAGCTGGGGATACCATAACTCACTGTTTCCCAATATTGGTTCCGTGTGATCTGACATCAACGGTTCCTATGGTTCAATTCCCACATATAATAGATTATTGGTAGAAAACAAACCCTAAAATAATAATTTAATGAAATATTTTCCTGTGTTTAGACATTATTATATATATATATATATATACATATATATATATATATATATATATATATATACATATATATACATATATATATATACATATACATATATATATATATATATATATATATATATATATATATATATATATATATATATATATATATATATATATATATATAATGGCTGCCTAACTATATATATATATATATGCAAGTGTTTGCATTTGATGCTATACATGCTTGCATTCTATTCTATAAGTGCTTGAATTCTATGCTGCCAAATTCTACAATAATGTAATCATTGATACGTGAGCAGTAATCTTGTCAGTAATTGGTGTTTGTAATGGTTGGAACGTCGATATAAAAGCCAGTGTAGGCCTGCTTACACTGGATTTGGTTTATTTGAATTTTACTGCATTGCTCTAATACAAAATGATTCATTGACAAAGAGCAAACTTTATAAAACCAATACAATAGCTGTGAATCATAGTAGACAGTTTGTACCACACACCGACTAACACAAAGCATTTCCCATCTACGGGACACTGGGCTATCGAAAATGACAAGAGAAACTATTTGGAGAAGACTGTTTTCCAAAAAAGAGCTCTCTCGAGACCGAAACAAGCCCCACAAATATATTTCCTGCCACAAATGATTTGTGTAAGTGAGTACAAAGGTGCATTTTTTCACACACACCCCTTGGGAAAATAATATCATACGTAAAGTAAATAGGCTTTGTTTCTGCTGCCAAGATTCACAACACCGGTGCCATTTTGGCTAGCGCTCAAAGCGTAGGGGATAGCTCAATCAGATCGGGCTGTTATGCCAAACTCCACTGATTCCATCTGTCATAACTGCATCCTTGGAGCTACCTTGCTGCTTTGAGCCCCACGACAACTCTTTAAGAAAAATACTCAAGCTGTTCACAGGGCCACTGCGACCTGCGACTTTCTTTCAGAAGAAGGGAAAGGTAGAAGTGTTCTCAATATGAGGAAATCAGACATCTTGAGCTGGATCCGAGAACCCGATAGCCAGATCTTGCCGATCCATGAAGTGCTGCCCTCCCTCTCGTGACGTCAACCTTCACAGAGGGATCTGGCAGTAGATCAAAAGGGCTCCATACTGCCTGAATCAACAGCTATTTGGCATTCAGCGCCCTCATTTCCTCAGTGGCATTGATTCGTAGCAGCGTGGCTGACTACCAGCAACGGCTCAAGGACCCCATCCCCGGAGGGCAAAGAGGAAACTGGATTAGTGCCTTACAATGCACATGAGCAATAGACCCTTAAATATGTCGCTTTGTCCCTAACTCTGGTGTAGTGACACGGAGTTATTACCTGGCCATCATTTTACCGATTGAAAAGGGAGCGTAAGGCATTGCTTCCTGTCATTGTACCCATTTTTCTCCTTTTCCTTTTAATAAACATCACCTTCACCAAGGAGCGCCACAGTTGCATCAAGACAGGAAGTCCTCAAAATACAACTTGCAACAAAATGTTAAGGGTAAAGATGTTAAAGATCTTGTAGGTAAAGGTAAAGATTACACTAAAACATCAAGAAAGAAGTAGCCCCCACAATCAATCAAACTGAGATGATTGTGCATCAAAAAACCTGCTTTTACCAGTCTGATTGTCACCAAAACCCATCTTCAAGTCCAATTTCAATTCTTTTCCGACTCTCCGACATTTGGATTTAACTCAGGTGTGTTATCTTGCCACTTGACAGGCCTAAATATGCTGAATTGCCACACTGTCATGGCAGATTATTGTTCAAAATATGAAGAAAAAAAAACACCACAGATGTATGCATCTCTGCACAGTTGTGAATAAATTACTTGAGTTTTTTTTTTTTAGCAGTAAGTAAGTTGTGGTGTGTATCCCCGTGTGGAAAGTGAATACAAGTCAAAGTGTGGCTGCCGCTTCCTGTGGAAACGAGTCGACCGATTTGGTTCAGATATCCGATCAGGACGCCTCCCGGGTGGATGCTTTGGAGATTTTCTGGCCGTGACTGTGACCCCAGAGACTCTGAAGTCTGATGGGATTATGTGTCAAATCTTGCCTGGGAACACCTCAGAGAGGGAAACTGGGGAATGTTGCCAGGAAGAAGGGACATCTGGAATACTCAATTTAACTACCGCCACCGGGGCCTGATCAATGGAGGATAATGGCTGCCTAACTATCAACAAGGCAGATGCGAAACAACGATGCTGTTGCAAATGTTTATTAATAAGCTGCTTTATTACATTCCTGCAGTCTGTAATACTGTTGAAAGAATAGATTACATAGGCAGCGTTAATTCTGATGCATGCTTCAAATAAGCACATTGGAAATAGCTTATATTACTGCCATCATGATTCTTTGTAATTAAAACTAATTGCTCACTTAAGTAAGGGAACTGAACTGGGGTGGGGATTGATACCACCTATGGCAGAATGGATCTACCTTTGAGAAAAGGCAGCCAGGAAAATCAATAATATGGTATTTTCCAGAGTATTTCATCAACATCAGTAGCAAAAACATGAAACACTGAAATCAATTTTTGACATTGTGAACTTGTGTCTTTTTTCCTTTTTTTTTTGTTTTTTTTTTTTTAATCTGAAAACAAGGGGAGTCTCGCTCTTTGAGCAGGAATGACTATAATCTCATTATCTCTATAAATTGCATCTTAGGTGTTAAAGAAAAGAGCTAAACTTACAGAAATCTTTCAAGATTCACCTGGCAAACACAGCAAATATGCAAAGTCGTGATGCTCTACACTTTCCTGAGTCCCTTCAAAACGTCTTCAATTTTATTTTCTGTGCATGTGTAGACCAAGCATCTGTAAGCGATGTGGCTCGGAGAAGAAGCAAAACAGCGATGCGGCGCCATCTCGGTGATCAACGGCACCTCGCAGGGCTGCAACCGACAGACCCTGGTCTCCGGCACATCTGAACGGGCGCCATCTGCCGCTGTCATTCCCCGGGCGTCGCGGCGAGCCGGGGGTTGCTGCCTCCACGTGGGCGCAGGAGCAGATATACGCGTCCGTTGCGCGAGCGTATCACCTTGAGTCGCGGCGGTGGGTGATGAATATTAATACGCATCTGCGGTTACAGGGAGGACTCTTATCGCAATCATCTGAGCGTTTTTTTTTTTTTTAATTCGTTCAAAATTCATCTCGGAGAAGTCACTTCTTGCCACACGATCGCAACATCACGGCATTTCGTGAATGTCGCTCAAGGACTTATTGAAAGCAAAAGTTCAAGTTAAAATAGGGTTTGGTGCAGGTAAGGGTTACGCATTTAGTTGTGATGGTTAGTGTAAGGCAAGTCCTCACAAAGATAGTACAAATCTGTGTGTGTGTATACTTGTACTATCTTAGTGTAAGGCAAGTCCTCACAAAGATAGTACAAATCTGTGTGTATGTGTATACTTCTACTATCTTAGTGTAAGGCAAGTCCTCACAAAGATATTACAAATCTGTCTGCGTATACTTGTGCTATCTTAGTTTAAGGAAAGTCCTCACAAAGATAGTACAAATCTGTGTGTATGTGTATACTTCTACTATCTTAGTGTAAGGCAAGTCCTCACAAAGATAGTACAAATCTGTGTGTATGTGTATACTTCTACTATCTTAGTGTAAGGCAAGTCCTCACAAAGATAGTACAAATCTGTCTGCATATACTTGTACTATCTTAGTGTAAGGCAAGTCCTCACAAAGATAGTACAAATCTGTCTGCGTATACTTGTGCTATCTTAGTTTAAGGAAAGTCCTCACAAAGATAGTACAAATCTGTGTGCGTATACTTGTACTATCTTAGTGTAAGGTAAGTCCTCACAAAGATAGTACAAATCTATGTGTGTATACTTGTACTATCTTAGTGTAAGGTAAGTCCTCACAAAGATAGTACAAATCTGTGTGTGTGTGTATACTTGTACTATCTTAGTGTAAGGTAAGTCTTCACAAAGATAGTACAAATCTATGTGCATATACTTGTACTATCTTAGTGTAAGGTAAGTTCTCACAAAGATAGTACAAATCTATGTGCGTATACTTGTACTATCTTAGTGTAGGGTAAGTCCTCACAAAGATAGTACAAATCTATGTGCGTATACTTGTACTATCTTAGTGTAGGGTAAGTCCTCACAAAGATAGTACAAATCTGTGTGCTCATACTTGCAAATAGATGGCTGAAGGCTGGACACCTTGTAGCTTAGCTCGCTGTTGTAAACATAGCTCTGCTCTCCTCCCTTTTCATATGATTGTAGGTCTAAATTCATCAAGAAGACTATTGCTTTGTCCGATAACCAAGAAGGATATTACGAAATTGTAGCCGAGCTGCACTTGGCCCATGTATACGTGCAACTATTTATCTCTCTGACATGTTGGTGTCCTTTGACTTGAACATAGAAATAAACCATTCTAATGTCAACCCAGAGTTCACGTTCATCCGAGCTAAACAGAACTTGTCAAATATTTGAAGTTTTGGAATTTATGATAGAAACGTAACACAAATATTTGTAAGGAGTGTTTGCTTCTCTGAGTGTTTTCTACGAGGTCTATATTTCCTAGAGACACGAGCAGTGCGTGCGAGTGTGCGGAGGGGTGTAGAGGGGCGTGTTTGTGTGTCCACCGCTGCTTATCTCTTTCACCCAGGCCACTCCACAAACACACACTCCAAAGAGCCCCTAGTTGTCATTCAAGCCATCACACAGCCACAAAAAAAAAGAGAAAAAAGCAGAAGAGGGGAGACAGAGGGTGAAATAACGGCGTAGGGTATGAAGCCCGACAGTCAGCGCTTTCACTCCATTATCTTTTCTGATACCTCCGTGTTTTGACACGTTTTACCTGGTGCATGGCATAGTGGCAGAGGAAATAAACAACCTGTTGTGAGAGAAGTTTGATGGAATATTGACTGCAGGGCCCAGGCTTTTACTGATACAGGGACTGGATTTACATACAGACACCTGCTCCTGTAATTGTGGAGTTAAATAGATTTTCTATGGAATTTTTAGCTCAATATATATATATATATATATATATATATATATATATATATATATATATATATATATATATATATATATATATATATATATATACACAGATAGATATATGTATATGTATATATAAATCTCTTCCTCGGCCTCCTGGGCGGGGCCTCCTTCCTTCAGACTCGAGTCCTCTACCAGAGGCCTGGGAGTCTGAGGGTCCTACGCAGGATCTTAGCTGTTCCTAGGACTGCACTCTTCTGGACAGAGATCTCTGATGTGGTTCCTGGTGTCTGTTGGAGCCAGCTACTCAGCTTGGGTGTTACTGCCCGTAGTGTTCCTATCACTACTGGGACCCCTGTTGCCTTCACATTCTCGCTATCTCCTCCTTCAGCCCTTGGTACTTCTCCAGCTTCTCGTGTTCCTTCTTCCGGATGCTGCTATCACTTGGGATTGCTACATCTATCACCCATATATATATGCCCTGTGTGATGTAGTGGAGCAGGGCATATATATAGGGATTGACAAGATAAGATAGGGATGGACCTGAATCTGTATCAAGCTCCAATTCCAACATCATTCACGGGTTGGAAATTTCCTATCCCACCTGCAGAGGTTTCTGATCCATTACTTATGTCTGTGCTGTAACAGTCAGCTAAAAAGACTCGACCTCCACCTGACTAGCTGGATGCAAACTGCGGAACGGGTTTCCTGAACGGGAGGCGTGTCTCAACGAGACAAAGCCGAGACAGCCCGAAAGCAAGCAAGCTAGCATGAGGCAACTTTTCAACGCGTTTTATCGTGCCACTTATAAATTGCTTGCTCGAAAACACCGCAGAGCCGGACGCGCAGTGTGCGTTTGCAAAGGCGTGATTCACGAGCGGCGGACGCTTTGTTGCAACGTACAATGCTGCAAACGTAATCAAACATTTAAGAACGCACCGCATGAGAGAGCCCGATAAATATTTAGCCAGGGGGCAGAAATACAAAAAGAGCTGTCGGGGATCAGTTCGGAAAAACAAACAAAAAAAAAAAAGGGCAGATAATGTGAAAGCGGGGATTCACAGGAAATTGCTCGACTTCATCATTACCCGCCAATGAGGTATTTACAGTTGCAAAGGTGTTTTCGTGATTTTTTTTTTTCCTGTTAACTAACTAAATATATAACTTTTATGTACGGTGACCTTAAATGTTAAATGCAGAGTGGCAAAAATTAAGTCTACGAACTATTCCAGAGGAACTGACTTGATAAATATACTGCTCACATTATTATTTTGGAGCCATTTACAACAGATACCTATCGAATAGATTCCAGCTACATGGCTTTGGTGTGATTTCCATCCCATTCCATGACAGCTGACAGCCTACATGATGACAACGCCGCGCTGATGAGCGGACGCCTTCGCAAATAATGACCGCCATCCGTTACACCTGTCATCATCAGTTGCGTTGTCATAAAAATCCAGGAAGGCAAGGACATATGTACGTGCTCATGCACATTTCGCGCCGTGCACGCGGGTGAACACAAGCGAAAACATGGGAAACCGGGGAGATGTGGAAATGTGCCCGAAGCCCCCCCCCCCCCCCATGCCTCCAACAACGAAAAACACATTTTCACATCATTTCACGGAATACACTTTACGAGTCAGATCAAACAACATTAAACACCGCTCATTAAACATTATCCATTTGAAGTGACTTGTCATTAATATCTGAGGAAAAAAAAAAAAAAAACATCTCTGAAGAAATTCATTTTGGGAGCGACGGCAAGGCTCAAGACTTGCTGAATGGTCTATTTATTTAGACACCATGAATTTTACTTTGAAAACGTTCCATTAAGGTCCCACCCCCCCCCCCCCCGAAAGCCTTTCCCCTGTGAACGAAACTGAAATATGTATGACGCTGATTTGACTTGATGGACACTTCAATTATAATCTCTATCATTCCCTAATGCTGGTGAGCCCATGTGCATGTGCGTGACTAATCCACAATCTATTTATGCAAGACATTTTTGGTGCTGTTGTTTCCAGGATATGGTATATACCCACGCAGGTAAGACGGGGATGTTTTTGCTGCATTTTTCTTCTTCTGTATTTACTTATTTCCGAGTTTATCATTCGGAGGTTGCATCAGCGCTTCATGGCAGATGATGCCAAAAGTTGCTGTTAAGATGAATATCTTATGATTCCAGTGGAGCAACAAGACTCGGAGCTGAACGTCCTCGTCTTCACTCAAACCGAGTTATCGATGGACCAAAGCACACAGTTGGGAGTAGAGATGTTTTTCTGTAAGGATTTCTTAGTCAGGGTAGAGATTTTTGTTGATGGTTATGTTTATTTTAATGGTTGTTAAGGTTTAGATGGTGTATTTTGGTCTCTCCCTATCCCTATAACAATTTAGTCCCATGCTCGATCTTCTTGCAGATCTTCTTCTCAGACCTTTTTCCCAGCCTGCCTTGAATGCACCGATTATCATAAGCTATTGTCCCCATTAACCTCAAACTAACTTTCAGTTCAACTTTATTTATTTATAGCATCTGTTACAGAAAACCTAGAGTTTGAGTCCAATGTATGAGCAAGAGTGGCAAGGAAAAGCTTGTGCAGCCCATACTTCAGACTGAACATGCAACTGGAATAAGTTACCAACAGAAATGAAATTAGTTGATGTTCATAGTGATAGGGCATGCTGATTAGCCACGGGAATGACAGAGCTTGAAAGGGGGTGGGCCTCGTTGCTACATTCACACGTGTGCAATCGTAATTAGGAAGCACAAAATGGCAGAAGTCGGGAAATCTGGAGAACTTTGACCATCTGACTGTCAACACACAATAGGGCGGGTTGCTTGGGTTGCAGCTCGGCTCGCTGGAAGTCCCACAGAAACCCCAACTCTATGATATAATTCAACGTTTATGCTCATCCTCTTAGTAACCAGCATTATCCCAATTATCTGTGGTCTTGTTGCAATTTTAGGTTCTCGTACACAATAAAGCATAATGTTACACAAGCAACAAGACTTGTTATCGTTGCCTGGTAATGTCCCACATTAGCAAAACATTCAGGCACAGACAAAGAGCAGGAGGGATAGTCACAGGAACACTACTAATAAAATGTCTTAATGCTCCACAAATGTATTTTGCTGCATCAAAAGTACCTTTTAGTTTTACTTATTCATTTACATTGTGCCTAATGTTGTCATGTGTTGCCCCCCCCTGCCGGTGCCATTTGTATTCTGCAAGTCAGAAATCGCGAGTTTCAAATCAGAAGTTTCAAATGCAAACTCATTTCTGACCGCCGAGGGGGAATGGAACAGAGCATATCTCCCCTAATTCGCCCTTATCTGGGCCTGGTCCCGCTCAAGGTTTCCTCCTGTTAAAAGACCTTTCCCTCGTCACTGTTGCTTTCTGTAAAATGTCTTAAGACCAATCAAAGTAAACGTCCTTTGGCAGGGATTTTGTTCTGAGCTCCAGGTGCTGATAATTCTTATATAGACAATCCTGTGTTTGTGCGTTAGTCTGTTTGTTTGTTATTTATTTTATTTTTTTCTTCTTGTTTCGCATATCAATTCTCAAGCCGCTAGTAGGAGAGATGAGAACAAAAGGAACACTTGGTAAATGCGGCACAGTTTTCCCTGATGGTGGATCAAACCACATACTGTCAGGGCAGGCTGGCAGCAGAGAGAAACGTGATAAGATGTGAAACTGTTTATACAGCAAAGGCAGAATAAATCCAGCGATAAAGACTTGACAGTGGCCTGGTGTGTCGGGTTGCCAAGCCTGCCTCATTCTTCTCTGGGCGTGGGTGTGTATGTGTCCCTGCTGTGTATAGAAGTTCCCCAAATACTACTTCTTCTAACAATGCTTATCACGGTCCCAACAAAAAAACACTTAAGGAGTGTCCCCTCATATCTCCTCAGTGGCCCAGCTCTTATCAAAATAGTCAAATAGAATGAGATTATTTTATACTTAAAAACAAAAAACAACAAAAAAATTCTATATGAATATTGTGAAATACATGACTGACTTAATAAATACCTGATTAATATGACAAATAAAGGATGAATTGGACATATGGAACTAAGAAGTTTTCCATAAACATGGAGCCGTCTTGAGAATTTTTTTTGTCCATGTGAATCTGCTGAAAAACGTTAACACTTACAATTTGCATACCAGGGGAGCCGTGGTTGGTTCGATCATTTCCGGTTGCTGCCCCTCCGACTTCACTTCGGCTCGTATCATAAAGATTGTGTCGTTTCGGCCAAGGTGATCTAAATTTGTTTGCTATCCATAGAGACACCTCTAGGCCCATTTGATATGAAATAATGTACAACCTTTTTTTAAAAAAATCGATATGTTTTTTTTTTTTATATTATAAATATATATATATATAAAAAAATATATATATATATATATATATATATATATATATATATATATATATATATATATATATATATTATAAAATTATTTTTCTCAAACCCAAACCTACCCAGAAGAATGTTGAGAAGGTCAAATATGTTTTCCCAGTTTTCCCAAGGGATAGGGCAGTGTACTGAAAATTAGTTAATTATTGTATTGTACTTTATTTAAGCCGGTGTATGGTGTACGGCACATGGATGGGTGATGATGTCCATGGCGTGGTTACGGTCGACCTGTGGGTTGTTAAATAAAGCACTTTGCAACCAAGAAGTCGTCCGTTGTTCCTTATCCTACAGAAGGAACGCTACAATATTTTCAATTCAATTCAATGTATCTTTATTTATATAGTGTCTCTAGGCACTTTAGAGAAACCCAGGGCCAGGCCCCCAACATCAGCCATGTGACTCCCCTTAATCAGGAAGAAACTTTAAGCAGGATCAGGCTCATATGGGGGGGGGACCTCCTGCTTGGTAAAGAAGGAGGAGAAGGAGGGGAAGAACAGAAAAAGAATAGATGCATCAAACACTACATCACCATGCAAATATATTAATTATGCCGAGCAATCAAGCTTTACTCTGGTAGTAAAGTGGGAGAGGGACATGCAAAACAACCAAATCTATGGTAGAATAGCTGACTACCTCTGTACCTTTTTTTTCCTTTTACCAACAACAACAACAACAATAATAATAATCATCATAATCATAATAATAATAATCCTGTAAATATTGGTGAAAACGGGTTCATGTGTCCCCTTAATATTTGTACTTTAAAATGATAGAGAGATACATGATTTGCTTTGGAAAAATACTCATGTCTCTTTTTAGAGAGTTACACAATGAATAACCAAATATTTCCCTTCACCTTCAATGTTTGTTTTCTTCTGAAGTGTACTATATAATTCCAGTCTGACTTTAAGTCTGGTCTTGCCACGTATGATTGACTCAAGAAAACATTTGATCAGACAGAGTGAAATATATGAAAAAGTATTAAAAAAAACAAAAACAAAACCAAAACAGCATAATCATCTTAATCAGTGCACAGTGGCTCCATCAACAACTCAAGTGGTTTTCTTTTGAAAATCCGTGATTGATCGAGCCCTGCATGAACCTGACGTTCTCTCTGTTCTCTGTATTATTGCCTAAAAGCTATTGATTCCCCATGTGAGAACAGGAAATAAAGAAATAACAAAAACACCTGCAATATTTTCAAGGACCACTTTTTTTTAAAAGAACGATTAATGTAGTCAAAAACACAATATTTAATTACCAGAGAGAAATGTTTTGAAAAGCCGGTGTTTTCAATATATGCACAGATGACATAACACCTTCAGGAAACACAATGCCAAAACATTTTAAATACAATTTAATGGCATATATTATAGCGTAAGAAGTCTAACCAGTTCTGACACAGTTCAACAGGGGAAATCAGGAGAAATCACTTCTTTCACGAGAGGAAATTTAGCTCCCTGTAATGAACTGGGACAATAAAACAACAGAACAACACACTCAACGCGAGGGCGTGTTTCACAAAGACACACCGAACAGAATGTAAAACTGTGCTTATAAAGATTAAATGAGTTTGCCACTTATGTGTTGGGGGGGTGGCATATCAAGCTGTCAAGATAATTTAGGAATGTAAATCCTTGGATAATTCATTTCGGGGTGATTCACAATGCAATTGAGGAGTGCAAATGCCCATGTTTTAGGAGAAATTCATCAAGATTCTCTCCATTAGCAGATAATATTCTCGTAAAGTTGATTAGGAGATGTGGTACAAATATATTAAGAGAAAAATGCACTGAAGTCAAGGAATGTAAAAAATTTAATGTGATTATGCCTTTTTTTTTTGTTTTAGTTTACTTGAGTTTTCAAGTTTCCAGCACATCCTTCATCATCCTACGATACAATATTGGCAATATTGCGTTTTGCAAGAAACTGTTAGTCACATTGCTTGTACGATTCCTTTGTATCATATCAAATGTGTTGAAACTCAACAACAGCCCAATAAACAAGAGTTCAATTACAAACACATGGTTTGCCAGGTGATTTGGATCCAGGCTATTGATGCTGTGGAGATCGGTTTGGTGTGTATCCAAACCCAATTACCAACCACACTAAGAGGCAACTCTGGTTCAGCAAATTAAAAGTAAACAAAACCTGGAGAAATGAAAAGGACACCTAAATACCAAAAGAACCAAAACCACCCAGTGCGCACATGGTTTTATACCTTTGGGTGAGGGTCTCTGTGGCGCAATAGGTTAGCGCATTCGGCTGTTAACTGAAAGGTTGGTGGTTCAAGCCCACCCAGGGACGAACCGGTGTGTTTTTGAGACTTTATTGACAGGAGGTTTCAATTTGCAGACAGGGAAACCTGTCCAATGTGAGGGTGGGACTAGCAGAATAAGGAGTGTGTGTGCAACCTTTGGCCTCTGTCTATGCAGCTGACTACTGATGGGATAATAGGGCATGAAATAGCAACCTTCTAAGTATGAGATTTCTTTAGATCAGGGGTCTCCAACACGGTGCCCATGGGCACCAGGTCCCCCATAAGGACCACGTGAGTTGCCCGCAGGCTTTTCTAAAATTAGCTCAAATAGGGGCACTTATTGTTGCCCCTATTTGTCAGCTGCATCTATTTATTTTATTTTGTTTTTGCTATTCTTGTGTAAGTCACACTTACATGTGCAAGAGTTATCAGTTTCACGATGAATGGGAGGTAGAGTTTTTTTTTTTTTTTTCTACCAAAGTGAAAGGAGCCTGCGTGTGTCTCATTTGCGGGGCGACTGGAGCGACGGCAAAGCAAGACAATGTGGAGAGACGTTTCACAACTTGCCACACAAGCTACCTTCCTAACTACCCAGCGCAGCGCACTACGAGCAGGAAAAAAGGTAAAAGGCAAAGGTAGCTTTGAGCAAACAGCAATCTTTTTTTTTTTTATGAGACCGGTGAAAAGCTCCCAAAATGATCATTTCAAAATGTTCAATTTGAAAACTGCTTGCACTTGAAAATATAGAAATAAAGTGTTGCACATTGAATCTATTTTCTATCTTATTATCATTGCTGTTATTTATTGTGAGAAACCATTAGCATGATCAGTGTCCTCACACAGCTAAATACCGGTAATTATTAATAATAACATACAGTTAAAGCTAAATTGAGCAAATTGGCTATTTCAGAAGTGTGTATCAAACGGGTAGCTCTTTGCCTTAATCAGTACCCAGGAAGTAGCCCTCGGTTTCAAAAAGGTTGGTGACCCCTGCTTTAGGAGGTCCACCGGATTACATTTTAGGATGATGAACTTTAGCTGTTGACACCATTAAGACTTGAATATTGAGTATTTCATGATTGAATTTGAGTGTAATGGACCCTGGGCTGTTTTGGAGTCATCTCCTAGAGAATTTCGATGGTATTATACATAAAGTCACTTTCGTGTGGCTTCACTTTTCAGCCTGGAAGTAATATACAGTCTATGCATGCATCTCCCAAGATCATTAATCTGTGTTAATGAATGGTCTCTTCATTTATGTTTGAATGTTTTTCTCTCCTTTAACAGATACATTGCATATAAATGTCTTTATGGCTCCTATTTTTTTCATTCTTATGTTAATTGCACTAGTAATAAGCTGAGTGCTGCTTCTTGTCCTCCTCTCTCTCTCTCACTTTCTCTTTCTCTTTCTCTCTCTCTTTGAGGATTGGGATGTGATGGTACATCTCCTGACCAAAAACGAGTCCACTGTATTGATTTGCCTTACTTTGAACCCCACGTGGTTACCCTGAATATTATTTATTTAGAAACTGGATCACTGTAAGAGAAGAGAAAAATGTGCCACCCTCTCAGTGTGTAAGATAGGAAAAAAAAACAAAAAAACTGCTGGATGGAATCATAATTTCAGTATGTTTAGCTGCAAATAAATAAGAGTAACAACTCGCTAATTTTTTTTTTTTCTTTTTCCTTTTTTTTTTTCAAACCACAGGAGCATGCGACTGCTGAAAAACAAACTGAGCTGGACACATGGAGAAGTTTGAGTGACAGACAGATCCAGGGTTCACCATCTGTGCATTGTAGGTGCCGTTCAACACATATTAATCTGTGCTAATTTCATGCGTGCATCGAGTTGCTTTATCACAAGGCGATTGTCTGTCTGATTGATAGCACATTATTGCCCACAGATGATATATTGTGTAACGTCCCTGAATTATGCTTTCAGAATGGCAACCAGGAGTGCTCAAACAAGCTCCTTCTGTTACAACAAGCAGATTAAAAGAAGCACAGATGCGCCCCTGCCTTGATGCGTGCCTTAAAAAAGATCACTCTCAACATGGTATGATGTCTAAAAAAAGGCCCGTGTTAACAAAATTAGGCGCCTTTTACCTTTGACTATGTTCCATAACAGCGGGGTTGATGACTCACATCTCTTTTATAAGAGGGAACCTTTTACTTACAGCACCACAGATCTGCTAATCTGCACCGCCAAGGGAACGCAGGCTCGATTGGAGTTCTGCAAGTCATGAAAATTAACTCAGTGCTTCACTGTGGAAGATAGAAATTGCTAACAACACAGGATTATTATATGATTTAAAAAAAAAAAAAAAAAAAGAAGAACAGGAAGCAAGACAGACATTTCCTCTGTTGGGATCTCCAAATGCAGGTGCTTAATGCTAGTATTTTGGCTAAATGTGGCAATAAAGAGCAGGTAAATATTTCCTCCAGGGTCTTTGGAACAAATATTGTTTGAGAATTCTCTGTTGTCCGTGTCACATTGGCTCCAGTGATTTCATTGGCTGTGTTTTCTTCCCTTTTTGACCACAATTTGGGCTGATTAATTTAAATTTGGCAAGGAGAATAGCACCATTCACTTGAGAAACAATCTTCCGAAAACAACATCCCAGAAAATGCTTCTTTGTCTGGCACAAATGGAAGACTGTGACTCATTCTCCCATTGCTAACTTTGAGGAAACGGATTTTGTCGTTATTATACAATAGGGACCTCTAACAACTTGTCCAACAGAAACTTTATGAACGAGAGATGTGTTGAAAGTTTATTTGTGGGAAACAGGTCACATTAATCTAACCTAACCCTTAATAGCTTTCACTCAACTCTAAATAATCTTAGCAATATTGCTACCGGGAGTTGAAACTGTCGCACACTTGAATCAACATATTCCTATACTGAATTCATTTATAGAGCTTCTTTGATGCTGGATTCACAAAAAAAGGGATGAACTCTGTTATGGATCTATAGTCATTCCTGTTTTCAGTAGGCCTAACCCATGACTTTAATTGCACACATATTGGACATATGATATTATTAAACAAGAAATAGAGCCTCATAAATACAGCCATGTGATTTATGCAGAGTTGATTATGAATTTAACTTGTTGTTGGAATGTTCAATATTCAATGTAAAGTCCTCATTTTTGTTCGCCTTGAAGATGAACAGCAGCTGGTCGCTGAGGTCACAGCAGAGTAGACAGGCGTAACTTCTGAAAGTCCTCACAGCAACACGTGAACATAACGCAAACCCCTGTGATCACGCTACTGGTGTATCACATTGCCATCTAAATCACAAAATACTTTAACAGAAACAGCGTGGCTATGACCCAAACACTGTCCTCTTTATTTTAGAAATAAGACAAAAAGATGGGGGGGGGGTTATCAACTGTCTTCTCTGCATTCATAAATACAGCTATTATCCGGGTAAATAATTATCCCGAGTGCGAGTGTTGATTACAGATTCCCCCTGTTGTGTGTTATGGGAGGGAGGCATTCACTCATCAAATATGAATGAAATGGATGTTAATGTGCTCCATCACGGTGCTTAATCATGGCCATCAGTGAGCCGTAAGGGTGAGAGGGATGTTTATATTACGCTCAAAAGTGCTGGGTAGGAAGATAAAGGCCGGTTTGCTGAAAATAGGAGAGCTCTTGGGGTATTGGGTCGGAAATTTCAAGATCTTTCCTTTGTCATTTGCTAGTGATAGATAGATGATTACTTTATTGATTCCCTTGGGGAAATTTGGGTAAATTCAATGTAGTGGCATGTATGGTGTGTGTCTCTGTGCTCCTCTTTCTATAGTTCTCTCCTGTTTTATCTCCTGTTCTCCTCGCAGTTTTCTTGGTTGGCCACCCCACATGTGGCTCTTCTCAAGTTTTCTTCCTGTTAAGGGGCTTTCTTTGGTGTGATTGCTCGTTTGCGGGTCAGACTCTGGGTTTCTGTAGTGGGACAATCCTATGCTATATCAGTAAAGCTGACTGAAATCCAAGTTTTCTCCTAAGTCGGACTAACAAACCCGGAAAATGCGATTCAGATTAGTCCTGCGTGTGCACATACTGGAACGGAACAAGATGTTCTGTGCCGGAGCGCAAATCTGACCTCGAAGCCGGGCGGAATTTGGTTTTAGACGGATAAAGAGATATTTCCCATTCTGTCTCAGTTGCTAACCCGCTAGCTTGCAACTGACAGGGTTCCCATGGGGGCTTGAAATCTTTGAAAATGCTTGAATTTCACTGTTATCTGAAAAGGGCTTGAATTGTAGCTTAAGTGCTTGAAAAAGAAATTAACCCTAAGGAATGCTGAAAAGTGGTTTCACACAAGGTATATATATAATTATTGTACAAGGTACAATAATTTGTGGGTATGAGACACCTTAGGTGGACCACTAATGGCCTAAGCCTAAACTTAGAGAGGGCGACATGACTCCAAAGTTACACTTCCGTGAATGCATACTGGGACAAAAACACAGTCAAAAGGGTCAAAAATGTCAGATTGTCTCAGCTTGCAAGACATTGTCTCCTCTCCTGTTTTTTTTTTTTCTTCCACTCAAGATAATTTATTAGCAAGGTGGTGGCTGGAAACACACGCACACCCCATTATTCCATCCTTAGTATACAAAGATCATTGACTAGCACCGCACACAAACCCAAGCAAAGAGAGGGGAGAGCAGGAAAAGAGTCCTTGATCCACGTTTGATCTTCGCTTGTTTTCAGAAGACATGATCAGTGCTCGGATAAGGCTAGAAAATCAAAGCAAAAAGGCCCCAGTGTGGGAGATTTTACCGCTTAACCGTGAGATAACGATGAGTTTGGATTGGCAAATAGAGAGGAGAACAGAACATTTTCCATTTAGTGTCCAATAGATAGATGACTCATATTGGGACTAAAGAGTCATCTAAACCATCCAATTTGCTCATTAGATCTTGGAGACTTTCAAAGTAGACAATGAATTTGGGAAATTGTTTGTGATGTGTGGTTTTTCTTGGACATTTCCACCTCGCTTCAATCATTTTGATTCAAAAGAAGAGAACATGACTACTCCACACGTTTCCTTCACATCTAATATCTGATGATCATTCCAAGACATCCCTTTCAAAGGTGCAGCACATTCAAACAGATAATTAGTAGTCTTAATTAATAATGTTCGCGGTATTTCCCACTGCCTGCTGATCTAAAAGCCCACATGTATGATTGTTAGAGAGAGTGTGGGATCAGATTCGGTGTTTAGCATGGAGGCCACGTTCGCCACTCTGACAACTAATTTGCCCTAACATTTCAGGAAAAAAAAGGTCAGACAACCCACTGCCCGGTTTATGAATAGTGTATAAGGGCTGCGTCTGACACAGAGCAGGTACGGCGAATGAGGCAGGTAGAAGGTCTCTTGATTGACTCAGCCTAGAATGTTGGGAGTTGCTCTGTGTTCTCTACGTCGAGAGTGGGCTTTTCGACTTTAAGCTGGACCACTTGCTGCGGAAATGAAGTTGCAACTTACCCTGTTTTGAGACAGTAGCAATAAATCTTAAAGAATTTGGGGTGTGCAGGTCTGAAAATTCTGCTCGATACCAATTAAAGATATGGCCAGACTACCTGTAAATTATTAATGTCTGGTGTTGATGGGTATAAGAATGATAATGAAAGCTTTTACGAGCTGAAAAAGACATATAATGTAAAACTATTTTCAAATGTTTCAGTTGAAAATCATATTGTCTCCAAAAGTTAATCAAATTAATACACAATTTTTCTGTTTTTCTGTAAGTCTGCTCATTCATGTATGACGCAAATGTCATGTAAGTAATGCTTAGATGGTGTCGTGGTGTGATGTACTGTAGCGTTAACCAGTCGTACTTGCCTAATGGGGTTGAAGTTGCGAGGTTATTGGGCTTAGCAGTATCCTGTAACCTCTAGGGAACTGATTGGAGGAGATCAACATTGAAGATAGTTTGACACTCTATATCAAGGTCTTCAATCCACCTGATCATTGTGAAAATATGGTAGCGTTTAGATTGTGAACCCATGTCAGAAAATTAACCATAACATGCGTTAAAGTTTCAAAAATAACGAAAAAATGACGACAATTTGACTTTTCGCGTTACAGAATGACCTTGTTTCATTCAGATAGATGTTTTTTTTTTTTTTTTCCACCCACAGAGTCTATTGATTGCTACAACAGTGTTCATTTCTGAGTCAGTTTGAAACTTGTGGCAAGTTCATGCGTCCTTGAAATTTTAACCTTTCTTTTTATAACAGTCACAATTACAATATCGGACATTTCCCAGCTATTATATTACTGATTTAACTTGGAAATACAGACATATTATCTTTTTTCCAGCAGTGCATTTCCTAATTTAACAAAATCATAATCAAAGAGTCTGGAGATTTGCTCAAAAATAAAATCTTGACCTAAATAAAATCCAGCTTAATCATCACCTATGTGCTTCTAGTTCTGTGTGGTGATGAATGGGTATGAAGAGCCCCGCCCGCCTGTATTTTGATCTTTAGCTGTTCGGCAGGATGTTTCTGGGTGAGATCTGAGGCACGTCGCTGCACGGGCCTGCAGACAGCATCAGAAGACCACTGCGAACAAAGACATTATTCAGAGAGGAAATGTGCATCGGATAGAGCCCGCGCGAAAACCAGGGTGAATATTGGCTTTTTTTTTGTCTTTTATCTGCTTCTGAACCCTGAGGGGGAGGGTGGGGCTGGATAGTGATGCAGAGTTGGTCCATAGCTGACATCAGAGTCGGTGTCAGATGTTGTGGAAGCTCTGCTAATTTCTGTATTGGGATATTATGGTCACATGACAATTATCTGTTTTCAAGTCCACAAACAACATCATGTAGGCACAATTACACATTTAGTAGTTGCCTCGTCACTAACTCCTCTTGGTAGCATGGCTGGGTCAACCTCGCAAACCAGTGCTAGGTTGAGTGGGTTTGGACTTACGGCGGGTGGGGGGGGGTGAAGAGTTGAGCCCGAGAGGGAGAATTTATTAATCTATCCCACTGTTGAATTCACTATCACAATGCCACTCTCAAAACATCAAATGTCTGACCTTTCCTCCAGTTCACCGTTACCATGGCCACAGTTCCGTTGCATTCACAAACACAAGCATGAAAAAAGAAGGCAACAAATCATCGGCCATTTATAATGGCTCAGCTTTGCTTGAGAGGCTGCTGTGGAAAAATGATCGAAATCAGTCAATACCAATACAGTTGTTAATACACGTGCCAGAGAAGAAATGCATGTCAAATAATACAATAACACATTTCCAAATATAATCAATTGAATTGCAACAATCTCTTGTTGCGTGCCTGTAAACAAGTGTGTTTTCAGACATAAAGTTTACATTGAAGCTATAGCAGCAGTTGCACCCTGGTTGCGACTGATTTTAGCAGAGCAAATAGCTTTAACCAAACACGGCTTTGAACAAAAAAAAAAACAAAACAATATAGACTGTGACTTAACGGTCTGTCTGCCCATGTGTGATTAACAGAAGAATACAACTTCACTGAACTGGAAGACATGAAACAGAACTACAGCTGAAGAAATTACAGTTCCAAAGTATCACTTATGCAACGTTTGCTCTCCAGAGCCTCACTTAATCCTCATTCCTATTTACAATGTTTTGATCTGCAAAAAAAACAAAAACTACTCACTCACATTCACAATTGCTGGTGAAAATTGCTAAAAACGACACGACTAAAACGGGATGGAACACAGCACAATTGTTTGTTGATACATGCAGAACAGCCGGGGTGGGCTTATGATCTTTCCATTGTCCACATACATGCACGCGTGATTCCGGGAGTGCTATTTTTGTCCGGGACCGTGACGTGTTGAGTTATTGGCATCAAGGGAAGGCTAACCGCTTAATTTTCTGCAAGCTGGTCCCATATTGATCAGCCTGTCTGGGACCAGTTATGACAGTCGCAGCCTAGGTGACAGCTCCATCCTGACACTCAGCTTTTGCAAATATGTACCAGTACGGCAAAGCTTAGCAGTATGTCGCAATATCCGGAGGGAAAAACGTGAAACTCCACCTTATCGACAGTCTCTCGTTTGGATGTTAACATCATATTTTACTTTCTCGGTAGCAAAACAAGTGCACTCAAGTGTTGCAATGGTCCTATTATGAGATGGAAAAAGAGGAAAGCTCTAGCCCGCCCTTTTTCTCCTCTTATTTTATTGGTCACTTATTCATCCCAATGGCCTATTGATCTCAATCTTACCACATCATTTCTCTCTGCAATGCCTCAGTGCCTCGGCCCTTTTACACCTAATCATGAGCAGGCTAAATTAACATTACACAACCAATAAAAACTAGGCCCCAAACAGCTGACAGCCGAAACAAAGGTTGAGCCTGTGAGTGCACCATGGTAAATACTCCTTTTAATGTGGACAAAAAAAAATGAATGAGATTAAGGTTTAAGAACATATTTGTGCAACGGTGTGATGATAAATACTTTCCTTTAGTCAAGCTCAATTACTGCAGGGGAACCCACGCAATAATAATACAGCCACAGCAGCTTTCTCAGTACCGCATAAACATAACCTGCAGTAAACATTGGGTTTACCAGAGTCTAGGAATAAGAGTGCACCTACTTTATTTCCACGCAGGGGAACCGGGCTAGGAACGCAAATCCACGATTGTCCGGTTTTTAGAACTGTTTTCGTAGACTGGTTGCACCACCCAGCTCGCATTACTGTATGACGGGCGCATCGGTGCGTCACAACTCAACCAGGCCAAAGCTGGTTGACGTGTAACAAAGGCAGAGATGTGTTGTCTTGGATTGGTGGTATCCATCTTCATGTATTGCCGAGTATTGCCCATAGTTGCGCACTGAATCTGCACTCGCCCTCTCAGCTCTAGCCTTGATTGCTCAGCTTAACGAATGTATTTGCATGTGCGATATGGGGTGTCTATTCTCTCTCTCTTCTTCTCCCCTTCTCCTCCTCCTTTACCCAGTTGGCCATCAGCACGAGGGACCCTCAATAGGACCATGGTCCTGCTCAAAGTTTCTTCCTGTTGTTTGGGGGTCAAGTCATGGGTTTCTGTAAAGGGTCAAGTGTGATGTCGTATAAATCGGCAAAGTAAAATAAGAAGAGCGAGCTGAATCGTGGATTATGGATTGCCTTGAGATCTCGCATTTGAATTCACCGGACGTAATGTTTTCTGTTGCCGTCCAGCAAAAGTTGATTGTTTGACCCTGAAATCATCCATGGCCTCAACGGGTGATGGACCATGTTTTTTTTAATTCCCATCGTCCTCAAATCCCAACAGTACATGAGCTTTCACGCCAGTATAAAATGGGCTTCAGAAATCCCCGTGTGAAGTTTGTGTGTCTTGTATTAGTAAGGGATATATGTCAATAAAGAGGTAAATAGAATAGAATGATGGACTAATTGGACAGCAGGACAGAATTCATCTGCTTCCTCAGCTACCTCGCACAAGCAAATAATCTGTTGGCAGGCACTAGCATGCGCTGCTCCGCAGCTCCGAGCAGCTTTGCTTGAGGAGCTGGTGAGATCTCAATTTCAACATCTTTCGTCATTTTGTGGGGATCCTTCTGCATTTGCACATGACCCCGTCTTAATTATCTACCCAGCCTTCCTTTTTCATTCAGCCATTGCAGCTGCAGAAAATGAGCTAGCTTAGGCCATAGAATTATTTACATGATCAAAACTGGATACAAGTCAGACTCAATCAAAAATGCCCATTCCAGGCCTGCAATTAAAACCGATTGTTTCTAACTTTTGCTCTTCCCTCCTAATCCAGGTGCTACAATTAATTCTCCTAGAGTAACAAGAGCATGCCGAGTCTATGATTTGCTGTACTTTTGTGATTACGTGTAATGCAGTCGGCTTAAGTGCTAATGCTCTATGGTAAATGTTCACCGCCTTGCAGTTGGATAAAAGATCACTCTACTGGTGATTATGATTAACTGGGTCTGAAATAAGTGGATGCTACAGAAAGGTCAGCGGTAGTTTTAGACCTAAACAACAAAAAAAAAACAAGACATTGGATTTCGAAGTTATAACCAAATTTGCGCCTATCCATCAAAAGGTTGTCTTCACACTTACACAGATGGTGCACAAACCATTGCCCACCACCGGAGCTCCGGGACATGCACCGTCCAATCCATTTTTCTCTCCATCACCACAAACAGTATTGCCTGTGGCCACACATGTTGACACTGAGGCATCTGGAGTTGCTCACAAGTGGCCGCCCACTCTATCCCTTTAGTCTCTGTTATCGCAAAGGCGAAAAAAAAAGAAAGCGAGAGAGAGAGAGAGAGGAGGGAGTGTGGGGAGAAATTAATGTCTTGCGAGAACAGGCCCTTGGCTTCCCCAGGACAGTGCCCTTAATCTCACTGCAACATCTGGCAGAGGTTGGTGGGGGTACCGGCTACATCAAGGAACCCCGCTGTCCAAAGGCTCTTGAGTAATTTCAGAGCTGGAAAAAGACTCAATTCTGTTCCATTCTGCCCTCCTTGAACAGTTTTCCCTCCCAATGAAGTTATCTGTGTACATGTGTTTATTTGAAGTGTTTTTTGGGGTTTTTTTTCTGTGCACTTGAAGGTAAGAAAAAAAAAAAATCTACCCTGCAATTTTCTACAATTGCTTTCCACACAACAGCGAGCCTCTTCTGCTATGGGAAACTTTATTGACTAAAAGAATCCACACATAAATGCTTGCAATTCAAAACAGTTATCGCATTGTAGATATTTCTCGAATAAAGGAACAAAAGAACTTTTGGTATCCTGAAGAGTCGCCAATTCAGAACAACAAAAACTGGAATTAGAAAAGCAATTACCAACAAGTACATCTTGTCCTGACACTGAAAACAAAATCACACCATTAATAATAAAAATACGGTAATATAAGTATAAAAATATAATAAGTATAATAATAAGTCACCAGTATTTCAATTTCATTTGTTGAATATATCATTTGATCGCTTAGAAAACATTCAATTAGTGCATATAAGAATTATTTTGTATTTATTCTGGGTATATTGAAAAAAAATCCCTAATCTTGTCTAAAAGATTTGAAATAATCTTGTACATTGCCCACGTTAATTTGAATTTCTGTGTCTCACGTGGCAAACATTAGACAACTATTTTCATTACTTGGTCAAAGAAGACAACCGCTGCCGCATAACGGGATGAAGCTGGAGATCCGCATGGCTCAATGGCTCAGATCAGATTGACCAAGGTCAGCGAGTGGCTGAAAATATCCCTCACCCAAACAAATCAGCAGGCCACCTAATCTGATTCAGTCGTGGTCTCAGAGGCCGGCCAGGGTTCAATAATATATAAGTGGTTTTTTCCCAAGTCGCTTTCATGGTTGGAGACCATTGTGACAACACAAAAAAAAGGGAGAATTGAAAATGGCAAGCCTTTAGCATCGATCTTTTCATGCTAGAGTAGATCAGACCATTGCAAATGCATCCTTGGTGTTGTTATTATACAACATAATCAATCACAATACACCAGTTATTTTAATTCTTAAAAATTCTCATAAAACACAAACCTTCAGCCTTGTGTCTTTTATTTAATTGTAATAACTACACTTCTTACTGTCCTTCTGAACACAATGGCAATGTCCTGCGCTGTACCAAAAAAAAAAACATAGAGACCAGGGGAGGCCAACCTGGCCCTATGGGAGTGAGACCAAGACTGAACTGGGTAGTGTACAATAGAATAGAGACACTTTATTGATCCCAAATATTGCAATACCGCAGCAATTACAACAACAGAAGAAAATACAAATAACAACGCTATATGCAAAGACCAGCCTGTTAAACGATGGGACCGGGTAGTCCACTTGGTAGGACAGAAAACCCTGCTGGATTGAAGCTCTCGCAGGACTGGATTGGCAACCCCTGATATAGAAGATACGGCCATCCCATCTGCCTCTGGGCAAGCACCTCCTCCAGCACGCGTGACAATTCTTATTAGTTTTGGCCCAAGAATTTCACCACTGGGCAATGAGGCATACGTCTATACTTGAATAATGGAACTATGCATCACACCAGCAGTCCTCCGCGGAGAAGATATGGTTATCAGTATGCAGATGGAGGCTGGCTCACTTGTAAAAACAGGTCAGTGGCACAGGCAGATCATCAATTCAGGTCTTACAGAGTAAGAACGAGGGCCACTAGCCGGGGGCTCAGGGCCCCCGAGGGTTCGTAACCCCTCTCCTCATCAGTGTATCATCAATCTCAGTCAACCTCTTCACACATGGTCAGTGATAAAAATTAGACTAATACCTGTGGTACATTCCCTCTTTCAAATTAAAATCAAGGGTTCTATAGGACAGCAAACACAAACACAAACAAAAGAAAAAGAAATGCTTATAGTTATCTTATAGAGCTTAATATATAAATATTTTTAGATTAGAATGTGGGACTTTATTGCTTAAAGCAACAGTGTTACCCACCTCAGGTGGGCAGCTTCAGCTATTGTCTCTTAAACGTTTACTGGTTTTCATTTGCTTTTCCTATTCATAATTCTGTTTCTGTGCTGTCTTGTCTCCCACATTGTTCCACCTCGAGCAACAATACCAATGTGGGGCTCAAGCGCAACAAGAATCCAACACGCTCGCACTTTCCGCACACACACACACACGCGCTCATCTACGTGCGCAACAAACTGAGTCTACGAGTGCGTTCCGCACGCTGTGCAAAGATTGAAGTCCGAAGAGGCCACAGGGTTAATGGAAAATAAGGGGCACAGTTACCCGTGGATAAATGAATCAAGCATTCAACGCAGTAAGACACTGGTCTTAAAATAAGATAGAATTTCCTCTGTAAATATCAAATTGAGTCTGAGATTTTCCAACAGACAGACAAGCTTAGACTACTAAACGCCTGCTATTATAAACTAACTAGCCCAAGAGAGGCCCCCATGGGGATTCGCTTGGCAACCGTTATTCACCATCGTTGCAGGCAGGAGAAGGAAAATATCTCAAAACCATCTTATCAACAAAAGGTGCCTTATTTACCGGCGAGGAAATAAATTGCACAATTAAATAGAGAGAGTCAACGAAAAGGTAATCAAATCAAAAAAGACAAGAGGAAATTAGAGGTAAAATTTAGGCCCCTAAACGTCTTGTAACCGCAGTCCAAACTGACAATGCTCCCCACCATACGGAGGGCACACAGCATTAACAAGCAGCCAGCGACAGCAAATATGGCAGCAGTGAAGTTGGCCACGTGTTACGGGCTCTGCAGAGAGAAGCGTTGCTATCTTACCTTCAACGGCATACTCTTCGGCTTCATGGGAGGACCCCGAGGGGGATGCGAGGAGAAGGGGAAAAAAGGGGAAAAAGAGCACAGTCGTTAGCATGTTTTTTACTCTTTTGTCTCAAAAACGAGACATTTCGGTATTTCCAGGCAAATCTGATTTTGCTTGGGGTCCACTGTGTCACATTTGGGGGAAGTCTTCTCCAGTCTGTTCCCCTGGCAGGAAAAAGACCTCGTGTCCTTCCCCGGATTCATTGCGGCGCCGCGACCTGGCCTCAACCTGCGACTCTGCTTAACCTACATACCGGAGCCAGATTTGACCTCCACAGGGACCAACGCGACAGAGAGTCCTCTGGGTAAAAATAAACATTCCGTGTGACTCTTTTGTGCAGAAAAAGGATATCAAGTTCTGATCGTTCGTGGTTTTCAAAGGGGCACTTTGATGAAGTTATCCAGCACAAACATTAATCCATTTTAACATTACAAAGAATGATTCCAGGGCACGGAGGACAAGGAAAATGCGTGGGATGAGTTTGCTTGAACATTTTGCTGTATAAATAGTATTGCTAATATCCGGACATCACCGGCAACTCTTCTCCAATTATTCTTATTTTTCCCCCTCTTTACCCTGTTTTCCCCTCTTGCAAAAATAACCACTGATGTTGATGATTAAAGAGTAGTACGTAAGAAATGTATTGAAAGCAATGATGAAATAATAATGCTGAGGTTTACATTTTGCGTTTTGGTCTGTTGCCCCGCCCCCCACATATCTCCCCATCACAAAGTCAGAAGCGTTTTGGCACCCGGGTTGCCAGTTAGGACCGGGCCACAAGTCACGAGTGTTTTGGATCACAAATGTGTCACGTCGCTAAACCTGAAAGGCCTCATTATGATCCGTATAGGAGACACCTTAGAAAGACGGGGACAGCGGGAAAAGGATGAGAAAATTTGAAGTTGCTAATTTTCTGCTGAACAGGTAAGGGTTAGTTAATTTTGGCTGACTTCATTCTACTCATTGTAGAATGAGACATTTAAAGCATTCTCTACAGCTGAATAACATTATGAATGTTCGTTGATAGTATGGTCGCACGCATACAGGTGTGTCATTGACTCAACAAGTTAAGAAAATGATCAAAATAAAAACGTTGACTCATTGAGTGCGTTATCAGAGCTTTTAAAACAGTTCATATCATTTTAAAACAGTTCATATTATTTTTTTTTTGCTATCATTTCATTTAAAATTTCTACAACCTAAAGTAAACTATCCCAGTCTGAATTCTGAGTTTAAATATTTTTTTTAGTTTGTTTTCTTCAGTTTTTGTTTTACTGAGTAATGAAAAATAAGAAAATGAGATGAATTAATGAATACTTATCTCGGGGTGCCAGTTAGGAGTCACACATTATTTCGCTATGTTGTTTTACAGTGGGAAGAGATGAGATATGAAGCTTTAAAATAGAAACACAATTTCAATCATGGACAATAATAATAAGTTGGTGGTCCAGTGGTGGTTTCCAGTGGTCTTTACCACCAATGACCTTTACATTACACTCTTTTCAATGAGTGCGTGTCTCTCATTGCCTCTGGCAACGAACCCTGCTGGGATCTACAGTAACTCCTTCCAAAGTAATGGATTGACATGATGCAGCAGGCGGTTTTTATTCAATACATTCTCGAAAACACATTTGCCGATTGCACATCAAAACCACAAACACTCCGCGAATGGAATCGTCAGCGCCTAAACCTAAAGACCTTCAAAGAAAAAAAAAAAAAAACTAAAGATTGATGAAAACGGTCAGCCAGTTGAATGTGATTTCTTTTCATTTTCTATTTTCAAACTTGGAGGAGCCCCATGGAAACATGGTAAGAATAAATTATGGGTGATAATAAAAAAACAAAAAAAACATATAGACTAACAATTCGATTGAAAGTGGTGGTGAAGCGAACAATTTCACGAAGACCTTTCTTGAAGGAAAATGTCAAGCAACCTCAATCCAGGGTAATGCTTTGATAATATTTCAGACTGAAAATAATCTGAGGCGTTTGTTATATTGACAAAGAAATGCCTGCAATACGGGAGGTACAATGTTTTCATAGCATAAGTATTTTTCAATAATGGCAGAATCTTTACCTTTGAGTGCTTCAGACAACCTGTAAATATACCAAACATATCCACATGACTCTTGTGCAAGAAAAAGCTACTTTTACAAACATGTCTGCATTCTTGGAGTAAAGAAACCAAGTAGCCCTCTGTGACATCGCCTACTGGTTTAGTCCAGGTTTTCTTAAGCCAGTAGTTTGGTTTAGAAGATGTCGCCATCTTGTGTATTTAGATGAAAGGGTGGGGCTAGAGGAGGAGGAAGAGGAGGGGGTAAATGTTGACCTGTTTGGGGACAAATCTGTGTCGGCTTTTTCGAGTCTGCAGCCCACCCACTGGCTGCATTCGTAGTCAGGCATGTCAATCAAATGTATGCCCCAAGGCGGATTAATATCTACTTCATATCTACTTAATTATGGACACATTTTCAGATGGACCACCACAACATGTTTCCTGATGATGAGTTATTGAGCTTCATGCTTGAAAATAAATGGGAGTGAATTGGAGTGAACAGGGTTTTTAATGGAACCAGTCCCCCAGAAGATCTTAGTGGTATTGCATGTAAAGTCACTTCCAACTAGCTTCACTTTGTATTCCAGAATTCTACTTCAATCTTTTACATACAGTCCATACAGGAATTTTACATACAGGGATTAAAATATATATATATATGTAGACCTAAAATTTGAGAAAAGGTTTTAATTTTCTGATGGGTAAAGGGAATAAAATAAAATTTCATTTTTTTTCCCTCTGTCATAGCATTTCTTTGCACATAGAGAAAGTTACAAATAAATCAATTTAATTGTAACTCAAAGAAATTGGATTTCTTTCACCCTACACTGTAGAAATACTCCGGAATGAAACTGAATCTGTTTTGCCTTGCAAAGAATATTGCAAAAGACAAAGTAAACAAAACACAATACTCCAGCCAGCAGCAGGAGGGTCCCCCTACATCAGCCTGGTCCTGCTCTAGGTTTCTTCCTGTTAAAGGGGAGTTTTTCCTTGCCACTGTTGCTTGTCCGGGGTTAGGCCCTGGGATTCTGGAAAGCGCCTCGAAACTATTTTTGGTTGTATAAGACGCTATATAAACAAAAGATTGGTTGATTGATTGATATGATAAATCAACAATATTGCAGTTTATTGGCCTTTCCTGCCATTAAAGAAGAACACGTTGTCCAATTTGTGCTGGGCTCGCCTGATGCAAATGGGGTTTCCTTTTCAAAGAGGAGAAAAAGAAGGAGGAAAAAGAAATCCTCTTTAAAAAATCATGCACATCTGCGGGATGCCATACATCATTTAACAAAGAAAACTTAATCAGCACTGGCTCGTCTCCATAAAGTGGATCTGCAAAGGGCTGAGGGAGTAAGTGCCCCCCCCACCCCCCCCACGCCAGAACGCTGGCGTAAAACTCTTGTTTACAACATCAGAACAATAGAAAAGAAAATGGACGACGGGACAGAGGTGGGTCCACGGACGAGGTCAAACAAGATCGCGCTCAGACGGAAATAAACATGAGATGAAAAAAGATTAAAGATGGGAGGGATTAAAAATAAATCTCTTTCTGTGTGGGGGGGGGGGGTCACAATTAAATAGTAATAACTGTTCGTTTTGCTAATTAGGCTTTAGTCATTTTTAATAATTTGCGCATGCATTTTAAATAAAGCTGTAGAAGAGAGACACTCTGAGCTGTTTAAAGAAGTGGAAAATCATCAAACAAGTGGATTTTCAAGAAGAAAATAAAACGTTTATTTTTCATACAGTAATGAAAACAGATTTTTTTCTTTTTTCCAGGAATAAATGGATTTTAGCCCCTCTCATGTAATACGCATGCGAGGTTGGTCCATGCCTGCAGTCCTCTTCAATTTATTGTCTTCAATTACATTTAATCTTCAATGTGAATTGACACATGTCAAATGGGATAAATTCGATATATACAACAGTGTTCATCAAAGTTGTCGATGCACTGCTCACAGCAGTGTGGGTAGAATCCTTTCAGAATCCACCCAAAGCCAGGGTTGCCCTCTACGTATAATGCCGAAAAGCTAGTAACCGCGGCCGTGCGCCAGATACTGACGGATTATTTGGATTCACCAAAGTTTGATATCTGTGGTTTCTCATTCTTTTTTCACGCGTCATATGTTTCCCCATCATCACTCACCGGAATAAATTGAGTTTATATAGCCCCACCCCTGCCCACTTTAAATCTATAATGAATTCTTGTCCTCGAATAATCCCTGATTAAGATGACCTAATGGGATTTTACTCTGATCTTAAACTCGTGGAATCACATGAAGAGATCCTGTTTTTATGCACCCCCCCTCTATTAAATCCTCTTTCAGATTATCTTTTTCCAATAAAAAAAAAACAAATGTTGGATTGCCATACAACATTCTTTTGTGTTTTTTATTCAGTATTTAATCCATGGGAACATGTTCTACCATCCTTCATCATTTCATATTAAATGTGTGCCTGGTTACATCAATTTCACTGTATAATTTTGGATATTAGTACCACAAGTGAATGAAATGGATATTGTAATGCAGGAGCTCTTCCACAACTACTTTGTTTCTTAAAAGAAAAACAATGTAATTTGTAACTCCCATTTTTAGGTGACTTTATTTTGAAGAAAATGCATAAATTGTGATTTTGTGGAATGTTTATCTCTAAAATTCTCCACACAAACACCAATTTAAATTTCAAAATGATCATGATGATCACCCCTGCTGTATTCATTTACAGGTATCGCCGCCTTCAGAGCTGCATAATGGCCTCCGACCCCGCTGACCCACTCAACCAGCTGCTTATTCAATATAATGTATTCTGTGTGTATTTCTATGCTCTGTGCCTCTCCTCTCTTCTTCTCTCTCCTCCTCTCCTCTCATCTCCTACCTATTCTATCCTCTATCTGTTCTATACTCTACCTGTTCTATCCTCTACCTGTTCTATCCTCTACCTGTTCTATCCTCTACCTGTTCTACCCTCTACCTGTTCTATCCTCTACCTGTTCTATCCTCTACCTGTTCTATCCTCTACCTGTTCTACCCTCTACCTAATCTATCTTCTACCTGTCCTCCCTCTCCTCCTCTCTCTTTACCCATCTGTCCATCAGCAGGAAGGTCCCCCTACATGAGCCTGGTCCTGCTCAAGGTTTCTTCCTGTTAAAGGGGAGTTTTTCCTTGCCACTGTTGCTTGTCTGGGGTTAGGTCCTGGGATTCTGTAAAGCACCTTGAAACAATTTTTGATTGTAAAAGACGCTATATCAATAAAGGTTGATCGATTGATTGATTGATTGATTGACCAAATCAGACTAAATGTATGTATATGTAATGGAACCAGGAAAAAAATGTAATCCTAATTAAAATCAGTTTTTATTTGCTGGGTGCTTTGGCACTACAACCTTAAAATCTCCAAAACAGACTGAGAGGGCTCCAGTTAAAAAAAAAAAAAAAAAAAAAAAAAAAGGCAGGCGGGGTGGGGGCTCTTTTATAACAGTTGAAGCCAAGAAACGGATATTTTAGCGACATATCAAAGCAGCTCCTCATAAGAATGTAAAGCTGTGTCAAGCTGAGGTCATTTTGCTTCAGTAGGGAACCAACAGTCCCTCTCAAGAAGTCAGCATTTGCAAAATTGACAATTATCGACTGGGAAACTGCTCCCAGTGGAGAAGAGTGAGACGTGGGGTTGCTACGGTTGGTCTGCCACTGCGTTCTCTGCTAAGTCACTGCCGAGTTGAAATCGCTTTCTGAGCCATCAGCGGTGATTACAGATCAATTTGACAGTGTAGCTGCCACTCGCAGGGGATTTTAGTCGCTAAAATTTCACTTATTCTGTCAGTCTTTATGGTAAGAAAACCCAGAGGGCTTGTTTCATCTCATGGCATCGCCTCTTTCCTACCAATACAAAACTACACAAATTTCCACCAAAAACTTTCTGCTAACAAACATTCTCTGAAAAAAGGGCCTACTCTTTGGTTAGGACTTGTCACATCATGCTATTTGAGTCAAACCTGCGGTGCTCTGCACTTCTGTACACCTGCTATATTTAAGCTAGGTTGTCACTGCAAACATCTTAAACTTCTCATTGTTGAAATGAGCTTCACTTCGAAGCTTTGGAGCTCTCGAAGAGGGCATCATTGTTGCTTCTCCAAATTTAAATGGTATTATATTATAAAATTGTATAATTTGGCCAAGGTGAGCTATATTCATTTGTCTGTATAAAATAAACAACGTTGCCTCTAGACCCATTTTAGCTACACAACAAATAGAAAATCATTTCTACCACTTATTCCTCCACAGAGGCCTGCGAGGGGACCGGAGCCTATCCCAGCTGACATTGGGCGAAGGCGGGATACACCCTGGACTGGACCCCAATCAGTTTCAGGGCTGACAAGGCGGACATACACCCTCACACTCTTATGGGCAAATTAGAGCCTCCAATTAACCTCATCCCCAGTTGTGCATGTCTTTGGACTGTGGGAGGAAACCGGAGTACCCGGAGAGAACTCACGCAGGCACAGGGAGAACATGCAAACTCCTCACGGAAAGTCCCCAGCCTCCATCCCAACCGTGCCGCCCCAAATGAAATATCTTGTGATTTTCTTATAGCTCACAGTGTGTTTTGTGAATATTCTGAGCAATATATCATGTGCTGGTTGCTTAGTAAGCGCCTTCTAATATAATCAAAAAGTGACTGGCTGTTGATGTATAAGTAATAAATGTTGATTGTCATTGCTTGATTTAAATTTGGGAAGGTAGCGGTCCAAGTCCTTTGAAGAACAAATGGCGAACGCTTTTTTTTCCCATCCTTTCCCCTCGATGACCAACAACACTTATGGAACAACATGCATGCCTGGAAACTGGCTTGCCGAAACCAAGAAAGCTCAGTCTGCAGGGGACTGGGCTACAAAGTGGACGGTTTCTGGTTCAATCCATGTCAATCAAAATATGAAGGATGCACAGGTAGCAGGTGAGGTGCCAATGCATCTTCAGAGCATCACTGACGTAACCTAGAGAAAAGTACCCAACAACCCCCCTCCAACTTGTCCAGGGATGTACCCTGTAATCACGGAAAAGTATGGAAGAAAAAAAAGCAGATTGGCCGAGGCAGTGAGGAAATACTGAAATTCCCTGAGACACAGGAATAGGTAGTAATCCATAGAAAGAGGAATACCAAGGTATCATCTACCCCCCAAGTCAGAGTGGGTTCAGCCATCATAACACTCCCCTCCATTGTTACGAATACATTTTTTTGGACCTCAAAGGTCCGTTTGGAAATGAGCAAAGAAGTGAGAAATATGTTCAGGAGTGCGAGCTATTTTGCAGAAATGTTACATTGCCAAGGTTCCACATGCAAAAAAAAAAAAAAAAAAACCCACTTAATTTGAAGCCTGCCGCGAATTCGTCTGTCGAAAAGTTTCGCTCCGCTCATCCTCAGCATGTTTTTTTTTTTTTTCCTGATGTAATTGCTGCTGGAAGGTCAGGAGAGGAATGATGCAGCGCGGAAAGTGCTGACAGTTCATCGATGATGGCGCTGCGTTACTATTGGCAGCGCCGATTCAAGGGAGGGGGAAGCAAATCTTATCTTTGCAGAGGTAGAAAGGCAGGGGCGATGGGAGGAAAGGAGTAGATAATGAGGGGTGGGGGACAAAAAAAAAAAAAAAACCCTTTCATTTGGGCTGTGAGCTGTCTTAAAAATAAAACTGGCAAAGTAAGGAATTAAGAACGTTTGAACAAATCAACACGGAACAGATTAAAAACCACAAATTTCTTGGGACATGTGTGGTAAAGGAGCCAAGGCAGCCAGGAAAACCATGCAGACTGAAGACTGGGGGAAAAAAAAGCAAGGACAATACAGTAGAGGGATAAAAAAAACAAGAGACAATAGAGTTGGGGACAAATCTCTTAATCTCTTCTACAGTATATTTGTTTTGTGCTAGTATTAGGGCTCGGGTTGCCCGTCAATCCCCTTGTAATTGCCTGTGTCGATATAGTCTTACAATCCTCCACACGCTGACGGAGAGGCGGTGCCAATAAAAGCCCCTTCGGCAGTGATGAATTGGTGGAGAAGTTGAAGACCAAAGGAACTGATTTAGTGACAACAGCTGATCCCCAATCGGGTTAAAATTGAGCCGGTCAGCCTCTCCCGTCTTCCACTGTCGGTATTTCTGACAGAAAAGTGGTTCATTCTTCATCATCTACCTCAAAACAACTAAAACGACGAGTAACAGATAGGTGGCTATAGTACTATTATTTTTCGTGGTCTTTTTCTCAAGTTTCTTCTTGTTATTAGCATTTTTTTCCCCTGCCAATTTTACCTGCTCCAGGGTCAGGCTCTGGGTTTTTATAATGTGATGTAATGACAGCTATTACATTGTTTCACCTCTTTCCCTTCAGCTAAGTTAGATCTGTCTTTCTCAGGCATGGTAGTGGAAATTGTGACGTTAAATGAGCTATATGTAAGAAATGTATTCAAAGTAATGATAAAGCGGCCCACATACCTAATCAGAGCTCAAGGAGTCATGTTCATTTCAAACAATCATATGACTAGAACAGCCAGAATATTTTCATTTCAAAAGTGTCAACTCATAAATAATGGTTATATTTTGCGTTTTGGTCTCCGCCCCGTCTATGGCCGATCGCAAAGTCAGCAGCATTTCAACATCCGGGTTGTCAGTTCCCACTGACTGATGCTACCAAAACTAAAAGCTCTCATTATGATTCCCAAATACAGAAATAAAACAAGGATCTCTGTAGGAGATGACGTTGATGAAAGATGGAGATTGTGGAAGTTGCTAATTTTCTCTGGGACATGTAAGATTCAATAATTTTGGCTAATTGGACTTATTCTTTTTTTTCGCAGTTGAATAAGGATATGCAGTTCTAGCAAGTGTACTGGTGGGTCATTAAACTGACTAGCTAATAAATAGTTGGAGGCATAAAAATTGTGATTCATCATAATTGGCATCCTCCACTCTGTGTGTGTGTGTGGGGGGGGGGCGATAATACAGTATTTTTGATGTAGTTGCAGTACCAGCTTCGACTACAAACTCACATAAAAGCGCCTTTAAAGCGCCGATACACAGGAGCTGCCCCTCTCTATGTACATTCGGTCGGGCAATATTTAACTTGTTAAGTGCTGTTTACGGTAGGACAGTTGAATCTCACCCCCCTGATAGCTATATTTGCGAGATCGGGGACGGTGTCTGGCCATTAAACATGTATAAGGCTGTGGCCTTCACTGCCTCATTGGCTCAAAGTGAAATACTATTAAACTGGAAGAGTGTCCAAACCTTTATTGAAAATGTGATTTGGAAACAGCGAGGAGAGACAATTTTGATATTAAGAGGGGCTAAAATAAAGATATATAAATACAGATGATGCAAATTGAATCAGTCTGCCTGTGTCATTGTTTCACTAATAAACTGAAAAGGCTTTTGTAGAGTTTAAAGACAAAAATACCCCAATGCCACAAAACCACAAAATAATTAAACCTCTCAAAAAAATTGTAAATTTTATCTGTTGGGAACTCGATATTTAAAAAATAAAATAGTCGACAACCTGACATTTCAATTGTAAGGTCACGCATTTAGTTTATGATTTGATTGGGTACTTTAGGAGCAATTTCCTTGATAAAATTTGCCCAGAGGGTAGACTAACTGGGCCCCTGAATGCTGCCCGGTCACAGTGCGAGTAAACTGCTGATGCCGTAATCTCAATGTAAGCCGTCGTAAAGCTCGCATTCCTGCCCTTCGCTTTTCCTCGCGCTCACAACACTATTAATGCCGAGAGAACATGCGAACACCCGAGATGCGCGCACCTCTGCCCAGAGCGGATTACAGCTGTGAGGTCAAGAGAAGTTAATGTGACTTTGTCTGGAAGTGGCTGCTATGCCCCTAAGGCTTCTGGATTACATGGGCGAAGGGATCCAAGAATATAATGCTACAAATCAAGATCTATCTATCTATCTATCTATCTATCTATCTATCTATCTATCTATCTATCTATCTATCTATCTAATATCACCATCCATCCATCAGGTTAATATGTACATACACAGCATATCCAGAAGATAAATGTGAATATACCAGAAATGACGGTATGGCATAGGCCCAATATTTCTTTCGCTGACCTCGAAAATGCAATTTCTCAAAAGCGTGGCGACAGGGCAAAAATCAAAGCGACAAGCCTTTGTCACAGCAACTGTCTTAACACCTGGTTCACTGGCTTCGTGGGTGCCGGTGCGTGTCTAACTCACTGCTGTTCCAAAAATAAAAAATAAAAAAAATAAATAAATAAATGATGTTGCTGTCGGAGAAAAAGCCCAAAGAAAACAGTGCTTGTGAAAAAAAAAAAGAAAAAAAAAAGGGTAATTTTGAACACTTCAGGTTCTTCCCCTTTTTGATAGTGTATTGCTGGTTGCAACTTAAGTCTTATATTAAGTCAATATTTTAATAAACTTAAGAAAGTTAGCGTTGGGCTATTTGAACCTGTTGAAATTGTTGATTACAACACTAGTTTGCGGTGAGAAAGCAACTTAGGTGATTTGGTCTGCATCCAAAAAAAAAAAACAATTCCAGATTTCAAAGTCTTCTCTTAAAGCCCCTCTCTTTATCTTTCTACATGCTGTTCAAGTTTGAGGTCACAAGTTGGCACGTCCAGTCCTGGTTCATCGGGGTTGCTATCCAGCAGGTATGCAAACCGATGTCAGTGTCAGCCGAGTCTTCAAAAAAGTTCTGCACCACATTCTGGCAGTCTCAAAATAAAACTTTTATGACAAGTAAGGGACTCTTTTCCGCAGACTTTACCTGCAAATATGAGACAAAATTGCAGTTTATACAGGAGTTCGGATTAGTTTTATATATGGACAACTTGAAAACCGATGCTTCAAAGTGTCTTAAAAGGCTTCCACATCAGAAAATCTAATCAAAACAAGGAACGTCAACACGTGATACCCTCGCAAAACGTGCCCGAAGTGTTTTGTTACTGATAAACGGAAACGGTCGTCTCAGTCGGGCTTGTATGAGTTCCAAACCTCAGGCTCGGAGAATGAGCGCAGAGGCACGGAGGAAGAGCGGGGGCGTCTGCTCTGACCTCGGCAGGGAGTGAACAAACAAACAGGCTGCCAGGCGATCAGTGCGCCCAGCGAGCAAACAGGCGGACGGACAAATCTCCTTCATATCTGTGGAACACAGCCAGGTATCACACAGGTCAGACAGGAGAGGCACTGGAACAACACACTCCTGGTGTTTGTGTGGCTCGCTGGCAAATCCACCACTATCTATACGATCGCCGTCTTTTGTCGTTCTGTTTATGAATGAAAGGAATGCATTTAAATAAAAATGTGTTTACCCTGGATAACACTAAACCGAATTCATTAACTAATAGCAAACATCACTGAAACCTGACTCTAATTATAATTAAATCAACAGCAAATTAAATAGCATTTTTCCATTGCTTAGATAAAGTGAACAACTTAATAATTATTCACAACAAACCATGCCCTAGCCTATATTTCCAATGCTGAAGGTAGCTACTAACACTAAATTCAAGGAGAAGCATTATACAAAACTCAGTGTATTGATATGATGTCCATATATGTATGTATATGTCACTCTTGACAGGTAATCCAATGTTGTGTAAACTGGCTTAGTCCGTCAGTGTGTCCCTAAATGGTCTGCTTTGCACTGCCCTGCTGTTACACAACAGTTGGGCTAATTTGAATAAAAAAAAAAAGACGGGAGGTGCAAAGCGCATATGTGAGCAGAGTTAAGAGTAGCGTATAAGAATTTAGCAGCAAAATCAACCATTCTGAGCAGGGCGGAGAACCTGTGCTCAGTCCTTTGTTTTTTTTTTTTTTTTTTTTTTTTACCAAGGCATGTTAATAATGTCTCATATAGACGAAGAGACGCATCATATTTCACCTTTAATTTCATAATATCACCTTGTCCAGCACAGAAGAGGAGTCTCTAAACACATCTGGGATCTACTTTATCTCTTGTGAATGCCACCTGTCAAACAGGGCCATGTGGTTTTCAGGTGCTCAGCGTTATTTCCTGTAATTTGATGAACTCAATCCCTGTTATTCTAATTACATGGACATCTTATTTCTTCAACCCCCCCCCCCCCCCCAGGAAATAAAAGTTAATGAGCTTTTCTGAAATTGGCTTGATGTGACCTTTTTTCCTTGTTTATTTATATCCCGCCCTCCACATCCTTCTGCTCTGTCAAACTGCGCGGTGGGAAGGTCACCCACGTCCCGGACCGAGACGCTGTCGGACACCTTTCGCTCAAATCCGCGAAAAAAAAAAAAGATCGTTATTTTTCGACGGACCGTTTAGCTCAAATTGTCATCCATAAGTCATCGGAATGCCTTTTTTTCCAAACGCTCCTACGCTGGGTTCATCCGTCTTCAAGGATGCAGCGTTGACACAAGCGTGTTTGACACTCATGGTTCAGCCTCAGTTCAGTTTATAACCCCTGAAAAAGGGATGAATATCAATAATAATGTGCTCTTTATTCAGGGTGTGGGATTGAAAGAGAGCTATTACGGAGTCATCCGTAGAGGACTCGGCTGACAAGGGGAGAGTTCTTGGTTTCAAGCCCTAGTTGGGGAGAAAGGCTGGAAAGCGTACTGGTAGTAGGAGAGATGCCAGGACACCTTCAGAGCACTACCGAGGCACCCTTGAGCAAATTAGCTGGACTGGGCTGATGTTGATGGACGGGCCGAGATTTATGGGTGTAGTGAGAGAGGACATGAAGTCAGTTGGAAGACAATGCAGAGGAAGACAGGGGAGAGACGTGTCCAAGGCGGGTCAATGGGTGGGTGATTGACATTTATTTCAAAATAAAATTTCACAGCAACATCCGTGGTGATTGGAATCTCAGGTTATCCTGTGCCTGCCTGTTTCTCTCCTCTTCCTGTCTCCCTGTTCTCTTCCTCCTTTGCCCAGCTGCCGTCAGCAGGAGGGTGCCTCCATATGAGACTGATCAAATCAATCTCAAATCAAATCAATCTTTATTCATATAGCGTCTTTTACAATCAAAAATTGCTTCAAGGCGCTTTCCAGAATCCCAGGGCCTAACCCCAGACAAGCAACAGTGGCAAGGAAAAACTCCCCTTTAACAGGAAGAAACCTTGAGCAGCACCAGGCTCATGTAGGGGGACCCTCTTGATGATGGACAGATGGGTAAGAGAGAGAGGAGAGGGGAGGAGAGGGAGAGGAGGGAGAGGAGGGGAGAGGCACAGAGCACAGAAACACACACAAAAATACAAAAATACACTATACAACCGACTGGTCCTGCTCCAGGTTTCCTCCTGTTGAATGTTTTTCGCGTCGCTTGTTGTCGGTCAGACTCTGGGTTTCTTTAAAGCACCTAGACACAATCTTCATGATAACAGACGTTACATAAATAAAGTGAAATTTGAATATCTGGCTCAGTCAGTTTAATAACACGTATCGTAACCTCTGTGAGGTCAGGTCAATGCATTTTTGACAGTGAATGCAGCATTTCTCGATGTGTTTATGAGGACGACTAAAGATTAAGTAGGAGAAGTAGGGCACTGGCAGAGTGTAAGTTATATCACTAGGCGGATCCTGTGGGAATAAATTTGCAAAGGAAAACTGGCCTCGATCTGCTAACTTAAAACAAATGTTCTTCAGTCAGACAGCTCTGTGAAATAGCCACCCTAATCAGGAAAGAGGGGCGCACGACAGATCGGCTAGTCCAGTAATGCTTGTCTTGCCTTCTGCTTATCTATCATTAGAAAACAAAAAAAAAAAAAAAAAAAAAAGCCCCATGTGCTACTGACACATCAGATCACCGCAGGTGAAGCTGACTGGATCTGAGCCGCCGCTGCCAAAAATCTCCGAGCTGAAGGGGGGGGGGGGCTTTGCGGGAGACAGAAGGGAGCTGGCTGATCCCTTTGATTCGGCTTCTCCGCCGCATCGCCGCTTTCGCACTCGGGGGGGCGCTATCGTCCGCTCGAGGAGGTCACACGGAGTCAAGCATACAGTACGTTTTTGAGGCAGCAGCCCTCGAGCAACCCGCGTCAGAATTTGCTGCTTTTACCGGCTGTTGCTGTTTTTCCTTGTCTTCATCTGACACCAGCATCGGGTGTTAAGAGTCGAGGCAACGGCTAAATAAAACGGTCGTTTACAATAACCCGGAGGTTAACAGGAGAGGCCATCTTATTTGAGATAATCTTCCCTGATGGTGCCTTGGATACCACAGCATTGTCCCAAAATACCCAAAATGATACAATAGCTACAACGAGGGGGGAAACACACTTTCTGTATTAGAATGCGGCACGGGTATATGAAGCCGCGCACGGTCAAAACTGCAGGCGGGATTTCACGCCAGGCCTCCGCGAGCAGCAGGGAAGTCCAGACTGTGTTAGTTCCGCCTCAACAGCATTGTACCTGCTCACTGGGCTGCGCCCGTCCCTGCTGCCCGCCACCTGTGCGGTGCAACAAAACACACGTACCTGAGCCACTGCGCGCGCGGCGAAATAAACCGGGTTACATCGCAGTGGTGTGACGATAGAGGAAATAGCTCGTATTGTCCGCGGAAAAAGCATGAAAGGCTTGGAATCTCCCTCTAGTGTCAATCAAGACCCACCGCTCAATGTGAGAGCTGCATTTGTTTACAATATGTTACACAATGTGACTAAATGATGTGTTGTTGCTACGGGAATACGTGAAAACCCACGTCAAGATTGCCCCCAATGTTGAGCAATTCCAAATAAATATTTTCCTCCACTTCGTAATCGTACATAAGTTTCAACTCTGATGCCACACAAGTAAATTAGTAGCGATTCTGTGAACTCCGACAGTCCTCGAACACAGCTGCATTCCAACCATTAGCCTCAATATGGGGAATTTATTCATGAAACCAGTACAGCAGCAATTTGTGCCTTGTTAACAGCTTCAAATGTCTCCCAAGTGGATACGGTGGAGACGAATGATAATTCAAAAGAAAAAAAAAAAAATGCTGCATGAAAGTACAACTTATTGGAAGTTTGGCTGAGGGTCAGGTGGAAAAAGTTACTAGAAGATAGGGGATCATTAATTAAAAATACATATCAATGTCATATAAATATATTGAGATAGATGGCAAAACATGCAAATTAGGCGTACACACAAATGGCAAAGGAGAAATGACAAAAGCGTGTTAAATGATCAGTGCAAATAATCTATACCCACACTTGAATTTCTCTAAAAACAGCACTAAGTGGTGATTTGCTAGAGTAGCTCGCAAATGAGGAAGAGAGAGGTAGTGGTGGAGCAGAGATAGACAGAGATTAAGTCGGCACATCCCTCTTAATATAAGAGAGGAGGAAAGTTCATCTTAAGAGGAAGAGGGATGTGAAAGTACTTAATCACCTGTACCATAAGTAGAATGTGTCGCCTATTATCTCACCATTGATTCCACAGTAAATTCAGTACAACTTAAAACTCATTTTTTCAAACACTTGCTTGCCTTGCTCAAGGATACACATTTAGTGTGTGACATTCTGGGTTTGAACCAACAACCTTCGCATCTCTAGAGTAACCTCTCTACAGGAGGAAAGATTTTTTAACCATTTCTAAGCGAATAATTCATGAATTAATAAAAAAATTGCAATCAAATATTTAGTATAGTGCTTTGTGACCAGGTATTAGTAATTTTTTTACAACACAATTATGTTTTTCTTTTGTTGTTTTTTTCATTTTTGTATATACTACAGTACACCGTATACTACAGTGAAGTGATTACAATAAATAAACTATTTAATAAAAATACTCAATCTCAAGTCATTTAAATTTGAGCTTAAATTACATAATTGCACTGTGAGGACAAAAAAGAAAACAAACGCAGGGACCGCATTGTTGTTGATATCACTTTGGCTATTCTACCGTACATTTCATTGACAATAGGTTTCTTGCATTAGGCAGCCACTAAAAAACAGGAGTAGCTGAGTGGGGGGTCGTTAATACAGCGATTGAGTCCATTTCAGAGGCCAATGAAGCTGCTCAGTCCACACAGTTCACATTTAACGTCCCTGACAGGACCATAAAAGCCTCGTTGAACCGCAGTCTAGACACCATCTTTATGCCTTCATCTGAATCCAGTCTACAAAGGGCTTCATTTCTATTGCATCTCCTACTAAATGTAAGGATTACCGGTTGGGCTGATGTGACTTTTATCAAGGAGTTTGTTGTTGTTTGTTGTCATGGAGTGACTTGTTACCAGGCACAACTGTGGCTCACGGCTAAGAACCAATCAGATGGCTTGAATTAACCTTTCCATTTTGTAAATGGAAAAATGCCAGCTGTAGTCCCTGACAGTGGTTCTTTGGATATTGGATTTTCTATAACTTTTATTTTCTTATGAAGCCAGGGGCAAAGGACAAATTAGAGCATAAAAAGCTCCATTACCTAGATCAATCAATATCTTCTATTTGATAGAACTACTTTATTGTAATACCAGCTGATGTAGCTGAAAGTCCATGATGACTCTCTAGCCTGTACAAGAATCTGCCCACTAGTTTTTGTTTAAGCTTGCATAAGGAGGGTCAGAGTTATTGATATTCAATAGATCCTGCTGATAGCTCTGAGTAGCGGTACTCCCCTCGCTCTTCTTCTCCAGGAACAGAGCAAATTGAATGCATTTAAGCTAGCCCTGTGCTTTCATTACAATATAAAAGGGAGCAGGTATTATCATCTCACAAAGAAAATTGGGAAGCGAGCAGTCCGGGTGTAATAGACCTGATGTGGTAGCACGATGAAAAGGTCAGCGCTCCTTCTGGAGTCGGGCTACGCGGAGTGACTCCGCTGACAACGGCGTAATAGCGTCTTTAGTCCTGATGACACACGTGACCGGCAGAACAATTTTCCCCGGGGAAATGTGATTTATGTTCTATCTTCTTCTTCTTGTGTCTACAACGGACAGTATTAGGCAACAACGGCATTTGGTTTAAATAGACTATCACAGCACAAAATAACTTTGGAGCTCAGTATTGCTTTGTTGCTGTGGTGAAACTTAATAAACTATTAACTCCGAGAGCCTTTGCAAAAGGGGAGAAAGCATGACCTTAGCGCACTCAGAGCTCAACGAGATTAACCATAGCTTTTATATGAATTATGTCACCCGCATTTCAAGCACAGTGAATTGTGTTAAGCATTTTCGTGACCTTTATCCAGCCTGACCCTTGCATTGAAGCTGTCATATGGTACCGGGGGAAGATCCAAAGTGACAATTATCACTAACACGCACTGCCTCAGGCACTTTGCAATAGCATTTGTGTTCTATTTCAGGCTCTAAAATACAAAATGGCTTTTAAGCAGCAGACTAACCAAATGTTTGCCTGAGCTCAGCTCTGGTGAACGATAGCGTCAGAGGATGGAAACTGATGCGTTTGTGTGTTGAGGGAGATGTTGAAGATGAAGGAGTCCTGATAATGCAATTATGATGACCATTTCAGGATGAAATTTGGCAATTATCCCAAAAGATAAAAGATATAAGAAGCTGATTTGTGTCAAGGGTGGAAATGTTAAAAAAAAAAACAACTTGATTTTTGTGGGTGGGGCTCCAGGAGTGCCCACCACCAACCAAGACACACCCAGCTGCTCTCTCCACCTCTCTCCAGGAAAAAATTAAGCACACTGACACTTGTACTACTTAATGAGCTAACTACGAGCAACTTTGGCCCTGATAATACATATGTTATAAAATTTGATTGTGACAGCCAGGCTTCAACCCATAGAGGCCAGTCACTCAATTTTTTCGCAACAAAATGACAATTTGAAATACGTTGACTGAAATGTCAACGTGAACCAAAATCAAATCAACAACCCGACTTCATACCCAATCACATTTATTTTCATCAGCAAAAAGTGGTTGTGGGCTCTGGGTTACTCTTTAAGGGTTATTACTTTACAGTGTCTTAACAAAATGGTGGATGCTTATGAAGCCAGACGACACAACTGACCGCACAGACACAGACTCTTTCTCCTGTCAAATTACAGATGGCCAATGAGACGTACAGTATCCCCATCGAGAACCTTTCACAAATCAGTTATCGCATTAAAGGAAATGGACACTGCAACTAAGCACTTGAGACTGAAAATCAATAAATCCGACTTCACAGACACTGATAAAAAAAAGACTAAAATCCCCTTTGTGATATAGACAGCAGCTACTGCTTGAACAATTGACACCCTTAATTGTATTTTGATGATGAGTGATTGGATTAGTCTTTGGTACAATACGAGGAACCAGACGAGAAAGCAATCGATTATCTTACGGCCCTGCAGAGAGCACCAAAGTTTCATTTTCTTTTAATATAAGTCCAGTTCGTCTGCGATCTAAGCTACAAGGGATGCCACCGTGTTTGGATAGATCAGGATTTATGGTGCCTTCAGTCCTGAACTTTTATCCCATATCGACATATTTTTGCATCAGGGGTCTTTTGCTGTCAGACGAGAGAAAATAAGAGCCCCACAATTAAGCTGAACAGCTACTGGATCGAAGTGTAAACAAAATAAATACTCTGGATTTGTGAGAGAGTAGAGCAGTTTGCTTTTGGCCAACAGACGATTGTACACTCAGCTCTTTCTCAAAATTGTAATTTAGAAATATGTGTTACAAAAACACTTAGAGAGTAACTAAACTAATACTTGAGAGTTCTCAGCACATTCAGCTCAGAACTCAGAACTATTAAGAGTATATTTAACAAAAATAAATAAATTAACAAAAATAGCTGCTAACCTCAAACAACACACAATACAATATGTTATTGTAAAACCAATTGTGCCAATTTTCAATCAAATATTGAACGTCTGTTAACATCAATGTTTCAATAACCAAAACACAAAACATTAGCTATTTTAACAATGATGGGTCATAATTTCATAATCATCTATGTCAACTCATATTTATAATACCTCAAATGTGCAAACAATAGCATTTTTGCTGGAGATAGAGGATTTTGAACTGATACCCATATTACAATTAACAGCAAAGAAAATTAGTCATGAGACCTAAAGGCTAAAGGGCATATAAAGCTTTTCACAGCACAGAGGAAATCTATGCGTATTAGATTTATAACCATTGATAAAGTGCATTAAGGTTCAGATCCTGCCTGGCCCGCAGTAGAGCCGTTGGAGAGTCCCCTATTGATTTGTTTTGTTGTTGCAGTAATGCTTTGTAATGTACTCTGTGACCTATTAAGCCCTTTTCTAACTCAGCAGAGAAATTATAAGGCCTTGAGAATCTTATTTGGGTTTATTTATTTGCTTGTTTGGGGTTCAAGCTTCTTGCGGGCCTAAAAAGAAAATGCATGCAAATGGCAGGGGATTTTTAACATTAAACGCCACGATTAACAGATTAAAAACTTTAAATATAACAGTAAATACGAGGGAAAATACTAAGAGTATGGGAACGGAACACTGGGTTAAATAGAGTCATAATAACCTAAAGATTCCTGGAGCTTCTCTTTGCAAACACAATATCCCAACAGCACACAAGCCAGCAACATAGCAGGAGCAACAGAGCGGCTTTGATAAACACAGATTCCCTGCAATCATACTGGGTAAATACAGCACTTGAAGCTTGAAAGGGTGGATGAGGAGGGAAAGAAATAAAGACAGGCTTGTCAGCGGCGTGTGCTGTTGTTAACGTTGAACCTCTTCAGGCCACCTTATTGGGAACAACCCCTCATTAGCTGCTGTGGATTTATGCATGCCGGGCCAGATAATTAGCAGTTCAGTTATCAGAGAGCCAGAGATGAGTAAGTTTCCAACCACTTATTCATCTCTTACTCGTTCCCTTTGTTTTGGTCGGGGTAAAACGAAGCAATTATTATAATAATGTGTAATTCTCAATGCCCTTTGGCCCCGACCTGTTGTGCAATGACGGCATTTCAAAAAGTTTCACTCCGACGTGGAACAATGGGGACGCAATTTGCGAAAGTGTTTTAAAATGCGGAAGGGCTGTCAGAGAAAGCTTCTTTTTAAGTGCTTTGGTGAAACTAAAGGTCTCGCACTGATCGAGGAGCTAAAAAGACAAAAATTGCATTCAATATCTGTAAATCTAAGGAGGTATTGAGTTAATAAGAGGAGCTTTTAGAGAAGTGGAATCATCCACAATATTAACTTTTGCATTAAAAGGTCTGCAGTGGTTGTTTATTGTCAGTGAAGGCCGACATGGGTGGGTGACATAGATGATATTATGTTTTATTGTTCTCTTTCACAGCATTCTACTGAAATTCTACTTTGAAGGGGCCACATGAGCAAGGGGGTTTGCTTATACACATTTGAGAGTTGTTGCTATCCACTAAACATTGCTTCTCCAAGCAATTTAGCTGCCATAAAAAGTGGTAGGCTATATCAAGCATTGTGTTAACAACAAGTGTTAACTGTTTACCCAATACTGTAAATGAAGAAATTAACACTAGCATGACATTATAAATAAAAATAGCAAATATGAATATATGAATATTGAAATGTTTGCAATAGACCGCAAGAGAAATAGTAAGCAAATATACAGTATGTAACCAAGTTCACCAAACTCCATTCCACTCATTCCACTTCACTGAATCGGCCAAATTCTTTATCTTTGTTTCACCCGTGAAAAAAAAACTGTTTAAAATGGGTATTTACGTTGGGGTGGCCAGGGGGGGGCCTCCAGCAGGTAGCGCCCCTGGCAGCCACTTTTATTACCTAAACGAATAGCCGGCCCTGTTTATCTTTAGAACAGACTGAGCAGTTGTCTTTGATGGTTTACAATAGCTAATAGGCCTTGTTGATTAAAAGAAAACTTATTTCAAACATATTTTCACACTAACTGTGTGAACTGTGATCAAATGTTTCCAAAGGGCAGCCAGATACTTTTCACTTCAACTAATTAGAAGATTTGTTCATATAAAAACACTTTTCAATGGTATCTTCACTGCCGAAACATATAATGCTGTAATCTGTCAATTTAATGTAGCACTATTATGAACTAAAGCACAGGAAGTGTAAGTTCAGAGGATGTATAATGTCTAGTCAGCAGGTTGGCTCTAAAGGTCACGCTGGTGCTGGCACATTCGCGACTGTCATGCAGATGAAATGAAAATGCGCTGCGGGTGAAGGAAAGGTAAGGCGCTCCTGAGGCCGAGGCTGATGTCTGATTGGAGAAGTACCCATTAGCCATCCCGGGTGCTTCACTTCCCCGTGCCCCCATGTTCACACCGCGCGGGTCTGATGCTCACTTTGCTTTAATGATGTGCAGGAGCATGACTGGGAGCTCCCGGATCGGGTTGAGTGTGTTAACGGGTAGACGCTGGATCAGGTTTGAACATTGTCACTCTGAAAACAGACTGCTTCGCAGCGTAATTTACCTGAAATAGAACATGCTAATAAAACATGGCAGCGGCTACAATAAATCACAACTCCACTCAATTTTCTTATCAAAGTTGTTCATTTTGCCCGTTCATTTAACTCATAATCATCCTAAATTGCGAGCCAATGTTTTCCTCAGCGGGTCAAAGGGAAACAATACGAGGGTCAGCATTAATTATAAATCACACTGATCCACCAAGGCAGCTTTAATTAAAAAGAAAAAAAAAAAATTGTCACAGAAAAATAAATACAACACAGACTGTGATAGTCACGTGCCACGGTTTTCTACCCAAAAGGTAGAAAAGGCTGCGGCTAGTCACTAGCAACTGATAGTTAGCACCTGTATAATTCTCTGATAAAATTGAAATTGTGCCCATCATATTAATTAAACACAAGTTCATGAAATGAAATGACTATGATAGGATCTTTCCATGTCTTAGCTCTCACTAGCATCGAATAGCTTGCAACTGCATATTATTGGATATAAAATGCTAAATATGAGTTTTGTCCGTCATCCCAATTGAACGTAAATTGGGAAAAATCACCAACTATTAATACCTGTAGCATTTTCAGCCAAATGTTCCTGCTGTGTAAATAATAAGAGTAGAAGACAAACTTCTATTGACCTTTACCATTGAGTCTGTATGTTAATTAAAGTTATTGTCCAATTTGGATTTCCATTCAACATTAATTGCTGCAGTGATAATTGAATTTAATTTGTAGCAAGGCCATTGCGGGGTAATTGTCCTTAATCTTTCGTTCTTATGCACTGTTAATCAAATATTGTTTGTTTTCAGACAATCAGAGGTTTCATACTGTATCCGTAATGACAAACTTATTTAATTTTTCATCAAAAAGGGCACTACATGGGTACATTTACTTTATTCCTCCATAAAAACTGAACTCATAATAGTAATTTTGGTCTCAAACCTACTCTGCTGGGACCCCTATGGTGCATAAGAAAATGTTTGCCCCCCCCACCTCTCAAAATAATTAAAAAATGTTTTGTTTTCAGACTCCATTGCTGTTTCACACACTGTAATGTTTGGTTTAACATTTATTTCCCCTGCATTGTCTCCAGAGGTGGGACCTTTTCACAGTGTATTCAGGGGCAGGTAGCTAGTGGATCAAAGGGAGAGGCTGATGCTTTGAGACAAAAATAAAATCGGGGCTACACACTGTACCTTTAATGCGATTGATTTATTTGCTTTTCTATGCAACAGCAGTTGTGCTGTCTGAATTTTTTTTTATTTCCTGTGACACATTAAACCTCAGACACAAACTACACCTGAAATAAGAGGCATCCATAGCCTGTAAATGCCCTTTTCATAACTAAAAAGAGTAAATGATCTTACCGTCTCTTCTGAAGCGGGGAGGCAGTGACACTTCAGACCCATGCGAATACTTTAAGTGTTTGCACAGACGTCTAATGTGCTCTTAAAAGGAGCCACCTGTAGATAAAAGCGGGGCTGGAAGTCGGCTTTAATTATCCTTTCAGGACACGCTCCCACAAGGATTGTCCTGGGACCTGCTTCGATTGGCTGGGAAATGATGACAAGTCTCACGCCGTCATTTGGATGTGTTCACTTGAAAGCAGAGCTAACCTCCAGTTTTCTATTATATATTACCCATCTACCCATCGGATAATACTGCATACAGCATTCTGACATTGTTAAACCGGCTTTAAATTCTAGTTTTGCAGCATTTTGGGACTACAGGTAGATAATTATTGTTTACTTTAATTGTTATCCTCAATCCAGTCCTTTTTAGTTGTTTGCAGATTGTCATATTGTTCCCGACACGCAAATAGTAAGCCCAATTGCGTACCGCTTTGACAAGTTAAAACTCGTGCATGTTGTCTGCATCCGAACATTTGTTGTAGAATTTCTTGAGAAAGCAGCAAACCATGACATAATACCGGAACAGCATGACACACTCACAACGGCTGTTTGTTCAGGGTGTTACTACCTGAAGCACTGACCAGGAAGAGGAAAATCACATTGAATAATCAAATCAAGGAATGATTGGGCAGTATTGGAAAAGAAAGAACGAAATGGTTGGCATGAACTATCAACTGTGCCATAACTGTAATGAGGCATTTTACAACTATTCCTACCTCAGCTTGTCTGCCTCTCTGAATTCACACTATTTCTGCACTTTGTCACTTCATATCTTTGGTGCATTTTTTTTTTTTATCCATTTGCGTCATTCTTGGTTCTCGGGTTTTCGTAGCTTCCACTGGGGTTGTGGTGGTCCGTTTCCATTCACCTTATAAGCGAACCACGACAGGGTTCAGTTGCAAACGCACCATTTTCGTGCGCAACCAGATTTCGCCTCTGTAGTCCACATGAAAATTCGGATAAGGTTTCACACAAGACTATCCACAGAAATGAACTGTGGTCTGTTTAACCTCCTGAGACCCGAGCTCTTTTCTGATATACATTCTTAACATGTCTTTGCTATTGAGGATTATTGGGACCTGATAAGTATCAAGATTGAGAATCATGTTTTAACAATATTTTGAAACAAGTGGTTTGTGGGGAAAATGGTGTCCACATACAGGGACAATCAATCTAAATCTGTAGTAATATAATGTTTATGGGTCCATGTATGTGGACATTTGGACCCATACTAAGAAGAATTACCTTTTATATTATAGGTGACCCAAAATCGAATTTCCACATATGTGGACGCCAGGTTTTAGGAGGTTAAAGTGAACCAGCTTTGGTGTAAATGGGCCCACAACGTTACCACAAAGAGTAGTTAAAAAAACGGAAGAAATTAATGACCTGTGAAGATTTTCTACACCCATTTTTTGTCATTGTTCGGTCCCTCATGTTCCGTTTCTCTACTTCTTGTTGGGCTCTATCTCCCTCTCTCTGTCCCATCTATTTCTTTCTCTCTCTCCATTTCAAAAGGACAAATGTTTCCTGCAGTCACTATAGCACCGCATTGGTATTCTGCTCTCAATTTAGCCGAGAGCCGTGCGGCGGTATCTGCTTCCAGCGACCACACAGAAATCTGACACGGAGCGCACACGGAGGGGCCGAAGGGGGCTGGGGGAATTAAAGGATGTGAGAATTACGAGCGAAATGGCAAGGAAAGGACAGACCGAGAAGCCAACACGGACGTCGCATCATCTGATGTGCCAAGGGCTTTCTTATCAGCGGTAACTTATTCAAAAAATAAATAAAGAACTGCTTTGCTTTTGGCTCAAAGAGGAGAAAATATACAGTTTGTGAACTCCTAGCGGCTGTTTGCGCCTTGCTACATCTAAGCTAATTAAGGAGTCTGCTTAGATCAATTATTTTCATTTGAGATTTAGAAAAATGGGCCAATAAAACTTGCGATTATTTTCTTGTTGTTTTATTTTCAGGGCTATCAAAGCTTATCAGTACCTGGCATAATATGCAGAACTTCAAGCAAATGGGTAGAGCTAACATGATCTAAGTAATTCAGAGCCACTTTGACGTGGAAAAGGGTGAAATGATCTGAATGCGGCATGTCTTGACAGCGGGGAGGAGGAACATATTGGACAAAAGAGTCTCCCGTTCCCATGTGGTTTCTCAAGACAAAGTTAGCATTTTCTGGAGGATGCGTACGGAGGTAGGCAGTCCGTGTCAAGGTGAGGGTGATGCAGACAGCTTTGAAAGAAAGGAGTGAAGACACAGTCTGGGTTTTGGAAGTGTTGACAGTGCCTAAAGGTAAAATACAGATAAGTGGAGTAAGGCAGAGCACTCCAGAGAGATAGAAAGGATGGAGGAATGGAAATGGAAAGTCCTGTTAGCGTTAAGAAAAGATGCTAGGAGGCAGGTATGGGGGGGGGGGTCGAGCCATGGATGCGCATGAGGAAGAGGGTAGAAGCGCGTCGGTAAAGGATAAAGGCAAAAGGGTCGGACAAAGCAGAGTTTGACATAAGCTGACAGCTCCGAAGCACACTGCGAACAAATCAAAGTGAGAGAAGAATGTGTGTATGGAAGAGACAGTGGGCTTACAAAGGATTCTCTTCTTGTTTTAAGCCAAACAGGAAGTGGCGCTACCTTATCACTTTGAAGTATTTTTCTACATAGAATTTACACACATATCACTTCCCCTGCCGTGATAGTAAACTGAAAGTATGAGAAACAACGACCTCAAAGAGCCATTTTCAAAATCGCCCCGGTGTGTACCCTCGCTCTTAATTGCCACGTTTTTAGATACTGCTATACGGGAAATAAAGTCGTTGCTGCTGCTAAACGATGAGCTGATTAAAGATCCGTGAGGCAGTGGGGTCAGTGTTCAATTTGCCTTTACACTGATGAATGAAGAGTGTAGCCTATCGTGAAACTTGTGAGGGCTAAATTTGTGAGACGAGTAGTGCCCTACTTTTTTTTTTTTTTTCTAAAGGAGTAATAGTTGAATGAACTATACATTAAAGGGGACACATACACATTAACACTTTTTAAGTGGTTTAGTCCATATATTTTTGTTTCCTGAGTGCCCTGTAAATAAGAGTTTCACACCATTCATTGTTAAGTAAAGGCTTAAGTCTGTAAATTTCACTTCTGCCCTACTGTTACATAACAGTTGGGCTGATTTTAATAACCCCGCCCCTCACGCTGGGTACCTCTTCCCATACAACCACAGCTACCTCTGCAAGGATCCACCGACATGTTGCCATCCCCATGTCCCCCGATCCCCAGCAGGGGACATGGGGGCAAATACAGTCTGTTGGTGGAGCAAAGAGTGTCTGTGGGTGGAGCTCATAGTAGCTCATTAGGGGTTCGAGGGAAAGGCAGTCAAACCAGCTGTGCTGAGCAGGGCTACGAACCTGGTTTGTTCAGACTCCGACGATGCTCTGATCTATGCTACCATGTGTCATGCTTTTTGACAAAAGCACATAACTGACATTGCATTTAGACACCAAGAAAGGTTAACTTAGAGAAAAGAAGTGATGTCAATTTCATTTTGAAAGAGGGAGATCAAATCGATGGTCTGGTTCAAGGTTTCTACCTGTTAACGCTGTTATGCTGCTATTGCTCCCTTGGTGCTGAGACTGGGTTTCTACAAAGTGCCCTGAGACAACCTCAGTTCTAAAAGATGATATAGGTATAGACTGGAAACCAGCATTCATCAGTAGTTATGTGGCACAAAGGAAGACTGTATCTAGAGGTTATTGATCACCGGTTGCTTACCTTCCTTGCAGTACTTCCCTCTGAAGCGCGTGTGGGTGCAGTCGCAGTGAACTTCTCCGTATTGAACAGAGCAAAACCCTCCGTTGAAGCAAGGGTTCTGCTTGGTGCAAAGGTACTCTGATTCGGTCTGAATGCCCTGGCTGTTGAGCAAAGTCGGAGGCGTCTCCCCCACCTTCAGGTTGGATATCAAACCCTGGAAGGGCGGCTCGTATTTCACCGTGCTCGACGTCAGAGCGGAGAGGCGCACGTCGGGCGGGATCCCGCCGACAAACAGGTCGCTGACCACCGCCATCTCCTTCCTCTTGGACTTGACCTCCGCCACTTTGGTCTCCCCGTCGACCATCAGGAGGGTCTCTCGGAAATTGCGGGTGAGGAGGACCATGTGCCAGCGGTCGTCGTTCACCCGCGTCTCCATTTGCAACGCGGCCGGCTCGGCGCAGTGGATGGCGAAGCGCAGCTGGAGGCGACCGGCGGCGATCAGCAGCTCCAGGAAATCGCAGTTCCCGCCGTCGTCCAGGTAGAGGACCAGGGCCTTGCTGACGTTGGTCCTGACGCTGAAGCTCAGCTCGCCCTCCGACCCGGCCTCCCAGCGTCCGTACCGAGCCCATTGGCCAGGCGCCCCGCCAAATTCCAACATGCGCACGGCAGCAAGCAGACTGAAGATGGACAGGGGCCATAAAGGCCAACATAGGAATCTTAACCCCCTTGTCATATTTGACGTAATATCAGCCTATTGAACCACAGACGGATTGTGGCAATGCAAAATCTTTTTCGTCACTTAATTGGAATATAAAGCTCTCGCATTCAAGAATCCCTCGCGCAGGCCCGGTCCCAATTTTCTCGGCGATTCAGCAAGATTTTATTTCCCCTCTTTTCTCTGATGTTCTAATTCTTGTTCTTATCCTGATTCTCTCCTCCGTCTCTCCATCAGTCAGTGCCTCTGGGACTCATCGGAACGAATGAGGGATAGCGGGAGAGCAATCGGGGGGGAATATTATAATTTTCCCACACAACCCTTTCTTCAAAAGACCGTCGGTCTGCTCTGGACCGAAAATAGATTTTTTTTTTTTTTTTTTGTCTGTAGAATCCAGATCTCGGCACAATTTCCAGGAAACCCAGGATCTCCTGCCAAAAGAGGCGGTGGGAGTGATCTTCCGGGGCTGTTTTTACTTTAAAGGGAGTGCGTAAGGAGGGACGTTAACGAGCGAGAGTGTGGCAACTGCGAAGGATGGGGTATTAGAGCATGCTGGCGGGTGTTGGAACATTCAGCTTGTTCGTGGTTTTCAGCCTTAAACCCATTCTTCGAAGACCAGCAAGTCTTATACCGGTATGAATCCCATCGTTGTGGTGACAATGCGGGACCTGGAAGACAGATTAAAAACAAAGAGTCAGTTACAGGGTCCAGTCATCTATATTTATACAGTCAAAGACCCCAGAGAAACATGAATGTGTAAAATGAATAGAAGGAGAAGCACACTGTAACAATCCCAGAGAGGGTAAATTATTGTTTTTACATACAAGATCTACAGAGTAAACATGACCATATGCAGATGCAGTCATCAACAAAGAGGTTTCAGAGTGACTAAGCTGGCCTTGAGAGGTTTTCTAAGCATTCTGGGGTTTGGTATGCATCTGAAGGGCTTTGAAAATGTCCCAACACCTCTCCTGCTACCAGCCTGCTTTTCTTACTTTTTGATCCGCAACCAAGACTTGAACTAGAATATTCCCAACTCCAAGTTTAGCTCCCAACAGACAGCTTGGTTTTGGAAGACTAAGCCATATATTGTAACCACCCATATATGTGCAATCCCCTGCCAGTGCTGTTTGGAAAGGTTGGCGTGACAGCTATCTGCGGCAATTGTATCTCAAGAAAAAAAAACAGTGATTTTCTTCATGGAGCCTGACAATGCAAGCGGCATGGGAATGAGCTAGAGTTGCCACCCGTCGTATTTCTCACAGAATTGTTCTCTTTTTTTTTCCATCGGCAGTTTCGGGAAAAATGATCTCTCCTGGGACACAATTTGTCCCATTTTTGGGGGGCAAAATATAACAATTTTGTTTGGATTTCTCTATATGTCCTGTCACGACCACGCTGAGTGTCTTCCTCTCAAGTGTCAGAATGGGAAGAGAGAGATGACTGAAGACACGGAAGGATGCTTAAAATGTACGCAAGGCGCCGGCACGAACACAAAATAAAATGTTATACTAGTTACTGACTGGGCAAAACTTTGGGAGTTGGAATGAATGGAGTCGGCCCGGGGAGACCGTTTTCAGCCTCTTTGTAATATATAAAGGAAAAAAAACACACATTGGAAATCCAGTCAAAAATAAGTAAAAAAAAAAAAAAGCACCTAGCCTCAATGTTCAGTGGAAAATAGAAGTAGAAAAGGAAGCATTCTACTACATAGAATACTGAACTATTTCACTGCATCATTTCATCTTCCTCGTGACGTTGTATTCAGGTGCAATGGGAAAAAAATTGGTCACTTTTTTTTTTTTTTTTTCAAAAAAACCCGAAAGTGGCAATGATGGAATGAGCCAACAGTTTCCAAACTTTTCAGACCTCTCATCACTTAAATCTTCCCAAATGATGTGCCCCAATGCCTGAAAAATGAAAATTAATACAAAAAAAAAAGAACATAGTCATTACCGTCTAATTTTAAACATCAAGTTTTAATAAAACAATATTAACAGAGAACAAAATGTGCAATAATGGGCCTACTGAGATCTCACATTAGAAATGGTGGGGAGAATAATGATGAGTAGGTAGATATTTTCTTATTTTTATTTTTTGGAAAAACTTTTTTAATCAAAATTGGGCACAAAACTAACACATTACATATTAATTAATATATATGATGCATGGTTTAAAGAGGTGTAGTACATAGCAGTCTGTATTTACTGTATATGTAAATATGTTTCTTTTGTTCAGAGAAAAATAAATTAATAAAACCTTGTGCACCCCCTGTGGTTGTACGCCACACTTTAGGAATCCCTGGAATATGGATGCTCGGCATCAAGCCATATGACCAAAGTCGCTGTCCCCACCGACCGATTGTCATACACACAAATGTTAGCATGATCACGACACAAATGCTGGTCTGGTTGTTGAAGAGTCACTGCACACATTTGCACTCTGGTGGATAGAGGCTCGCCACTTTTCTAACGTAAAAGACGTGAAAGGCTGCAAGAGGGTCGCGAAGGGCGTGAGTTTCTTCCCTGCAAGCCTTGTTGTCTGGAGCTCGTCAGCTCAGTTTCTTCATTCTCCTCTCAAGTGTAAATGATGTCACGGAAAGCCTGCAAAATCTGGTGAATGAAATATTTATAGAAAACAATCACCTGAACCAGGGATAAAAGCGCATCGTTTGCAAATATTTACGCATATAATTTGGAGAGTTTAGTATGGCATTATACACTGTTTCAGGTCTCTCTGTCTCTCTCTCACACACACACACACACATCCTTGTATTTCTATCTCTATAAGGACTTTGAAAGATATAATGTTTTATATATATATATATATATATATATAAAATATAACCCTCTCCAGGGAGATGGATATATATATGTAATATAACCCTGACCCTAACCAAATCTAAACTCCTAAAAAATCTTTTTTTTTTTAAAATACATTTTAAAAACCTAAAATCCTAACCTCAACCTTTAATCATCTTGACCCTCAAACAGTCATTTGAAGTTGTGAGGACCAGCCAAAATGTTCTTCCCGAAAATGTCTTGACGTTGCTAATAGAATGCAGATTTTAGTACTCAATATGTACCAAGTACAAACACACACACACACACACGCGCACACACACACACACACACACACGTATCCGTGCACAGACACAGAGTCACACAGAGGCGATTAATTCTGGTCCACGAAAAGCGGCGTTTCATTCATCAGCATGAAGCTGCTGCCGCTGCTGTGCTCTAATTAAGCAGAGAGACATGCTGAGCCACCTTTAACACACACGAACACCATCCCCACCCAAAAAAAAAAAAAATCAAAGATGCGGTGAGAGAGTAAAGGATACTCGCTTTAACAATGATGCCCCTCAGATGGGCACACACATAACCAATTAAAATGGTGAAGCTCTTTGCACTCAAGGAGTAGACTGTAGAAAAAAAAAAAAAAAAGAACCCAAACTGTGTAACCCCCCCTTTTTGATGAAACACCTAAATTTGATTATACCCTCTAATCAAGTCAACAAAATGGCCAACAGGGCTTGGGGTATAAAAGATAGCGTGTTGGGAAAAATACAAGATGTCAGTGTCACTTAGGCCGCGGCCCTACTTGGGATGCAGCCATGCAGTGGCGCGTGCCCTCGTGTTCGCGTCGCCCCCCCCTCCGTGTGCCGTCAGCATGCCCGATCACCGCGTGGCGTAAATTCGCCAATCACGCTGCAAGGAAGAGGGAGACTGGCATGTTCGGAAACGCTGCACGCTCGTCGGAGCAGAGAAATTACTTTTTTTTTTTTCCCCCTTTTCTTTTTACTAGGTCCATTCCACTTTTATTATTCCGGCTTACTTTTGGCATAATAACTATGTTACGCACATCAATCAAAGCCCCATATTGTTGTCCCACCTTTTTCCAAGCTTTTGGAAGCGTACGCCTAATGAACATGATTGAAGCCATCCATTTGAGAGAAATGTGTCTCCCCGTATGAGCGGAATTTCTCCGAAATGTATGTCACCCAAGTTCAGATGGTGAAAATGACCCTATGGGATTGACTGTATGTGTGTTTTGTGTGAGAACTCAAGACAACACATTGAAGAAATAGCAAGTTTGTACTATTTTTTTTTAATTGGCTGCTACTCTAGACGACATGATTGCTACCATTACTGTAATGTAGAATTTTGTATATTGTATCAATTATTAATAGAAACTGGAAAATATATGGGAGAATAAATGCCTGGAGAATCAACATACAGGTACATGGAGCATTTAGGGGCAATTTTATTGTGGTTGATGACAGTAGAGATGCCTATTATCGGCTGATATTGGCTTGAAAATGTAATATCACGAGTTATCAGTGTTGATTTTTAATGACACAACGTTCACATGATATACACCAAACTCCAGCTACTTCTCCTCTAACTCATAATGTTAAAATATAAGAGATGTGATGTCAGTTATCAATCTTATTTGGTTTTTTTTTTGTTTGACAGGGGGGTATATATCAGTATTGGTTGATATGGTATCGAAAATGAAAATTTGGACAAAATCTGTCTATCCCATATGGGTAAAAAAATCCTATATCGAACATCCCTAACACGCAGATATGGAGCTAATTCTATGCCAAAACTTCACAAACATCAAATACCCAGTGATAGTGATTAGCAAATGAAAAACACCATCAACAAACAAAAGTGTAATGTAAAATAGCCCGATCAAACAAAAACACGACATATTTCTAATTACCATGGATAAAAAAAACAGCAAGCCTTGTCCAATTAATTGTTTCTTACAACTCTTTATTGCCCTTGTTTTAATCTAGACTAATTATTTCTAACCTTATGACTGCACTTTAATATTAATTATTATTTAAGTAATAATTATGTTAAGCTTTTCTCTGGTATGTGGCTGCTATGGACACAATTTCGTTGTATTCCTGTAAGATGACAGTAGAGCTTCTTAACTACTAAGAAGCACAAAATAATATAACCTCACAATTGCAATACTATAATGATTTTGTTAACGTGGGTAGGAACTCAGGTTTATTTCCAGGTACAAAAACACAAAATGCCCCTCAACAGGAGGGAACAAGGGCTCTCGGGCCAACACAAAAATCACCCGCATGGGGAAAAGTCAAAAGAAAAAAAACTCTACCTCCCCATGAACCGGGATGTCCGAGGAACGGGCAAGCGGGGGATCCGGACAGACAGGCTCGGGATTCCGGATTGGAGTCCAATGCAACAGCCAGGCGAAGACAACGATAACCATAACAGTACGACAATACAACGACCACAGGCCCTAAAAAGGGGAGGTAATTGCAGGATCGAGCTCAGGTGCGCGACCTCCCGCTGGTCCCATGTCAGGGTTTGGCGCCCCCTATGGGTCAGGAGGTGCACCAGACCCTGACAAATTTGCCCTACACAGCAACACGGGACACTGTAAGCCACTCTAAACTGTACTCTAACTTCCTCTTTGATGAACAAAAGGGAGGCCCATTGGCCTCGCCAGGAAGACGGTGTTCGGTCCTGATATGGTTAGGTAGGTATGTAGGTAGGTAGGTATGTATGTAGGTATGTATGTATATATGTATGTATGTATGTATGTAATAGACTGCACTATTTTCTCTCTCTCTCTTTCATTTTCTCTCCTGTCTCCTTCTTTTTCTACTCCTCTACCCGGCCGACTACCAGCAGGATGGTTCTTCCTTGTAAGCCGGGTCCTGCTCAAGGTTTCTTCCTGTTAAAAGGGAGTTTTTCCTTGTGCTTACCTGGAGGCTCAGGCTCTGGGTCTCTATCTCTGTCAAGCACCTGACTATTTTTTGTAAATGGGGTTTGAACCCTTTGACCTGACCTTTGATTTTAAATTGTATATTGTTTCTACTATATAGACGTACTGTAAAGTGTCCTTGGGTGTCTTGAAAGGTGCTTTGAAATAAAATGTATTATTATTATTATTATTATATGTAAGATAGCTAACAATCAGGACCAATCCTCAACTCGGAATACATATCGATTGTGCGATACGTCGTCTAATCAGATCTGAGCGAATGCCATCGCCTTGCAGTTGCGCTGAACTTCCCAACTTTTTTCTAAATCAGAAAAGGAGTGGGAGCGTGAGTTAGAGGGACTTACAGTGCCCCCGATAGCGGGCAGGGTAAATTACTCAGGTCCCTCACAATCAGGCTACATCCTGACATTATTGTGAAAAAAAAAATAAAAAATGATGGGACTATTCTTTTGAAAAAAAAACCAACGCCTGGGTTTCAATCGCTATTTCAGGAGATTACAACATTTAATTAAAACACGATTTCAAAGAAGCAAAGTTACAACCGAATGTGGATGTGACCGTGAAAGCAACAGCGCTGGAAGAAAGAAAGTCAGTCAAAGTCACACTTTCATTATAAAAGAGCTTAGCATTGCATCAACAAAAAAAAAAAAAAAGGACAAGCATGAGTCCAATGGGTCCAAAATAAATAAATAAAGTAAACAGCCAAGTTAGTTGACTCTCCTCAGTGTTCTATCGTAAGTGATTTCCACCGGCCTCGGTTTGCCAGGGTTTTCACAAAGGCCCGCCGAGATCCGCAAGCAGCTGAGCAATGTGTTTAATTCCGTGGCCCTTGTAGACTCGCCGAGCTCATTATTGCCTCCTCAATTCACTCGGAGCGCTCGCGGTGGCATATTGATCCTGGCCCGTAAGGTTTGAAAGTCTTACAAAAGACCTCTCCCTCCTGTCTTGTAGTCCTGAGGTATTGCGTCCATCACTCCCAATGTCTCTTTTCACACGTTACAGGACGAAGTAATGAGGAACGAGGAAGTAATGAGAAAGAACAAATAAAACCGGAGCTGATCCGGCTTTGAGCGTATTGATTTCGGGTTCCCTTTTTCTTCTTTTTTTTTTTTTTCTTGCTCCTCAGGTTTCACAGTAAATCAGAAGAAGAGGCGAGAGCACCGGCATGTGGAGCCACTTTGTGACTCAGTACGTAAAAAAAAAAAAAAAAGAAAGGGGGGGTAAGATTTTGCTTTGAAAAGATAGGAGGTGACAGAGCTCTGTGTGTGGGTGTGTGTGTGTGTGTGTGTGTGTGGAGCTGTGAAAATAAGGCTCGGGAATATGCATGTATGTGCAAGCCGGGAGCAGAAGTAGGTTAGGGAGAAGAGAGGATACACAGGCAGCATGGGTTAGGGAGGCGGGGGGGGCTGCATTTGAGAATCAGATTATGTAAGCACCGCTAATGCTCACCCTGAAAATGTATCCCGAAATCACAGTTGTTTTTTTTTTTTTTCTTTCTTTCTTTCTTTCTTGGAGCAGTCAGCCTGAACTTGCTAGACAAAATTCGCCCTCCCTCCCAGCAGCCTCGGCGGGGCTATAACAGACAGGATAAATCATACCCCCCCCCCCCCCCCCACCCACCTCGGAATTAAATTATATTATTCCGGCTGCTTCTGGAAGCGCTCCGTGGGCCAGAGTGTACCGTCAAATCCGAGGGAGAGGGGAAGCGGCATCGGCTCGGCTGATTGATAATTGAAGCGGCGACAATAACCTCGTAAATTCTCTTCCGGTTTGGCGAAATCGCGCCGGCGGACTCTCTCGTTCGGTTGTTTGGTCGGAGGTTTAGATCTTCCGGTGACGCTTTCACTGGGGGGTCGCGAGAAGGGAATATACAGAATTAGGTACAAGTGCGGTCGCGTTTCACACTCCTTCTTCCGAAATAACGGAGTCGGTATATAATCGAAAAAGTCATTTCCAAGGCTAGGAACACAACAGGACATTTTTTTTTTTTTCAAGTTCAAGGGGGCGTGGCCCCTCAAGTTCAAGGGGGCGTGGCCCTGATGTTCACATTTCAGCTGGAGGTTCCGTAGACGCATAAAGTAAAAAAAAAATAAGCAGCACAACTGTCTCCGTAGATCTTTCTTCCTCCTCACGGAGTGCAAAGACCAAGCGGGTCTACGTGCGTCCTCTTTTAGAAGGTGGAATGTGAGCGCGGGGACATTGTTTCGCCAAAAGTCAAAGGTCAAAAAGTCCCGACGCAAGGGATTTATTATTCGTTTGCTTAAAGAGAGAAACAGCTGGGGCTGACTCATCTTTGTCAGCACTTTGCTTTATTAATAAAGGAAATAAATCACTCTTATCTCGGAGGTGTTGACAGTTAACAAGGCCGTCTGACACTTATTTAAGTGAGACCGATAAGAAAAACAGCCCCGCACTCATTTAAGGAGGGCTGGTAGTTGCACCCGCTTTCCCAGTCGGCGATCACCCAAATGCAGACGCTGTCAGGGCTGGTCGGGCAATTGTTTGTTTAACCCTGATCCTCAAGGATGTGGTGCCAGGGCCATTATTTTACTTCTCCGGAGGAAGCCGGAGCCATTGGGGAAATGATTCTGATTTCACATCCGCCCGCCTCCGATGGACGCGGCCAATGAGAGCAGTGGAAATATAGATAATGATGACAAGCCTCTCCATTCCATTTAAGCGTGTTTAACTGTGTTTAATGAAACAACTGTGTTTAATAAAACTTGATTCTTCAAGCATGCAACAAAGAGCGGTGACAAGGATGAGCTCCGTCAGAGCAGGAAGAACCCCTGAGCGGGACCTTATTGCCTTAAAAGAAACTTCATTTCACAAATCTCTATATCATGTTTTGGAGTCCTCTGAATATCTAAACATCCCTCAGAAGTAACTATGGCGACAGGGTGCCTTTTTTTCCACCTTTCTGATTGTGTTTTTCATTTTTTTTTCATGGGCAAATGCCTGTAACGTTTGTCGTCAAACATATAACAGGAGAAAATGAGGCAATGTTCTCCAGTGATGTTTGAAATTATGGCGTTTGCACATACTCGGAGGCAGTAATGGACGTCATTATTCTAATAATGAGGTGTTAGCGTGCCATTAGTGGCACCACTCTTGTTGAACTTGGTCTTTTCTGTCATTCTTCATTCCTTTTTTTTTTGTTTGTTTTCGGTCTTTGGATGTTAGCTCACCTGAACCCCCCCCTCCGCTACACTGATCTACTTGTTCCATCTCAGTCCACCCCTTCTCCCCCCTCCTTCCTTCCGTGCTGTTTTTTTTTTTTTTTTTTGTCTCCTCATCCTTCCAAAGGAATGTGGCGTAATGAAGCCTTTGTGTTTGTACAGTGAGCCGGCGCCAGTTCAAAATTGAATTGGATGTTCTTGCCACGCTCTCGCTCCTCTTGCTTTCCAGCTTCCCCGCGTGCTTCGCGCCTTCTACATTATCTCCCAAGTCCCCCATTGGAAAGCACCCGCTTGTGCGTGTCAATGTGAAGGTTGTTGTTTTGACAACATGCAGCTGTTCCAGGTACAAGCAAGAAACTCTACATCTGTTCAAAAATGGAGATGATACAGGAAAACACAAAGATTGGGTGATGTTTGTTTTTATTAATTAAGTTCTCATCCCATATTTCTACTTGTGTATCATCACTAGCTTTTTGTCTACAGTCCAATTTGCTGGGAAATCTGGAAAAAATATAAAAATTAGCAGGTGAATGTGAGTTTTTTTTTTAAATGTGAGTGAACTTCCAGTTTAATTTTAACTAACTGGTATCCATGATATAATGATATGTTGATCAAAGTTGGGCTGATTAAAATCTAAATGCCCATTCTTTTCAGTTTTCAGGCTTAAACTGGTTCTTTGTTCTTACGTTGTTGTTACTCCTCTTCTGATTATGTCTATTTTGATATATATCCACTGTCCTCATTACTTATCTGGACATTGTGTCAAAGTTGAAACATACTTCTTGTAATGTCCTCCCAGAAAAAAAAAAAAAATCCTGCTATTTTACAGTTCTCAGACAAATATTTGAGTTTTCATTTGTCTCCTTTTTTATCGTAGCTACCGGCGCATTTAGTCGTTTTTGAGTGAATTATTCACAAAATATATTCATGATGTCCTTCCTCTTTGCGCTACAACCTCCTTCCAGCAATTTATACTAATTACATGTCACAAAAATTTGACACCAGGTCTCGGTTGTGTTTGCATACCTGTAGGTGTGTGAACGTGTATTTGTTGCCACTGCATGGTGCATCATTAAGTAGTAATACCTACCATCTAAAAATAATTGCAATACAGGATAAATTCATAAAATATTATAAGTGTAATTAGAACTATATTAAATTAGAAAAAAGAACTCTAAGAGCGCAACCTAGGAGGTCAATTATCCACATATAGTTACTTACACTCAGTAAGATTTTGTAGGCAGCAATAATACAAGGTTACATAACCTTGTTGGTAGCTATTAGATCACAGCTTGGTATATTTGGAAGATCAAAGGTCAAAGTAACTCTCAACTGGGTTTAATTATCTCTTTCTCGGCTTATTGTCAAGAATTCTTGAAAATTTCATTAAAATACATCCAGAGGTATTTCGCTACCAAACGGACAAACACTGGCTGTCAGATAACCTCCTTGGCGGGGGGGGGGTACAAAGGACACACCCACGCCAGTTCGAGGCAAACAGTTGACCACTGACGTGTGATAGCAGCCAATGAAAAAGTACAAATATTTCAGGACATATTTCTATACATCACAGCATCAGAACTAGAAATCCTATTGCCCAGTTAGATGACCATAAAATGTATTAGAGGATTTCTACAGTTAACACACGACACAGATGGTTAGTAAACAGCACGATCTGGTATGCAGTATAAAATTACAGCAGAGTAACACACCTGTATTTTTCCCCAACACTCTGATAATTCTGTGCATGTGCCTGTTCATCCAAAGTAGTTCGTTCTTTTGCATCTACAAATGTGTAAAGCCAAAGCAAACAAAAATCAGGGAAAATGGAACTGACATTAAGCGTAAGACAAAACCATACTGAGACCGAGAGGAGAAGCGTGCTGTGTGATGTTGCTTACCCTAAGCGTTGCCGTGTTTGACAAAATCAGACCAGAATTGTTGAGAACGAGCTGGAAGTTTGAGCCCTGCGTTGCCAAAGCCGAGGGAAATCGGTTCAATGCACTCAAGCATGTAAACCAGGGTTATTTTTTGATTCCGACATGTCTGTGCTAATCGTAAAAATGGCACAACTAAAAGACATCAGATTTGGCTGATAGTGTTTATCTGATGGCTCCGAGGTTTTCGGTTATGTGAACCACTGTAATGGCGTTGAAAGTGTCGCGTCTGGTCAGAACCGGCGGACCCAGGAGCGGAACACACACAGGCCAGAGAGACGGGAGTGGGCACAGGAGGGTTTTTAATGCTCACCACAGCACCCGGAGAGAACAGAACAAACAAGGCAACTAACGAAAGGCGCTCCAACGGAGGGACAACAACAGAAAACGCTCCAACGGAGGGACAACAACAGAAAACGCTCCAACGGAGGGACAACAAAGAAAACGCTCAACGGAGGCAAACAACGATGGCGCGCCACGGGGGCGGAGGGAACACCCTGACACGGGGCGAGGTCACCTGTACGGAGGAAGCACAGGGAGAGTCACACACGGGAAGGTGTGGGGAAACGGCGGTCAGGCTCGGAGGATCCTCTCGGAGGCGTAACGATCCCACGCCGACCTCCGCGGACCGCGCCCCTAAATAGGGCCCTGATTGCCCAATTAGGACCAGGTGCATGGCCCCGGCAAGACCAGGAAGGAACGGGTGCCCCCTGGAGGAGGCCGCGGGACCTGGGAAGAGGAGGGGGCCTTACAGAAAGGTCAATGAGCCCAAGGTGACCTCCTATCGTCTTTCACTCTTCATAAAAATAAGGAAAACAAATGTAAGCTTGTGTGAATGGATAGCGATAGCCATGGATCCTGTTGTGGCCCACTACTTTTTTTTGCATCATAATGCAAGGACAAATGCACTTCTAAGGAAGAAAAGGGCATCTACTCTTGAGCATGAAGTGAGGCTCAAGAACATTTCCTTTTCCTCTAAAAATATTATCTTTACAATTGCACAAAAAGTGTATTTCGGAGTTGAACATATGAGTGTACAGAGAAAGAGCTTGCCACGCTCTTCCCTCCGTTATCAATGGTAAGCAGAGTCGGTCAGAATGTGACACTCAGCCCCTGAAAAGCGCCATTAAGGGCCGCGACCTTGGCAAATCACAACGCGCTCTGGCGGGAACATGAACAGCGTGACGGGACGGGGGAGCGCGGCATTCCACAAGAAGCGCGCGTGCGGCATCAGCACAATCAACGCATCCGGGGGGGGATGCTGAAAGGGAAGAGGACTGACATGTGACAACAGGCGTCTGGGAGCTTCCCCTTAACCTTGACGAAAAGGAAGATGTCATCGGCGGAGTGATGAAAGAGATCCCCTTCAGTGAGCGAAATGAGGGAAAAATAGGAGGGTGGAAACGGCGGAACAAAGGGATTGTCTGCCCACACGTCTACATCACAAAAAAAAACGAATTATTGTCAAATCCAACTCGAACTGGAGAACTGAATTGACAGGCAATTGTAAATGCATAGGCTCAACTACCATCGGAGTTCACCTTTCCCGGCTAAGACACCCAGAAAATGCAGTTGGAAATTGATTTTCTTTGTCACGTATACGCCTTAATCAGTTAAACTAAATGCATGTGCATCACTTTGCTGGCTTTAGACCCCCAGAACAAAAGCCTCCAGAAAGCTAGTACACACTCTGTACATTGCGTACAAGATGAACACAGCTGGATGATGATTCAACTTTGGGTTGTTGGAAATGTGATTTTCCAGTTGTTTATTATGTGATGCAATAGATCAGCTTGGGAGGGGGCCATAATAATCCACTGAGAAGTTGCATACCACGCCCTAGTGAAGAGGAGGAGGACATGTTCCCATTAGGTTGATAACAACCAAATTCCAATGAGATGCCAATTTTGAGCATAGCATGATTAAGCTACTTTAAATTAGTTCTAACTGTACCTCTAAAGAGTTCACATCCAGAAAGCCGAGACGGCCCTGTATATGTCATAAGCACATCCGAACTGTTTGTGTGTGTCTATCTTTAGGGAACTGCAGTGACTGGTAAGGGTGTGAGATCATGACGCGGGGTAAAGGTTCACACATTAGAGGCTTTGTTAACGTTCACCCATCCCTTGTCCATCCACAACGGATGCTGACAATGTGACATAATTTGAGCCCCGTGGGACTCGAGACCGCTCAACAAAAAGCATCTTATTTATTGTTCATTGGAGGTCAGTCATATTCCAAATGTTGGTTCAGAAGAAATAAAAGCGATTCGTTCTTTGAACATTTTCAACACATTTTGTTGCAGTTTTCGCAATTAAGTTTTCTTAATTAATTAAATAATTATTAAGTATAAATTGCCACTAGAATAGAATTAAACAACATAGCTATATGATTTTTTCTTTTTTCATTTCTATTGATTCATTTATTACATCCATGTTAACATTCCTCATTTTTAACATTGAGAGTTCTATATCAAAGCAGAAATGTTTATATTTCCCCACCTGACCACTCTGGCATAAACACTAGCTGCATTCAAATGCACAGGAAGTATCTGCAAGTCAATGAATTATTAATCAGTCGGATTTTGTTTACTTTTTGCTTTTTCTTTTGTCTGTAATGAGATTATGGCTTGCAATCACTAAAGATTACAGGTATCACTGACCCAAATTATCCCCATGTATTATATATGTTTTTGTTGCCCCAGCTGGATGGCACCTCCTACATAAGAACCTGGTCCTGCACAAGGTTTCTTCCTATTAAAACAGAGTCTTTTCTTGCCACTGTTGCTTGTTCAGGGTGTCAGGCTCTGGGTTTCTAAGCGAAAATGAACTTATACAATGTAATAATACCTGTGGAACACAGAGACATAACAAGGAGCCTGACCTTTGACCTAAATTTGTGATTAATTTATTTGATACAGATCAACACCAGTCCCTTAGAAAAGAAGAAAATGAACAGCATCAAGGTCATATTGCATCCTAATAAACACCCTCACACTTACCTTTACTGTAGGTCAAACCTCATATGTACTGAATTACATACTACATTTTCTATAAAATGAAGCCTTTGGGAAGCGATTCAACCTCATGGATTATTTGCAATTTCTTGCAATTTCTTTTTTTTTTTGTTTCTTCACTAAACAATGTAATTATTTCTGATTGAAGCCTGACAACAGATATGTTGCACTCAAAAAGAGTGAAATGAATTAAACAAAGAAACTCACACAGACCCGAGAGCAAAAGAATGACACAAAAACAAATGAATCTTTGGGAGCAAAGCAGTTTGCATTGATTTGTAGTTTTAAACTTCTGTGTGCCGACAATTACATTGTTGCTTTGGAAGTCGCAAACATCCAGGGTGATAATTATGCAAACTGATGATATAAATCGGCATATAAATACCGGAATTAGCATACATTGTGAATAAATGACTTGAGATCACGATGCCATGACAAGTCAGTAATGAAATACAAAATTATGCTGCCGTATTACCAACTCTGATTAAGTGTGACCTTATTTATGACAAATAGACAGTAGTCTCCCCTCAAAAATCATGCTACCTTTCACACACAGGCTATCTGTGTGATTTATTTATTTTTTTAAATGCTGTTTTTTTTTAACTTTTACATATAACTACTGCACATTTTATTTCAATATACTCAACATGTATGATAATTCAAAAGTATGAAGGAAATGCTAGCCCTTCTATTTTTTTTAAGAAAACAACTAATTACTTTTTAGTATTGTAATTGTATTGATGAAGGAAAAGTAGGAACTGTTTTATGACCACTAAATTTGAACATTTTTATCAATTAATGTTACAATAAATATTATAATAGATAAATAGATAATATTTTAATCGATAAAGTGTATATCTTATTAAGTCTTACTTGTGGTGGTTTTAAGTACACTTGTTATGCAAGTGTACTTTGGTACACTTAAAGCTTGCTGCCCTGCACATGTGAAATCAAAGCTTTGAAAATAATGAAAATATTCTATGAAAAGAAAATAAAGAGCCTTCTAGAAGCTGCTACAAATTGAAGGGAAAGGAGCAACACACCACTGGAGGACCACAAGTGCTTTCTTTTGAATTATCTGGCAACAGGAAAGAAGGGAAAACCTATTTTATCATCAGCAAACTTGAGTCGCCAACAGAGTGAGAGCGTCAATCGATTGATGACTACCTTTAAATCTGATGGACTTCATCAATTATTAAAAGAGGTCTAATAACAAGGTAAAGTGCTTGGACTGGACACCGTGATAGGAAGTCTTAAAGTTATGTATAGCACGGCGGCCCTGGCTTTAATGCGGTCTTAAATTAACATCATATTTTTGGTCGAATGAGCACCTCAACATTATCCTTTTACTCTCCTGAATCTGCCAGGTTTGTGGTAGAGACATTGATATTTTTTAAGCATCGGTGTCATGACACCAAATATGAACCTTTCTCAATTTCAGGTAGAACTTTCAGACTCAGAGTTATAAACCTTAATCTAATTTAAACCCATCCCCAATTTTCAGGAAAGTTACGTTAGCCTCTTTTAAACTTTGTCAGACTATGTAAGGTTGCTGTTGTCCCGTCTTTCTTGTTTATATCGGTTATTACTACTTATCAACCAGAATGTGAATAGAGTGAAGAATCTCTTATGGCTTTCTATCTAGACATTTGATCTCCTGACCTTAAGACCCACATTTAGCCAATATGATTGGTAGTTTATGTCATAGTGTTGGTTAATTGATTCAGCTTATCTGGCTTGGATGGCCGAGAGGTACAGGATAGCTTCATTTGTGCACAAAATGCACTTATACAGTTTCCGATTTTAAAACTCCTATCAAGATTTGAATGTAGCTTCAGTAACCCCTCCCATCCCTCGAGTGTCTGACCAAAGCCACGCTCCTCACTTGCGTGCACGGGCGTGATTCTCTCTAGCTGCAGCAATGTCATTAACTTTGGCACGCCTCATTCACCATTAACCAAAAACCACAGCAAACGAGCTTGCAAGTAACGTATGTTACATTTGATTAATTAGCAGCAGCTTACTGAGCAGCAACTAGCTTTGGCAAAAGCTCTAAATATCAATTCTCCACATTTTAGTAGAGGCGATGTCCAGTGCATTTATAGCCTTTGTTGATTCTGTATTTAGGGTTCTAAGTGGAGGAGAGCATGGTTACAGGTGCCTTCTGAGTGCAGCAGAAATGACTGACACCTCCTCAGCCATGCCTCCTGTCTCTTATTGGTTGTTTTTTTTTCCTCAGGTGTGGTGGGTTCGGACAAACCAAATTACAGACAATACACATATATTAACACCGAAAATCAATGGTCTTTCCATTGCAGACACAGTTTTAAGTTTGCCTCTGTGGCCCCAGGGATATATTGGCTGCTACTGGGGACAGGCTGTCTGTAGATATGCCTTGCTGATCTGCTCTGGCTACCTCAGCCGCCCTCATTTTAGTTTGATTCAATTTTATTTACAAAGCCTCTGTTTCAGTCAATAATGTCCGTACGTGCAGCAGCAGTAAGTATATATCTTCAAATTCTACCTCATTTACTGTAAGCAGTGGATTTTTAATCCCAGGGTGCTTCTGTTTATCGCTCCAATCTGTGGCTGCAGCTGGACCTCCTGGGGCTGCAATTTTCTGTGTAATCTGTGTTAGGGTTAAAATTCAAAATCATGTTACTTAGAAGCAGGCACAGATTGCACGGTTCATTTATTTAACTTATTGTTATTACTTGTTTAACCATTGTTGTGGATGGATGCTTACTACTTATTGTTGTTTTCATACCAAAATGAAGTCCATGCACCTCTCACCCCACCGCTGCACAGCCTCTGAAATGACCTAGAAGTCTGAAATCCAATATTTGAGATTTGAAAACCTTCTTTTTCATCAAAAAAAAAACACACAAACAAGAAGCACAGCTTGGCTTCCCCTCCGTAATCAGATCGAAAAGACCCAAATGGAGTTTACAGTTAACAATGTAAGGTTTTGTTCACCTCAGGGTCACCTTGATCACGCACACACACACACACACACACACACACACACACACCCTTGTACTTCTATCTTTGTTAGGACTTTCATAGACATAATGTATTACTCAGCCCTTTACCCTAACCCTAAACAGCCCAACTACTGTACCCTTACCCTAAACCTAACCTCAACATTAAAGCCACGTTTTGACCCTCAAACTGTCCTTTGAAGTTGTGTGGACCAGCAAAAATGCCCTCACTTCCCAAAAATGTCCTCACGTTGCTAGTAGAATGCAGATTTCTGTACTCAACACACACACACACACATATACACACACAAGTTTTACTGTATATGTCAGCCTCGCTACTTCCTCTTCCTTCAATACTCATCAACAAAATACTAAACACCAAATCGAGTAATTTCATTCATTTGCAGGTCAAGATTTCTGGAACATTTTCTTTGAGTTGCAAAAAAATTACAGGTCGATAAATACCGTAATGCGATGATACATGTCGCTCATGTTCTCACCATCTGTGCTGCCACCGCAAGAGTAGCTGCGGTTAATTAAACAGTGGGCAGCCAGCAGGTTGTGGGAAAAGCTTCCATTTAATGAGAGAAGAGCCTGCTCCACAATTACAGCTTTAATTAAAAGCAGGGAGGATGCCAGAAGCCATCAGCCACGGGCCAATAAAAGCAAAGGTTACGGTACTGGTGTGCAAACAGAAGGGCAAAACGTGTGCGATCAGACTTCCATCCAAAAATGTCTTCGCGACGCAGCTGTTGAGGTGAAGATAGTGACGAGGCGTGATCGGACCGGAGGCCCTTTTGCAACAGCATTTTTATGAGGATTAAAATTGCGCAAGTCAATTTGTCAAAGGTAGGCCGATAGAGGCACAACTGGTACAAAGTGGCGGACTAGGGGGCCGGGGTACACGATTGGGTTCTTTACACCAGAAATACGACGGTAACACAAATTCCTTTCATTCCTAAATGCATTGAAAGGAATATCAACATCAAGAAACATAGCATATCAGAGGATATAGCCAATTCTATCAACACATCACAATAGGGTTTCAATGTAGCGGCAGTACTACTGTCTGAATATTAACTTTATTTTTTGTCTTAGCGTGTGTGACATCATAGCATCAATTGTATTAGACTGACAGGCCTTTGTGAGAGCTAGATACGGTGTCTAGCTGTGGTTGAGTTTCACCATCTTCCACCCCGTTTCGTTATTCGTGCCTCGTCAACAACGAGCAAAGACGTGACAATCGTTCGATCGCTCATCAACAGGCTGGCTCTTCAGATCCCAAAGGAAAGGACTGGGAACTGGGTGTTAAGCACCACCACTGCAACCATCTGATTTGAAAAGCCTCTGGATCCATTTTAACTGCTAACCAGAAAAGAACAAACCTTATGATTACATCACTTTGTATAAGCATACGTTTGACATGTAATCTATTCAGACACCAAGGGAGGTGGCTCCTTCCCCAATACGTGGCATACTCCCAGCCAACCCTGATGCTTTTCCCCTGATCCAAATATTCCATGAGTGCAATTTGGGCAGCTGAGGAACCCCAGCTAATACTGGTTTTGAATTGATCTGTACTTCTTTATGTCAGTTGAATATTTCTTTTTTTTCAACTTCCCATTGAGAGGGACAATATGTTTGCTTGAAATGGTTCATATTGTTCAAGTTGGTTCAAACAGCATTGGAGCCGCAGTCCTTGCGAGCATTTGCTGGGTTTCTTAATCTAATTAAACATGCAAGTTAATGAATCAGGATTAAGTGTGACAGCTCTAATATAAAGGGAAGGCTATTACGAACTGCTTTGTGGTGGGGTGCAGCATCATCAAAAGAGCAGGAGGAAAAAAGCAAAGCCACAGGTAGGTTTCCAGATAAAGAGAGACACAAATGTACAAAAGCCCGAGAGTAGTGTTGAGTACGTGCTGATTTATATTTGAAGTTGGCCTTTGACTTGTTTTAAAACGATCAAACCGATACAAACACAACGCAAAATGTCTAAAAGGTAGACGTGTCTCAATTCTATTTTGTATATGTGCATTTCAATTGTTCTACAAATACCCCAGAGACATCGGCTCCCAGTTGTCCCCGAATGCGAGACAATAAACATAGACAATAATCACCGGGTTACAAGAACTTTTGTAGATGCCAGTAGGCTAAAGGATGTCATAATTCAATTCCCATTCCCCTTTGACCCCACAGTTGTGCACTGACCTGCTGGCCTCTGTCCCTCTCAGCTCTATCTTGATTGCACAGTTTAACTAATGCGTTTATATGCATGATGTATGTGTCTATTCTCTCCTTTCTCTGTTCTTTTGCAACTTCAATCAATCAATCAATCAATCTTTATTTATACTTCTCCTTTTCCCGACCAGCCATCATCAGGAGGGTCCCCCATTTGAGCCTGGTCCTGCTCAAGGTTTCTTCCTGTCAAAGGAAAGTTTTTCCTTGTGACTGTTGCTTGTTGGGGGTATGGCTCTGGGTTTCTCTAAAGCATCTAGACACAATTTGGTATGATTGTAACAGACACTACATAAATAAAGATGCATTGAACTAAATCAACTAAAGTACAAGAAAAAAAATTTCCCTTTCTTTTTTTCAAATAAAAACCATGTGGCATGCAACATTGATCTCACTGTCTAACTGTTTGGGTGGATACAGAGTAGTATTTGCTGGATTAGTTAAGCGATGATGCATCACAGCAAATCCTCATGCGATTATTTACAGGAGATGTAAATAAGTGTGGTGGGTTATGGGTAATCTGAGACTTTTTTTTCCCCCACACTGTCAATGGTCCCGGTTCTGTCTGACCCTCTGCAAGTGATTTGCAAGCAAGAGGGAGAGTCTGGCCAAATGTCTTGCAAATTTTGGGCAAGCACCACCTACCCATACATTAATAAACCCTTCGATATAGTAGCCTCTGATACGTTCCATCTAGATGCAAAGTGCAGCTTTAGATGCACCTTTGAGGGCGCGCTCAAAATGTTGATTAATGACTGCCAAAGAGATTTATGCCCACTCCCACTCTCCTGCACACTTGCGCTGACCCACTTCCAACTTTCCAATTTAATCTCAGGTTGTTTTGAAACTTACCCTCAATCAAACCTCTGATAAGTACCCAGAGAGGAAGCAGGTATTCCTCCGCTCCGACATAAATCACCGCATAATCCCGTAATCCCTTAACAAAAGATGAAAAAGGCCGGCCGCGGTGGGGGCCTTTACATTCACGGTCCGTTTTTCATCCTCCGCGGAAAAAGAAAACGAGTTTGTAATATCAGAAACCCAGAATGTCCAATGATGACGTAAAAACATTTTCATCACGAACACTTGTAGCTGTCCTGATCCCCCGCCTGTTTTGTTTGATGCGACATTCCCGTGATTTATGTTTCCTCCGAATCCAAATCCTTTGCGTTATAATGATTTTGCCATCAGAGATACGTTTACCCGCAAACACTAAGTAAACCCAAGCAGCTAATAAGATGTGCCGCTGTAATTACAATACACTGCATGATGTGGCAGGGAAATGAGAAAAAAGGATAGCTTTCTGATAGCCTCTCTCTGTATATGAGTAAACACAATGCAATGATATTGCTCAGCCGTAAACAACTCAAATAGTAAGATTAAATGAGTAGTAGTGTGTATGTGTGTGTGTGTGTGTTGCAATATGAGACTGTTCAAATACAGAAGACTAAATATGAACTTGTCTGGCTGAGTAAGCACAAAGCTAAACCATATCTCGTAATTGAATGTGCTTGTTCATTCACCGCACTAAAGATTAAACAAACAGCGAAAACCACCACCGCAGAAAACTGGCTTTTGCTTCTAATATGCACTAAAACTCAAATTCAGAACCAGGGGACATATTTTCAGGTAGAACGTCTACTAAACATTCCCCCCACTTCCGCTATTGGTCTACCTCTAGCTACTGGTGATGCTGGAGTGATCACATTATCTGTTCAGATTTTCCAAAAACTAATTTTGTTTTGTTTTTATTTTAAAGACACTACTAAAGGGGGCATTTCAATTTATTTTAATTTAGTCCATATGTTTGCATATCCAGAGTGCCTCCCCATTCCAGAAATATCAGTTTTGACAACTAATCCAATGTTCAGTAAACTGCTGTAGTTTTCAAATGTGTCTGTTTTGCACCCCCACCCTGCTCTTATGTAACAGTGGGGGTTATTTGAATAATCCTGCCCTCATGCTGGGTAACTCCTCCCATACAACAACAGTTACCTCTACAAGGATCCACCTACGTGAAGACTCATGTCTTTCCCCCAGCAGAAGAGATGGGCGGAGCAAAAAATAAATAAATAAAACACCCTCCGTGGGCGGAGCTCACAGTAGCTCGCTAGGATTTAGAGGGAAAAGGAGTCAAGCCGGCTGTTCTAATCAGGGTGTGTTTAGAGTCTGACTGTACTCAAACCTTTGTGTTTTGTGACCAAAGCACGTTACTAACACTTCACTTCGACATCAAGGAACCGTGTCAAGAAAAAAAAACCAAAACAAAACATGTCACGTTTCAAAAATAGAGGATGTTCAAACAGATTTGTGACATTTTCACTAAAATGCTAAGTAGGACGCTACGTGGGCTTTGAAAAAAAACTAATTCTGGCTCCTGTAAACCTAATAAGCCACACACAAAAGTACTACCAGAAGCCCGTTTATGAGTATTAATACAGTCTTACAGCAAGCTCAAACCATATGTTGTTGTGGAAGCTGAGTAGAATGTGATTTCACAGTTTAGTTCACAGACGTATTACAGAAGTGCTAAAAATATCACTCATTCGCACGCGGAGGAAAAGAATTCATGTCTTGCCAAAGACGTCCGCCCACGTGCCCACCTAGATTCATGCAAAACATCCCATTTATGCCACTAGCAAATGCATAATGTGACTTTTTTTTGGCGGGCGGGGGGGGGCATACTCCGGTGCACTGAAGAAGCAAAGAGGCCGAACTGTGCAGCTGCTTTTGAGTCTGTGTCTGGGGCAGCTGATGAGAACTGTTCCAAGACCCGTGACCCCCCAAGATGCTCTGCCTTATTCCGGTTAGAGTGAGCATCTGAGGGTCGGCCTCTCCGGTCATGAATTATTCCGCATCCACGCTTCCCAGAATACCTGTGGTGGGCTCTGCGGAGACAGAGTCGAGGGGCCTTGACTGACAAAGCCTTTGATCCCACAACAACCACACAGTCTATGATCAGCGTCTCTGAGGGGAACAGAAGACAAAACCTCTTGACATTTTCTTCCTGGGAGTTCTCTTTGCTGGTACTCAGTTAAGCTCTCTTTGTCTAATCTGGAAGGGTTATTTCTTATTCCTGGGCTATCTTTTTTTTTTTTTTTTACAACAGAATTTAGTTATGTAGTTAAAATTGGTCCGGCGAATTCCAAGTAAAATCAGGTTAACACCCCCGGGTAGCTCAGTCGTGAGTCGGTTTAGAAGAGCACATGGACAGTGAGCTCGCCTATGCAATCTGCACATACGCTACATTTCGCTTATATTTTGCTGACCTGGAGGTAGAGTCATCATCAAGATGTTTTACAGTCTGTTGTGTGTGGTAGCAACCGCTAGGAACCTAGTACAACATGGCGAAGGGTCTTTGGAACAATTCTGATTCACCTGAAAGGAGTTTACTAGTAGTAGTTACTATTTACAAGTTTAAAAACGTAAACTCATCCATCACTCCTGCTAGCTTTAGCTGCTGCATTGCTTGCTAGCTTTCTTGATGTGTTTTGTGGCTTCAAAGTTCAAGCGGTGTGGTCCGAGAACAACAAATTGAAACAACATGATTAGGAGTGGCTTGACTCCACTCATAATCCGACTACTGTGAACTATAAACTAGGAACTCCAGTTGCGTAAATTATCCACGGCAATCGAGTGAGAAGCTAGGCTTAACCAAGGCAAGCTTCCCCACCACAGCTACTTTGGAACAGATGCACTTTGAAAATTGAACAAAAAAAACAAAACTAAATTGTTAAAGTTTTTAAGGCTTTAATAACAGCATTGCGCGCGTATATATCACACGTCAGTGTGGTGACTTCGGCCTTGTATATATGAAGTTAGCTTCCCCCCCCCCGCACCATTCAGTGTATCTCTGAGGCTAAAACAGGTAGCATACAGTGGAGGCTTTGATGTTCATCCCACTTGGGATGGGTGCTGCTCTCATCTAGAGGAAATTCATTTTATGAACCCTTTTCATGCACAGATTGCTTCTTCCCAATATTTTTATTCATAGGCATTTTATTTGGCTTAGGAAAGAAAGAGTCTGATCATGATCAGTCAGTCGACAGGTGATTAATCAGAATTTCATAGATGCAAAAAACAGGCAGTAATTGGAAATTTCAGATCCCTCCTTATGTTTTTTTTTGTACTTGCTTTTGAGATTTGTATTCCTTTCTCTTGTTTTGCACTTAGAACTAGCCAGAGGAGAATGAATGATGCATGATGCTGATCAATGATGCTGTCTTCTGCATACGAAAGGGCTAATTTAAAAATACTTCGAGCCATAGTGATCATTTCTGTTTAGTGCTTCATAACGCTTTAGCAAGCTCAAAGCACAAAAGGTGTTAATTTGCCAAAATTACTCTTGCCTTTCACTAGATGCGAAAGAAAATGCCGATCTAAAGATTATATTGTCTTCTGTTGCTCAGGCCACGTTATGGTACATAATGCAGTGTTTACCAAGGAATGGGCTGCTAGGAGACAACAGGGGGAAGTAGGATTGTACATCATCTTCTCCATTTACCAGGAGGTCATCAAGCTGATGTCATCTGCTGTCGCAGAAATTGACAGGTTTTTGAAACCTCCTCTCCTCTGTGTACAGTTCTGTTCTCCTCTCCCTCCTCCCCTGCCTCTTTCTGTATCCATCTACAGGTATCACTGACCCAATAATTGTGCACTGACACCGCTGACCCGCTCAGCTCTGGTGTTTATTTCTCATTATAATGAATATATTTGCATGTTGATGTGTCTGTCTATTGGCTCCTCTCTCCTGCCTGGAACTCCCCTTCCAGTTATTGAGGAGTTCTTCCTTGACTCTGTTGCTTGTTGGGGCTCAGGCCCTGGGTTTCTGTAACATCCCTGGAGGCAATATTGATTGTAACTGCTGCTATAAAAATAAAGCTTTGAATCAAATTAAAAATAATTGTGTCATGGAGAGATACCGATGATTTGAGAGAAAAAGTGCATATACTCAAGTGCAACTTGTATCAAAATATATAGAATTTAACAGAGTTGATCAAACACGACACAGGATGAAGAATTCAGTAGACTCAGTGGTGCGGTGGGAGAGCGTTGACATATGGGACAGCTACTCTGCCTGTTCTGTACACTATTGTGTAGTTGAATAACTTACCATTACAGGTTACATTTCTGCTCTTGGTCTTGGATTTTGTGAAATACATTTGAAAATGTGACTCACAATGCGACTTTTCTGCTTCATGACATATTTTTTGATTGATACAACATAACTGAAGTGACTTATAGTCTGAAAAATATGGTAAATTGGACAATTATGTCATCAGTTTGGAATTTATCCTTCTCTAAATCAGAAGGACAACTCTTGTAAGAGTGTAAAAGTAGAATGACTTTAAGTTATCAGATCTTTGGTCCCTTGTGTGTAATCACTTCTCACCTCAGCTCAGGCTACATGGCCCACAACCATCAGAAGCTTGTAAGAAAGAAGCTCCACTGCAGAAAAGGTGATAAGTGTGGCGAGACATACTGTCTTTTAGAATGTGTTTTCTCTTCTGAAATCACATTGCCTGTAATTTACTCTAAAGACACCGTTCCGGCATTTCCATTTGGTCTCCTCTCAAAGCCCTCCGCCGTAATCCATTCAACTTTGCATTTGCACGGTGTGCTCCTCACGCGCACCGCAATCCTCGCCTAATCTCATCTGTGGAGCAATGGGATTCTCTCGTCACAACAAAAGCAGACCACCACTGGAAGCATGGGAAACCGTTGTCTTACACCATCCGTCACATCATGAGAAAGAGTTGACTGATTCTGAAAAAAAAAGGAGCCAATTCTCAGCTTAACCCTGGGATAATTGTTTATTTAAGTATGATTGATTGTCCAATGAAACACATGTGGGTTGATTTGAAAAGGACTCTATACATTGTACATGCTATACAGATTATGTTAAAATGTTCCAAAGCTAAATTTAATATTCCGGAACGTGACATTGTGATAAAACTGTGACACACCATTATAGTTAGATTAATGATTAAATGTTCAACATGTTTACTGTTCTATGCCCAGCCACTATAACGTGAAATATTGTCTGCTATTATTGTCGTACCGATATAATCCTTTGGTCTTGGCATTACAACCTATAATGCACATATATATCAAGCTCTTCAGCTACTTGTCTCACCCAAAATGTCAAAATATGAGATATAAAATGAAGACTAGGAAAATATCTGTATATTGGATGGTAGTTTAAAAAGACAATATTTGAAATCTCTATCTAAAATGAAAAAAATCAGTATGTCACAAGTAGTATATAATTTATAAGACCTTGACAGGTGTGACTATTTGACCTCACACATAAAATAATAATGCATTACAACCAGTGTAGCTACTAGTCATGAGATATGACAAGCAGCAAGAATCAAAAAATATTTTCTCCAATGTCTGCGTATTCCAGTATGGCTATGTGGATATCGAGTCCTGTCGGTAGTTTGGAAGGGCTTCATATGGAGAGATAACAAAGGGTGTAGTCTGAAAAATGATGTTTTATTTTTTAGCCCCTAGGAATTATCAAAGAAAGGAGAAGCTCCAGGGGGGATAGTTAAATAAAATAACTTGAATATAATCTCAATTTGGGTGGATGTTTGCATCCAGACTGTCTAAAAATATCCCTATCTTTGCACGCTAAAGCTTGCAATTCAAACGAAGCAGACAAAAAGAGGATTTGGGGTGAGATTTTGCATGACACAGTTAATAAGGCACAAAAATGAAGAAGGAAGAGGATAGGCCTGGAAGGTGAGATGAAGGCTGAGGGAGCACAGGTCTGAGTGCTGATCCAGTATATCTGTAGCCCCTGAGAGCGCTAAGCCTATTAGCTAATAACGGGTAAGTAGATGAAAACAAGACAGAGGTGGCCTAATCAGGTCGGCTTAAGGTGGAGAGGTTTATGTGGTAGAGACACGGAAAAAGGGAAGGCCTTTCTTCCACGTGCTTGTCTCGAAACCGACACCCATGTCTGGTTTGAAAACTCAAAGGAATACCTGCTTCAATTACCGTCACACTCTAATGGGTCATTTTAGCTTTTTGTGTTATTCACCGGCGGAACACAAAACAACTAAGCCAAGGCAACAGTAATGGATATGAAAGCTGCTTTTAAAACAATTGTGTATCGCACTCACCAATATCTTATGACAAAGAAGAAGTGATGATATTTATGTGGGCATATGAAGGCGAATATGACTAAAACAGTCTTTTTTTGTGAAATAGAGCATTATTAGTAGTGGGGAATAAAAAGTCAATGGTGTCAATAAGTTGCTAAATGGGCAAAAAATCTAATTATAACATCCTTTCTAACATGAGCTGCAATAAGGGCCAACAGGAATTATGCATTTATAATTAAACTATCACTATAAGTCACTAAATTGACCAGATATTAGGTAGCACAAGAGCACCGTCACCTCTGACTAAGAAGGTTCTGGATTCAGAAAAATGGAGTTTCCGTGTTTTCTCTGTGTTCTTGTTGGTCATCTTGGGCTTATGGGTTTCCTCCCACAGTCCAAAGACAATGCGAATTTGATTTCCAATTGACCCCAGGTGACAGGCTCCCACCTCCTTGACCGTGTCAAGGGAAAAGCGAAACTTCCACACCAGATTAGAAGCTGAGGACCCAGCTCATCGATTGGCCAGAACCAGAAACATAATCCTCCCAGTTAGCACCTGAACCTCATCACAATTCCACATCTGCCCTTGAGACATTTCCAATTTTTTCTAGCTCTGATGTGTTCTTACACCACATATTTTCCCAGCTTTGGTTTACTCCGTATTTTGTTCCGCCTTAATTTTGAGCCTTGTATCATAGTTAAGACACCCAAACAAAAACCAAACTCTTTTCTGAGTGGACAAGAAGCATATACAGTTATTCTAATTTCTAATTTCTAATTTGCTATTGCTATTGTAGATGGGTTTCCTTGACTTTTCTCTGGCATTCCTTCAAGTTGTATTTTTTGTGGGAAAATTCTAAATGAACGCCCTCCTAGTTCGGATTTCCCACTTGGAAAGTTGACAGATTCTCACAACCTCCTCAGCTGATTTTCAAAAATGGCTGCCCCATGAGAGGATAACGTAGAAGCTCCTGTAATACTTGGCTTATTAACACTTCAGACTAGGTCATGTCACACTAAATAAGCTATGTGCATCGTGTTTGATGCATCTAGCTATTGTGTAATTTACATTTTTCATGTGGTACGAGTCAACTACAATGCAGAGGGTGTGCTAACAAGGGCTAAACAACAACAACAAGCGTGACACGGCCAACTTGTTTTCTGACTTAATGTGGAACACTGACAAGTCAGCTGACTTCATTCCCAGCTCAAGGGTAACTAGAAGGCAGTAGCTAACATGCTAACTATTTGAAGCTTTGTCACAAAGCTAAAAAGGCAGCACGCAATTCAATGACGGTACCGTTCTGTCATTTGCTATTGACTACTTTTTGTTCCATCAAAGCACTATCAAAAACTCAACTCAAAAAAAAGGCATTGAAAGCACGTCAAACTACTCTTCCCTTTAGTGTAAACCTTTTCATAAATGCTTACCATCTGTGAGAGATTTATTTTTGTAGTGTCTGTGTAAGTTATATGTAATATAGCGGTATTTGTGGTGTAAAATATATCACTGTGGCTTCTTAAATCCAGCCTTCAAAATTGACAGCTTTCAGGCGAGGACAGTGACACATTGCAGCGATTTTCCTGTGGGATTACTGCTATTTTCTACAGGACAGATTAGAGGCATATGGATCTGGTTAATGGCAAATGAGCAGTCATTGCTGCATTCTACTTTTCACGAACATTAAGAGTTAGTCATGTACCAGAAGTCCTACATCTGTACTCAACAGATCAGAGTGGGAGTTCTTGTAAAATGGTACCCTCAATTGTAACACCTTGTATTGGCTGCTGTTTTTTTTTTTTTTTTTAAATGCTAAATAAAACTTTTCCTAGTATTGTATTCTTTTAGACAGAATTCTTCTTAGATGTCCTGCTCGCCAGCTCGGGGGATCATGGCCCCAAGCATTCCAACCACCTCGGGCATCGCTGATGTGTTATGCATTAGGTTAACGGGACAGAGGAAGTGCTGTACGACTGGAGGTGAGGGGTTAATATATATGATGGAAAGTTTGTAACCCGATCGTCTAGTGAAAACAGAGTCTTCAGTAGGGCAGCCCATGGATCGATTCTTGGGTGGGATCACCCTCTCTGCAGGAACCTGGGACATTAGAGGTTGTAGGGGATAAATCGGAAAGAACATGGGAAGAAACAGAACAGAGAAAGCAACACAGAGATTCAATAGGAAGGCAAATTCAAGCCAATTTTATGTCCTTTATTAGTATTTTCCATGGCCATGTCGTGATGATGACAAAAAATTAAAACCAAACCCTAACCTAAATTAGGCGACAGGGCAGGTGAAACAACATCCGTCCTTGTTAGAGAAGCTAAAAGAGAAAGGGAAATAGAATAACATAAAAATAAAACCTCTAAGTTCTTATTTCTATCTTTAGCTTTCTCTGTGGAGCCCTTGTGTTGCTCATAAAGTCAGCTCTACCCATTTTGGTGGCAAAATTATGGCTTGATGGTCAGACATGAAGAACAATAACAAAGTAGTTCAATAACAGTAATAATACCAAGCTGAACTCGTCTGGGCTCCCTGGATACAAAAGCATCACCCATCTCTATCTCCTTAGTAACCTCTCTATTTATGCGAATTACAGCACAGACTAGCTGTATTCAGCATAACAGCTATCATGATCTAGTGTGAGTTGCACAGTAGCTACAGTAGCAACACTACTGACTTTAATATAATTTGTCATTTTTCTATATTTTTTGTTTATTTTTAAGGCAACAGGCATGACAATAACCGCAGTCGGGAGTGCAATTTTATTAAAAAAAAGCAAAAAAAAAAAACAAAACTGTTTTAGTATTTATGTTGTTTATCTATTAATTTTTAAAGCAGTGTTCCTTCTATTAGGTGGTGCCTTAGCCATCATCTATATCAGGGGTCCCCAACCTGCGGCCTGTGGGCCACATGCGGCCCGCGAGGCCTCTCGCTGCGGCCCACGGCGCTCTAAGTAAATTAACATTAGGTGCGGCCCACCTCGGAAAACCAGGGCTATCCCTGCGGCCCGCGAAACCTTCTGTGCAGCCCGCGGAGAGAAGTTCTTTTCGAGTGAGAGGCCGATAGGTTCCAAGCGGTCATTGTTTTTAGAAAAATTTAGCTAAAAAGGTGTGTGCGGCCCGTGGGGCCCTGGCAGGGAGACGTGCGGCCCACTTGCTGGAAAACATTGGGGACCCCTACACTAGGGGCACAGGCTGTGCACTAAATACTTTCAAGCCAATTACCAACAACATGGTTGTGGAAGGGTTAGTGTAGATATGGTAGAGACAGCTTGGAGAGCTGATTGAGTATCAGAAGTATCTGAGGGGAGGTACTTTAAAGGTGACGTCAACTTGTAACAGGCCCATGTTATATGAACCTTTGTGTAGCATAGCACAGATTCAACTTGACCAGAGTTTTAATTTAGTTCTTTTTTTCTAAACTTGGAGTGAGAGTCCATGACACCCTAGTCTCCTTCACCGTACACCTGAAAAGGGATAGCGCCTGAACAGGGACTTGAACCCTGGACCCTCAGATTAAAAGTCTGATGCTCTACCGACTGAGCTATCCAGGCTCGTTATGTAGCCAATTTCCGCTTTTTTTTTTTTTCAATGTAATTCGATTCAACTCGATAAAAGGGGAGGGAAGACGATAAATGCTTTTCCACTACTGACAACACACTGCCAAGAAGATACTAAAAAAATACCAACTTGGCACTGGTACCATAGTGGAAAAGCCTCCAAAATGTATCGTGTCAAGTTGAACCACACTGAGTAGGACCCAATGCTTAATCTGTGGAGACAGCACAGAGGTGGTAAACATAAAAGACACACATGAGGGCAGGGGTCCCCAACCTGCGGCCCGTGGGCCGCATGTGGCCCGTGAGGCCTCTCGGTGCGGCCCGTGGGCTCTAAGTAAATTAACTTTAGGTGTGCCCTGCCTCAGAAAACCAGGGCTATCCCTGCGTCCACGAAACCTTCTGTGCAGCCCACAGAGATAAGTTCTTTTTGAGCGATAGGCCGACGGGTTCCAAGCGCCGCCCATCTAATCGATAGGAATGAAAAAAATCAGAGCTCTTTGGTTGGTTCTTCTCTAATACCTACAGGTCTGTGTCAGCGACCCCTCCCGCTCCGCCCCCCGTCCCTCATGCTGACTCGATTGCACCAGAGAAGAAGAGATCGCACCAGAGAAGAAGATACAAGTTTTTGCCCCAAATAAGAATATGTCAACAAGCGCTCCACCAAGCAGGAAGCAGGATCGGCCGTGAGAATCGCAGCTTCAACCCCGACTGGCTGACAACACCCCCATGTTGCTGCCTTGTTGGGCTCTAAATACGTGTGTGAGCAGCTCTACATACGTGTGTGAGCAGCTCTACATACGTGTGTGAGCAGCTCTACATACGTGTGTGAGCAGCTCTCCATATGTGTGTGAGCAGCAACACACAAAATGACCTTTTTTGATGACCAGATCTCTTTAGATTTCTTTTGAAACAGTTTTACCAAAGGAAAAAGTGCTGCGATGACCGAGTGGTTAAGGTGTTGGACTTGAAATCCAATGGGATCTCCCCGCGTAGGTTCAAACCCTACTGGCAGCGTTTTGCCCACTTGGTGGGGGGCAAAAACTCCAAACATGTGGGGGGCAACCAATGCGTGAATATAAACTTTGGAGGCTGCTATTCTCACGCAACCTCTACTGTTGGCCCTGTCCAGCAGTAGAGTAGAGTGCTTTTGGAGCCCCACCCACAATCACGTTTTCAATTTGCAGCCTCGTGGTAAACCTCAGGGTGTAGTTTAGCCAAAATTTTGCTTCTGTGCAGCCCGCGGAGAGAAGTTCTTTTCGAGTGAGAGGCCGATAGGTTCCAAGCGCTCATTGTTTTTAGCAAAATTTAGCTAAAAAGGTGTGTGCGGCCCTGGCAGGGAGACGTGGCCCACTTGCTGGAAAACGTTGGGGACCCCTCCACTAGGGGCACAAGCTGTGCACTAAATACTTTCAAGCCAATTACCAACAACATGGTTGTGGAAGGGTTAGTGTAGATATGGTAGAGACAGCTTGGAGAGCTGATTGAGTAGCAGAAGTATCTGAGGGAGGTACTTTAAAGATGAGTTTAAAGATAACAGGCCCATGTTATCTGAACCTTTGTGTAGCATAGCACAGATTCAACTTGACTAGACTTTTAATTCAGTGCTTATGTTCTAATCTTGGTCTTGAGTGAGAGTCCATTGCACCCTTGTCTCCTTCACCGTACACCTGAAAAGGGAGAGCGCCTGAACAGGGACTTGAACCCTGGACCCTCAGATTAAAAGTCTGATGCTCTACCGACTGAGCTATCCAGGCTCCTTAAGGAGCCAATTTCCCCTTTTTTTTTTTTTTTTTTCGATGTAATTCGATTCAACTCGCTAAAAGGGGAGGGAAGACGATAAATGTTTTTCCACTACTGACAACACACTGCCAAGAAGATACTAAAAAAGTACCAACTTGGCACTGGTACCATAGTGGAAAAGCCTCCAAAATGTATCGTGTCAAGTTGAACCACACTGAGTAGGACCCAATGCTTAATCTGTGGAGACAGCACAGAGGTGGTAAACATAAAAGACACAGATGAGGGCAGGGGTCCCCAACCTGCGGCCCGTGGGCCGCATGTGGCCCGTGAGGCCTCTCGGTGCGGCCCGTGGGCTCTAAGTAAATTAACTTTAGGTGTGCCCTGCCTCAGAAAGCCAGGGCTATCCCTGCGTCTGCGAAACCTTCTGTGCAGCCCGCGGAGATAAGTTCTTTTTGAGCGATAGGCCGACGGGTTCCAAGTGCCACCCATCTAATTGATAGGAATGAAAAAAACAGAGCTCTGTGGTTGGTTGTTTTCTAATACTGACAGGTTAGTGTCAGCGACCCCTCCCGCCCTGCGTGTGTGAGCAGCTCTACATACGTGTGTGAGCAGCTCTACATACGTGTGTGAGCAGCTCTACATACGTGTGTGAGCAGCCCTTCAGCAGATGAAGCTTGTGAAGTCACTCACACGAGCCCAGCTCACGGATGGGCGTCTGCAGGGCGCCCTTCTTCTGTCTGTGAGCAGTGTTGTGCCCGACTTTTAAATGAATGTCTGAAGATCAATTGTTTCTCTCAATCATTGTTTTTAGCAACATTTAGCTAAAAAGGTGTGTATGGGGCCCTGGCAGGGAGCCCGTGCAGCCCACTTGCGGAAAAAGGTTGGGGACCCCTGATCTATATGATCTATGCCTATACCTACTCTATAACAGCCAGCCCAGTGTCTGCAGTGGGGGAAGCCTGAAAAATATTTCTTGCTTCTTTGATCATAAGTCACTAATTTTGACTTTGTTGCGCGCTATGAATGCGCACACTTCCCCGGTGATTTAATACAAACTGAGGACACACCAGTTTACTATACTGGCACGTTGACTTATTACCCCAGTTAAACAGAAAATCTCTGAATATTGTGTTTCAAGGAAGATAAACCGAGAGGAAGGAAACTGCCTTTGTAGAATTCATCTCCTCCGGCGCTTTGTTCCGTTTTTATGTGCAAGAGCGTGTGAGAGAGCAGGTTCATAAAACAAAGACCTTTTCTAAGTTGTAAGATCCGCTCTGCCCACTGATGCATGCTGCTCTGTCAGTGCCTCTTGGAACGCTTGCTTAGCAAGAACACTTTCGAGGATTCGGTGTACATTAGATGAGTTGCGCGGATGCACGGCGAAAGCAACATTGGTCAAGGAAAAGACTCCACACCTGCAGTAATTATTCATATAATATCCAATAAAATCCTCCGGCGTGTGAAGCTCCGCCGGATTCATCTTGTCTGATTTGTTACTAAGTCCGTGTTTTTGCGAGATCTCCCTAAGAAATCGCAATTTCTGCCTGTGGTAATACTGAAGCAAATTCCTCCGATTGTCGCGGAGCTTACAAGGCCTCGCAATTGTGTCCAATCGCCGCAGCTTTTCCACAATTCTGAGTGTGATCACTTCCAACATTTTTTGTCAACACGGAGGAAGAGGAGGCGCATTTGCCAAAACAAATATCACGGATAAACATCACGTGAGAGTGCTTCCTTACACTGGTTTGCATCATATAATATTTTAAAGTAGAAAGATGAAAGTCTCGACCGACATTTTCCCACTATGGGAGGGAGAGTGAGCAAGATAGAGAAAGAGAATTAGACAGAATGAGATGTAAATAACTTCTTAGTAGGAACGAAAAGGAAACTTTACTGAACAGTGCATTGGTTTTCCAATGTTTTATTTATTTTTTTTGTTTCTAAGTTGCACAGAACACTAGTTGATACATTTTTGTAGGATGCTAGCTCCATCTTTATTATTGGACGGGTTAGTTGAGTTTTACATATAATGCCTTAATCCTCTGTTTAACAAAACCACCAACTCAAGCCTAACCTAACTTCTAACCTCAACCTTAAAACCAGGTCTTAACCTTCACACAGGTTTTGAAATTGAGGGGACCAGCCAGAATGTCCTCACCTTGTTAGCACAATGGGTTTTGGGACAAGAACAAGTATACACCAAAAAAAAAAAAAAAAAAAAAAAAATCAATGGACTTTGTGTGTGTATGTCGGGGGGGAAGGGGTAAATAACCCCCTCATTCAGAATATTGTCAGGATTTTACCCCAAACTGTTTCTGGCCTATATGCAGCTGAATTTCAATGTTCACAATGAAATGTTCACCTGCACCTTTTCCCAGAAAAAAAATGTTATTCATTTTCAAACCCAGAAATAACAGCGCCATTAAATTAATCGATGTCCCTGCAACTGGAAAGTTCCAATTACTATAATGCCCAATTATGCCAAATTTTGGGAATTTCTGTCATACTCATATTTAAATGCAATGCATAGAGCTACCATATTGTTGAAGAGTAACTAACTCCCCAAATCACTTTTTTCTGCTAAAAAGCAAATGCGTTTGGGTATGAAGTAGTGTTGTTGGTTGATTCTGCCCCAATTCTTAACAAAGACAAAGCATTTCAATTTGACATATTTTTTAAAAGTAAAATAAAAAAATATAAAAAAAAATGTGACAGTGACTACCCCCTATGGGTTGAAACCTGCTATTACAATCAAGTTTTGTTATTGGCTGAGCTGGAGGCCCGCCCCTCTTATGATAAGTACCACACCTAACCGCCCCGATGATGCAGCCGGTGTGTTTTGGGGGAGGATGGAGCAAAGACGCAACTCGGCCGTTGTGTGTGTTTTCCCTCCTGCGAGTGTAGCAGTAGTTGCTTGTGTCTTAGCTGCTCTTGGAACTCTGCCTACAATGAATTGCTTTGAATTTCCAGCGTAGATGCACGTCAGCCAAAACTGAGCAGTTCAATCACTCTTTGAACAGAAATTGCCAGAATCTACCATGTGCACATAAGAGTGCCTGGCTTATTCTTTGGATTTTTTTAACTTTGGCCGGAAAACTGAGACATTTTTCATCCTGACTGACCCGAGTAAACAACACCGATGTCAGCAGTAAGATGATCAGATCAATACAAGTGCTGCAAACGACTTCTGCCCGCCTGTTTTGGAAAGGAACACATGTTGTTTTTTTGGGCCTTTTCAACCATCAGTCAGCTCTGAGGCTACATCACAGTAATCAGTTCATTGTCGAGAAAAATGAGGAGAGTCACGTCGCCGATAGCATCAGCTGCAACCATCAGCCTCTCACAAAGCAAACTCTTCCTGTTTGAGGATATCATGAAATATGGAGCTTCAAGGTTAAATGGAGATTGCGGAAAACGGGGGTTTTTTGTTTTTGATAAACGTTACCAGTCTGAGCTGGGGAGACAGCAAATTGCCTCCAACAAATACAGTGTCTCGAGCGTCTCCAAAACCTTTTCTACAAACACTCTAAATTCAATCAGTTTGCAGAATCATTGGATCGAGTGTAATTTTGAAATATGGTAATTTTATCACCAATACAGAAAAAAAGTTGCTTTTTTTCTTTTCTTCTCTTAAACTTCATATAATAAAAATAAATTATGCAGGCGGCTCTCTTGCAAAAAGTATCCACCTCTGACTCACTAACTAAGCAATAAACCAAAATGTGTTTATTCTGTATTTTTGCATCACCATCAACACCTGACGACCACTGTTAAAAAAATGATGGTAGGATTGTTATTTTCTTTCCCTTTTAAATCTATCATGGGTCACTTACGGTTAGTCCAAACAGGAATCTGAGCCCATGACACCCACCCTGGCCTCCTTTCTCTGGCTCCCTGTGTCTTGAATTTAAGATTTTAAGCCATTGAAATCCTTGACTAGATTGGAAGTCACATATACATATTTCATAAATATCTTTAAAACCAGCTACAAGAAAAAAAAGTCTACGCAGTCGGAGCAACTGGAGCGTGCCCCCGCAAAACCATATAATAACCTCCCTCCTTGGGTGAAAATGGTCCCAACTGTACAAACTTTTGCAGTGAGATGAGAGTCATGTGATCTCTGTCTTTAAGTCCTTTTCTTGTCTATTTGTGCCATGCGTTTGCAGAATTACCTGTATTTATTTAACGGTATTTTATTATGCTCTAGTTAGTCCATTATCGATTCAAAATGCTCTTCATAAATAAAACCTGATAGGCTTGGATGACCTTGGTAGTTTTTGAAATGCTCAGGTGCATAAGAAATGTGGGAATGTTGAGGTCTGCCACCACAGCGCCATGGTTGGATTCATCACTGTGTCGAAAAAATGGAGACCTACACTATACACAACTATCACATTTGACATTTAAAACTAATGAAAAATCCAAAAAGTGCATATTCATCCTTTATCTACAGTGCTATATGCAAATATCTTGACCTACTTAAAATACAAAAAATAAAGAAGCTTAAGCTGCTACAGCTAGGATATTTAACATTACCACAACATAGTTCAAATAGCAGTAACCTAAAGTAAAAAATAAACCAAAAAAAACGTGTAAAACATACATCATTCATATGTATTAGAGTCACCTGAGAAACGTCTGCTGAGAAAAAAGACACTTCCCTGTTACTCTTTGATGTTGTGCCACCAGCTAAGTGTTAGCCAGCATCAGAGGAGAGTGGCGGTGAGAATAAATGATGGGAAGAGCTTCATTGCCTGAGTTCATGCATAGTGACAGCTAATGCCTTTTGAAAAAAAAAAAAAAAAAAAAAAAAAGAAAAAAAAAAAAAAAAGTGTCTCCGGTGCCACTGATGGGAAGAGCGCGAGCAGTGAAAAGTTCAGGCGTCTCATCTCGGGTTTTCGCGTCGCTCTCTCCTAGCTGTAATCTGACAGCTGGTAACGCCGGCCTGCTCGGGAAGTCACTTTGTTACAATGCTGTCTTATCCAATTCCCCTTTAGGATGCGGCGTTTCCTAGCATCCGCTAGTTTAGTTGGCGTCTCTTTAATAAATCCGTCTTTCTTTCTAGTTGTTTTTCAAATATCGTGATATGGTCCTTATTTTGTACATCTTTTTTTTGTGTACATTTGACCTTGTATCTCTCTATATAGGTTTGTCCAACCCCATAATTGCACAATGCTGACCTCTGACTCCACTGACTCTTTTGTTTTCACTTTTGTTCAATGGTATAACTAATGTATTTCCATGTGTCCTTCCCTCCTGCCCTTTCTCCCCTTCTCCGTTCTTTTGACGAAGCCAGCCGTCAGCAGGTGCCCCCGCCCCATATGAGTCTGGTTCTGCTCGAGGTTTCCCCCTCTTGAAAAGCAGATATTGTTTCGGAGGTGACGCTCCGACTCTGGAGACACGGGGCAACTTAAGCCGCAATCACAAGCCAACGCCTAAAATATTTATTGAGCAAACTAAATGAAATATTCATCAGAATAGCCAGGCTCTGGTCCAAGGAACTTCTGAAATGTGCCAAACGCGAAAAAGTCAATGGTGCAAGTGTGAACACGTGTGTACACACGTGCCAACCCCCCTTCGAGAATTGGACCAATGCCACACCCCTCACATACGTCCATAAGTATGATTCTTAAATACTGCTAGCAACCAGATGTTATCATATTGAATACAACTATTCATCGTATTTGGAAGCCTGGATTTCCAAGTTCCGATTCCAAATGGAAAGCAACATAAGCAGGATTCTTCAGTTCCGAGTCAGACGTTTTAACAGGAAGGCCCCCCCCCCCCCCCCAAATACGGATTGCCCACTCAGGAAATATGGTTTGGAACATGGCTGCCCTGAGTGTAAACAGTTGTAGAAGTCCCTGTAATAATCTACTACTCCTCACAAGTTTTTGTCGCAGAGTCTCTCTTGATTGTTTTTTCCTCAGGTGCAGTGGTTATTTTTGAATCAAATTCGAGGCTTTACCTGGGGCCAGAGAGGGTTGATTTATTCACAGATCATTTTACTCATCAGCCACTGTCGGCTCATCGTGAGAGTTTTAACAAATTCATGACAAAAAAGTGCGGTTTATTGATTGTTTAACTGGCAAGTACACCTTTAAATGAGGAGGACTACCTTGGCTCTGTTCGGGGATGAATTTGGGGAACTGTGCACACCCCCCCGACTCAGAGTTATTCTATGCCTTCAGCGCGATGCTACCCTGGAGTGTTATCTGCTCCACGGAGGTCTAGACAATGGGTTGCCAACCCCCTCCTCCAGGAGCCTAAATCAAACAGCTTTGTGTCCCACCGGGTAGACAACTGCTGTCACAAAGGGAACCAGGATTCCAGGTGAAGTCCTCCCGCTGAGTTGGCCCAGCTTGAGAAGTCGATCGCGGCAAAACAAAAAAAAAAAAAAAAAAATTGCGTCTCGGAGGGGCGGATAAGTATGACGACACACGAGGGGAGGAGAAGGAAGCCCAGATTTACTCAGAGCACTACACCACTCAGACGCCGGGCAAATTGTCGCGGTTCTTGGGGCAAGTGAATGCTTAAAGAGGGAAAAAAAACTAAATAATGCAATAATCCATTAAAAAATCACAGGCTCTGACAGAATTTAAAATAGAATCTGACAGCAAGAACTTCATATTCTGCCATCTTAAAAAGGCATAAGTCAAGGCTATACACAACTGGGAGCACTGGGTGTTGGGGAAAAAGAACGAGGCTCGCAGAAATTAACAGCGGCACACGCTAACCCAAATAACCAATGGGTTTTAATGTTAATACCCGAGGGGTGGTCCTTGTGGCGGTTGCCTAGGGCGCCGGGAGTTGCCAGTTAAGCGCGTACTGGCTCACTTATTCTTCCATAAACTCGGTTGTTTTTGAGTCGCTCAAAAGTCGCGACATCCCACTGAAGTTCCCTTCAACTTTATTTATATAAAGTCTGTTGCGACCACAGCTGTGCATGTTGTCCACCAATCAGGGTTCTCCTATTATGAGCTAAGTATTTTTTATCAGGGAAAAGTCAGATTTTTGCCCCCCCCCAGATAATTTCAATAGAAAAATATTATAAAAATATTTATTTATTATATATAAAAATAATATATTAGAAATCAACATCACTGCCAATGAGTCCCCATAAACCTTGTAATATATCTATTTGCCTCAGTTCTACTTTGCATTAGGTCTGACAAGTAAATAATTTTTATTTACCTAATTCCCTAGTGGCGTCTATCTGGGCTGGCCTTGTTTCCCTTCAGTCACAAAAACACAGTTAGGCGGGTAACTTTGAGTGCAGCAAGACTGATTAATCAACTCATTGACCTTTAGGAATTGGTGCCTGCTCTCAGCTTGTAAAGGCTAAATAGTGAAGTCTCTAGCTCGGAGCAGTCGGACAATTGATTCAGCTAACGTCCCACAAAAGGAGAAACTAACTTGGTGCACATCCACAGATGCTCGGATAGAAATGGCCATGAAAGAGTCCCAAATGTTCAACTTTCAAAGGCAAATCCAAATGTAACATGGGCATATGTAAAAAATAAGGACTTTCTCCTTTGTAATTAGCCCTTCATTTATTCTGTCCACAAATGTCAAAATGTTGGCCGGAACCCCATCCCAGAAGGGGAATGTGGCCTGGCCCTTGTTTTTGGCCATTAGGCATCTGATGAATGTCCCTGCGAGTGCCACACGCACACACACACAGAGGGCGCGGCGGCAGCACACCAGCAGCAGGCGGCCGTAATGACTCACATAAGCCGATCCGTCATTATCCCAACCGAACGCTGCCAAACGGTGACGCGTACCGAACAAACTACAGAGCCTTTATTTTATTTTTTCGTTTCCCGTTATTTTCCCATCTCGTCGAGTCTTCCCGGACCCATTTCATCTTGCACCTGTCCCTCGATGGCGTGACAGGACATCCCATCGTTGGCAACACACACAATAAGTGACTCGCCAAGCGGTACCTCAAAGCACCCAAACTCCCGCATACGTCCATATAGGAACTTGTAAAAGCCAGAGATCTCTTTGTTCTTATGGGTAATTTGTATTGCTTTCATTTGGAGTTCATAACTAAACCACATTAAGCCGAGTGGGAGCATAATGGATGCACATTCTTTTGTCGCAACCGCTGGATCAGGCTAAATTGGACCGGCTGGAAGAGTCAAAATGTCCCTTGAGCAGCGTTCTCCTCGAAAACACGACCGTGTCGAAACACGGGGAGGCTGGGGTTGGGGGGGGGCGAAGGCACGGGACGGACGGGAAGGAAGCGGAGGGGAGGGAGCAGTCGCCTCTGCTGTTTCCGGAGAGGCCGGAGGGTCGGCGAAACACGCGCTTTGTTTTTTTCATTTGAATACTTGAGTCGCATTTGAATACTTGAAAAAAGGAGAAAGGGCCGCTCTCTGCCCGTCTCCTGCAGGAGGCCCAGTGATTTCTGAAAGTCAAGGTTATCACATTCTTTCTCACACACACTTTCTGTCTTTATATACATTCTCCATCAGTTTTACCCCCCCCTTCCCTTTTATTCCCCATTAGCATCACCTTCGCATCAGAAGTGAAATATAGAACCAATAAATAATCTATAAACAATTACACTAATTAATCACTGCTGCCGTGCTCTTCTGATTTTCTTTGTTTAAATTTCTCAAGGGTAGCCTTAAAAAGAAATTAAGCCTCTAATGCAGTGGGCATAATGGCCTTAAAAACTCACAACAACCCTCATGAAAGAGTGAGCTACTGATGACATAATACGGTAATTTAGCCGCAGTGTTTCACTTTCTGCTGCATTGCATGGGCCATCGCCTTTCCAACCGTCTTCTCTCTGAAAAGAAACACAGGTTTTTGTTTTTTTTTTTACATTTTTGCCGTACAGCACAGTTCAGAGCTTTTCTCTATGGGTAAATTCTCCATGGAGGAGAATAACAGGCATGTCCGGTGAGGCTTCCTGATTGGGTAAATTTTGGATGAACTTGTCTTCTCTGCTGTAAGACTGCTGCACTTGTCTCAGATCTTTTCGACAGAAACCTAATTCATAAGTAAAGGTATCAAATTCAATTACACTTTATTTATGTATCATCTCCTTCTCTTCAGACCCCTGAGGAAAATCTACAACTTAACAGGAAGAAAGCTACTCCGAGGCTTTGAGGCCCAGTAAAAAAAGCCCACTTTTTACAGGATGTCATCTTCAGCAGGACCAGATTCATCCACTAGGGGAGGTCATTCATAGTCTCTGTGGCGCAATAGGTTAGCGCATTCGGCTGTTAACCGAAAGGTTGGTGGTTCAAGCCCACCCAGGAACGTTTTCTATGTTTTGGCCTCCTTTTTAGCTGCTTTGAGGACCTGTAAAAAAGCTCCTATTTTACAGGATGTCATATTTAGCAGGACCAGATTCATCCACTAGGGGTCCTCATTCATAGTCTCTGTGGCGCAATAGGTTAGCGCATTCGGCTGTTAACTGAAAGGTTGGTGGTTCAAGCCCACCCAGGGACGTTTTCCATGTTTCAGCCACCTTTTAGCTACTCCGAGGCTTTGAGGGCCCAGTAAAAAAAGCCCACTTTTTACAGGATGTCATCTTCAGCAGGACCAGATTCAACCACTAGGGGTCCTCATTCATAGTCTCTGTGGCGCAATAGGTTAGCGCATTCGGCTGTTAACCGAAAGGTTGGTGGTTCAAGCCCACCCAGGGACGTTTTCTATGTTTCCACCACCTTTTTAGCTACTCCGAGGCTTTGAGGCCCAGTAAAAAAGCCCACTTTTTACAGGATGTCATCTTCAGCAGGACCAAACTCATCCACTAGGCATTATGTTAGCGTATTCAGCTGTTAACTGAAAGGTTGGTGGTTCAAGCCCACCCAGGGACGTTTTCTATGTTTTGGCTTTCTTCAGTTATGTTGAGGGCTGAATGGGCCGCTAAGGAAAGACTCCTTCATTGAATATTGATAATTATATTGAACATAATTGGTGTTGCTTTACAAATTCACTATTAAGGCTATTGCATAATATGCGAGAACTACAAGAGAGTCCTAACATATTATGTAATATACAAGAGAAAATTTGTTCTCATTCCAACAGCTGCTAGAACGAAACAGCCCTCATTTCTGAATTATCATAGCTTGTTGCTGACATTTTACCCAACCACAATGTCTGTTCCGCTGACAAGATTCAACAGCAATGTGTAGTTTTCAGGAATAAGATAATGTAAAACCGTGTGCACAACATATATGTTATATATACAACATATACGTCCATATGGGCAATAAAGATGTGCAATGCATAATAATTTGTGGCAAGAGGTACCGAAATGTAGCACAAAGAGAAATGCAACGTCTAAAATCATGTGTACAGTGATATGGGAGGGTTAATTTCACGTGAATAATGGAATGTCGTGGCCGTCACAAACTTGGTTTTGTTCTTCTTCTATTCCAGAGTACATAACAACCTTCAGAATCACTTAGACGAGATCAAACAATTCCAGTAAGTCTCCCTCGTGAAGCCAAAGCTGGCCATCTCCATGATGTCATAAGCATAAAAATGACCTTCCTAAATAAAAATCAATATTTAGTATTTGTGATGAATTTTTGAAGTCAATTGATGGCAAGAGCTCGGTGTAGGATTTGGCAATGAAATGTCACAAAGCGAAAAGAAGGAAAAGTAATTAAAAAAGGTAATATTAAAAAAGGCCTTATCTGCCTTACTCGTGTCTTGCAGGATCACATAGTGCACCTTCAATCATTTTCAATATGTTCTCCATAAGGCTAACAATCTCGATATCCACCCAGTAAATATCAGTTTCATCAGATTTATTTGAGCGAGAATAATAAATACATAAGGAATACTGGCCCAGTCCAGAGCATCATTTTCTCCCAAAGACAGCACAATTCTTAGTCTGATTTTGGGTTCATCGGGCAATTATTTGGCTAAACCCGATCCTCAAGCAAGTGGTGTCAGTAAGATTAATTAACCGCTCCAGACCAGAGTCAGAAAAAAACGGAAAATGTGTCCTCACATTGTCCTGCCTCCAGTGGGTACAGCAAACGAGGCAATATAGGGAATAAGGGAATATATTCAAATGAATAAATTAAGTAATATATTTCCAAAAACTCACAAATTATTACGCTTTTTTTTTTTTTTAACTCAAAACTTATGAGAATGCAGCATTCTATAGTCATTATTTACCTTGAGTCTGAGTACAAAACAACAAATATTCAAAGAATGGTCGTGGAGCAGATCCATTGTATTAGCGACAAGTAGTAGCAACAAGGTAATTCCAAAAAAAAAAAAAAAAGAAAAAGCACGGAAAATAATCGGACAGCAGATCGAGCACGCTCATCTTCATGCCGTTCTTTCTGACCTCCTTTCACAAGTAACGAGCACGCGGTGCTTTGTGGGCACTCATCGTGCCTCCAATATTAGTCCATAAGGCCTGGGCTAATTCAATTAGGAAGCCTTCACATACCAATGGGCAGCAGCCCCGCAAAAGGCAGTCTGCACTTAAAGGCATCACTTTCCAGTCAACAAGAAGAGATGATGTCTCCTGCCCACGGGCGCGGATCCACGGAGCCTCATTTACATCTGCTCGCATTAGAGCGGCACGAACCTCCAGCCGATTAGCATGCGCGCGGCGGGCAAGCGGCGGGAGCGCGGAAAGCGGAAATGTGACGCGCGGGTCCAAAAACGCGGAGGGGCACGAGCGCGCCCGAACCAATAAAGAGTACGCTGCGTATGTAGATCTGTGCTGTCCGGAACACCTATTTTGGATTTTACGCGACTTTTCCGACGAGTCGGGAAACGGACTGTGCATTCGAATTCAGGCGATCTGTGCAAATTTGCGCGGTTTCTGAAGAGACCTGTCGCTATCTTGCACTTCCCCTTGTAGTGTGAAAGGTTGAAATTTGGGGCGAGAGTTAAAAACTTTAACCTGGAACGAATCGATTACGTAAGTCAACTTGCAGCGACGTGGTACGGGTTGAATCGCGTGTTTTACTTTCTTTACCTTTTCTTTTGATATTTATCTCTGTATAACTGAACACACGCTTGCTGTCTTTATCGTTCCTTTGACGGCTTTAGCGAAGCACAAGGGAACGCCTTACACTAAAAAGCCCCGCCTGCATGTGGGCAGGTTATTGATTATTTTAAAAAAAAACAATACCGTAATTTCCGGACTATGAGCCGCAACTTTTGTCACACGCTTTCAACCCTGCTGCTAATGCAACGGTGAGGCTAATTTATGCATTTTTTCTAACGGCCGGCACGCCTCGAGCAGAAAAGGTAAGGGTGAGACAGGTGGATTATATGTGTCGAGGAAGATGCAAGTTTAACGTAACTTCGCGCTTTGCCCGTGAATAAAATTAGCATGAACAGACCCTCATCATGGAAAATGCAAGAAGAAATGCATATGACGCAGCTTTTCATTTCAATGTGGGCACATGCGGCTTATAGACAGGTGCGGCTTGTGTATGTACAAAATGTTTTTTTTCTTTAAAAATGTACCGGGTGAGGTTTATAATCAGGTGCGCTCTATAGTCCGGAAATTACGGTAGATAGGTATGGTTAACCAGCCCTGCGATTGGCTAGCGTATAGTCCAGGGTGTACCCTGCCTCCGCCCATTGCTCTGGGATAGTCTCCAGTCCCCCCGCGACCCTCAGTGGAGGAACAAGCGGTAGAAGATGGGTGGATGGAGGTATGGTTAACCACTGATAGAAACGATAAAAGTTAAATAATGGAAGAAAACGCGGTACAAAGTAACAAATGAAAGGAGGAAGGAGGCAGGGTAATCCCAAGCTCCAAATCGTATAAAAGGTTGAGAGTTCTTGTAAGATTCCAGACTTAGCCCGGGCTACCTCTCATGCATGGCGAGTTGTACCTTTTGTCAATCAACCATCATCGGGCCGTGACCCAGCTGAACTCGGCTCATCATTCGACCCAGTTGTGGCGACTCTTCGTCGATCCATCAGCGCTATTACTGGCGCATTGTCCGAAAGTAAAATACACGTTTTATTGGAGAAATTCGACGCAAAGGTAATCCACACCACCCTGGCCATCAGTCACTCAATATTTACACACAAATTACAGACTGAACACTCTTCCTTTGCTCAAAACAGGAAGGAAACCTTGAGATGGACCAGCCTCATCCACCAGGGGTACTCCTGCGCAGTCACTGTGGCGCAATAGGTTAGCGCATTCGCGTTAGCGCTTTCGGGTTAGTATGAGGCATCTTTAGCAGGACCAGATTCAACCACTAGGGGTCCTCATTCATAGTCTCTGTGGCGCAATAGGTTAGCGCATTCGGCTGTTAACTGAAAGGTTGGTGGTTCAAGCCCACCCAGGGACGTTTTCTATGTTTCAGCCTCCTTTTTAGCTACTCCGAGGCTTTGAGGGCCCAGTAAAACAAGCCCACTTTTTACAGGACGTCATCTTCAGCAGGACCAGATTCATCCACTAGGGGTCCTCAGATGTGGTCCACCACCTTTTTAGCTACTCCGAGGCTTTGAGGCCCAGTAAAAAAGCCCACTTTTTACAGGACGTCATCTTCAGCAGGACCACATTCATCCACTAGGGGTCCTCGTTGATAGTCTCTGTGGCGCAATAGGTTAGCGCATTCGGCTGTTAACTGAAAGGTTGGTGGTTCAAGCCCACCCAGGGACGTTTTCTATGTTTCAGCCTCCTTTTTAGCTACTCCGAGGCTTTGAGGCCCAGTAAAACAAGCCCACTTTTTACAGGACGTCATCTTCAGCAGGACCACATTCATCCACTAGGGGTCCTCGTTCATAGTCTCTGTGGCGCAATAGGTTAGCGCATTCGGCTGTTAACTGAAAGGTTGGTGGTTCAAGCCCACCCAGGGACGTTTTCTATGTTTCAGCCTCCTTTTTAGCTACTCCGAGGCTTTGAGGCCCAGTAAAACAAGCCCACTTTTTACAGGACGTCATCTTCAGCAGGACCAGATTCATCCACTAGGGGTCCTAGTTCATAGTCTCTGTGGCGCAATAGGTTAGCGCATTCGGCTGTTAACCGAAAGGTTGGTGGTTCAAGCCCACCCAGGGACGTTTTCTATGTTTCAGCCTCCTTTTTAGCTACTCCGAGGCGTTGAGGGCCTAGTAAAAAAAGCCCACCTTTAACAGGATGACACCTTGAGCTTGCACGCTTGCACGCGTGTCCCTACACGTGTTCTCATGTGCAAGTGGAACTTCATCATGTGTTGTTGTATTTTTTTTTTTTTTTGCTCAAAACAAATACAAAGCTACGTGTAATCAAGCTATGAAGTCGTGCTGTCGGTTGATTCGCGTCCAACTCTCGATATTTTAGCCAAAGTATTTCCATTTGGCATATTTTTTAATGAATTTAAGAGAGTTGTTTTAGAGGCAGCTTTTGCCATGAATCCACCACCGTTGGCTCGATAAAAGTAGGAGCCACGCTGTGGTGCACACCGAAGATGCAGATGGGTATTTTTTTTGTTTTTGGTGTGTGTGATCTGCTTTTGGAGCCAATTTTTTTTTTTTTAATTCCCAGCCCAGACGCACGTCAGCCAAAATTGCCGGGGTTTAGCTACTCTCTACGTGCGCGCCGAGCGCCCTGATGTGCAGTCGCTTTAAGTGCGCCCATTTTAGGTACGCAGCCGATGTGTGGACTTTGACTAGCGAGGTATCCCCCTCTCACAAAAGAGCGATGCTCTCCAGTGTGAAGAAATATGTTTTCTGTTTAACCCCCCCCCTCACACACACACACACACAGGAGATAAAGTCCAACTTCTCGAGCCTTTTCACCTCTTCCTCTCGACTTTTGCGGCCCTGTCAACTCGATGAGCGATACGGGCTCACCCACATGCATCTCCGGGCCTGTTCCTACCCTCACGGCATTTCGACTTATTGCCTTCTGTACCCCCCCCACCACCCCCCTACCGGCCCTCCTCTCCTAATAAGAATGGATGATACCGCATTCTCCCTCATCCATCCCAACAGCCGCCGCCGCACGCCCCGCCGGCCGCTACGCCAGCTCTCGGCGGATGCTTCCCGGGCTCCCTCTTTGACACAGCGTCGCCAGCGGAGCACATAAAGGAAGGACGTGATAGCTTGATTGCGGCCAACGCGTGCAGGCAGAGCGAAAAGGCGAGACTGGATCCACGCATGGGATTTACAGGGGTATCTTTATTCCCCCCGGGACCTCTCTTTTAACTGCACTTGGGGCTTGTAGCTCTCAAAATGAAATGCAGTGGAGCTAACGGAGATGGATTTTTGACGTGTCATATTAGCCTTAACCTCCTGAGACCCGAGCTCTTTTTTGATATACGCTCTTAATATGTCTTTGCTATTTAGGATTATTGGGACCCGAGGAGTATAAAGACTGAGAATCATGTTTTAACAATATTTTTAATTGTTTTTTGGGGAAAGTGAATATCCACATGCAGGGACAATCAATCTAAATGTGTAATAATATAATGTTTATGGGTCCATGTGTGTGGACATTTGGCCCCACACTAAGAAGAATGAGCTTTTATATGATAGGTGACCCAAAATCTCCTCTTCTCTCATCTCCCTCTTCTCTCCTCTCCTCTCCTCTCCTCTCTCTCTACCCATCTGTCCATCATCAGGAGGGTCCCCCTATATGAGCCTGGTCCTGCTCAAGGTTTCTCCCTGTTAAAGGGGAGTTTTTCCTTGCCACTGTTGCTTGTCTGGGGTTAGGCCCTGGGATTCTGGAAAGCGCCTTGAAACTATTTTGATTGTAAAAGACGCTATATCAATAAAGATTGATTTGATTTGATTTGATTTGAAATCTAATTTCCACATATGTGGATGCCAGGTCTTAGAAGGTTAAAAGAGAAATCTCAGGAGCCCTAGAGTAGAGGTCATCATTTGAATCGAACAATTCAAACAACCGATCTCTCCAGAACATCTAGAGGTAAACTGTACTGTACTTTTTTTTTTTTTTTGGTTTGTTTGGGTTTTCTTTCTTTTTTTTTTTTTTTGTCTATCTCCTTAAACAAGTTCCCAGGGCCTTAATGAATTCCGTCAAACAGCAGGGGCCCGGGCTGGGGAAAAACAGATAACCCTTCTCTCCTACCGACTGTCGGCCAAGGTGAGCCAAAGTCAAACCGCAGGTTGCTGCCTGCCCTCGCGCCGACCCTCCTTGCCTATCCTGTTGCCTCGCAGACTCTGACTGCGTTAAGTGAAAACAACCCCCCAACCACCACCCCCCTCCAAAACCCACCTTTTCCCTCCCTTCCACTTTTATGTATTCTCAAATCACCTCTCCTCCCCTCCACCCAAAAAAAAAATTACCGCCATTACTTTGTCTTTCCGCTCGTTTTTTTTTTTTTATTATTATTTCATTTTTTATTGCTATTGCTTCTTTCACCTTTACCTGATTTCACAATCCTTCATCCTTTTCTCCACCTTTCCCAAGGACTCGACGGTGCTTCTCGAGGCTGCCTGCGCGCCTGTCTGGCTGCCCTTTTCACTATACGTTAAGCTTTGGCGATGTTTTGCGGCGATTGCAAGACGAGGCGCTGTTTCAGAAGTTGCATCCACAAGAGCAACAAGCGTCTGCGGTTTCGTAAACCAAACAAACACTCGACTGCGGCCGGTAGAGATCACATAGCGGAAAGGTATATATTTAGGGGAACTTGAAAAGAAATGACAGACTGTTTAGAGCACGGGGGCTCCAAACTGGTTCCACAAAGGGCCGGTGTGGCTGCAGGTTCTTGTTCCAACCAGTCAAGCACACCCAGTTTGACCAGTCAGCTGTCTGAAGACTCAGGTGAGTTGATTAAGTGAGTCCAGTCTGGCGTGCTGTTGCTGGGTTGGAGCAAAAACCTGCAGCCACACGGCCCTTTGGGGAAGAGGTTGAGACCCCTGGTTTATAGGAAGTAATATATACGATCCCTTTTGGGTAGATAAGACCACTTAGCCTTATAATTAGCGGCATGTAGTGATTTACTGCTTTCATAGTGCGGTTACCAATAGTGTAAATATTAAATAATCTCAAACTCAATCTCTTGTGAGGGCCGACATGCACCCCGTCAGGCTCGGTGGGGAATAAAAAGACACTAATAGTATTGAGCAGGTTGCATCGGGGTGCGGAACGCACTCCAAATGATCCGTCTTACTCTGCGGCCGCGACTCCCAGCAGCTGCCCTGTGCCACAATGGAGCCCATCAGGGCCATCTGTGGGAGGGGAGGCCATCAGCTGCCACATCAGCATGCTAAATGCACCCTTCCTCAGGTCACAGGTGGTGGTTGGGGACGTCTATATGTGCCCGCGCCGTCCGCCGCACCACGAGCATTCGCATGCAAAGGCGAAAAGTTTCTTTTCAAGGGCAGTGATACGTTAACAGACTTTTTCTTTTTTTTTTTTTGTTTCTGAATCTGGTATTGGTGGAATCCCTGCAGGATTGTGGCTTGCGGCCTTGTGAGCTTTATGGTTTTCCTCCCTTGGCTTGCTCCATCGCGCACTGTTTCAATTCCGACACTCGGTGTTTAGAATTTTATTTTCATACTTGGAGTGTAAAAGGTGAGATATTATGCTTCCTCCCTGCAAGTTAACGTGGTTCCTTGATCTCTGAATGAAACGTGGTCGAGGAAGCAGACGAACTGAGCAGTTGCAGTTTCCCAGCCCTGCTCGGAACGGCTGACTGCCTTTCCCTCTAAAATCCTCATGAGCTACTGGGAGCTCCGCCCACCTGCGGCCTTTGCTCCACCCACGGGCAATCTTTGCTCAGTCCGCGGACGCTATTTGCCCCTCCCCTTCTCTTCACGGAGGCGGACCCTTGCACAGGTGGCTGTGGACGTATGAGAGGGGATGCTCGGCGTGAGGACGGGATTATTCAAATCACCCCAAATGTTGTGCAACACTTGGCTGGAAATGCAAATTCAATCCACCTGAGGCATTTACAGACTACTACAGTTTACTCAAACACGGAGTAGTCGTTGAAACTGATATTTCCAAGGTGGGAAGGCCCTCAGATATATGCAAATATATGGACTAATAATTAGCAGCACTAAAAAAGTGGGTTTTGCTTAATATGTCCCCTTTAATAGTTTTGTTATTAGATGGATGTATGGATGCTGTTAATAGAGCTGTTTTTGTTGTTTTATTACCACATTAGTGTAGTATTATAATTAAAAAATAGTAATGTTGCAGTCCGGTGCAATGCACACACCCATCCATCCATATAACAGTTCAATGCAAAAACAAGTAAACCAAATGTCAAAGAGTTCCAGACGAGTCCAGTCTTGCCCAGAGTTCTCTCGTTCTGGTCTATTTTTAAGCTCATATTAAATGTCATAATGCAAAGCGGAGTTAGTTCGGAAAAGCGCAGAAGAAGGAAAAAAGTCATCACCAGGACAACCGAGGGCTATAACTCAGAGGTAATCATTACCAGTCTTGTCCCGCAAGACCCACAAGCACTTGCGAAGTCAATAATTAAAAAAAAAAAAAAGAAAAATAAGTAAGAGAAAACAAAAAAAAGGAACCAAGTCCAGCCTGATCAGGTCCTTCGGTGGCCGTTTCCGAGAACCGCCATTAATTTCTGCAGCTGCAGTGAGTAAAAGTCACCGAAAAGACAAACAGCACGGGGGCCGAAGTAGGCCAGAGGAGGAGGTGAAGATGGGGGCATAAACTCCTCCCTAAAACACCCAGGCAGACACCTCCAATGTACAGTGGGACCTCTACTCACGAACGTCTCTACACGCGGAGTTTTCAGGTTACGACACGTCTCAAAGGGAAAATATTTCCTCTTGTTACGAAAGAAATTTCAGGATACGAAAGGCAAAAATACGCTACCGCCGCTACTCGCAGCTCGCGGAGTTTAGCTAGCGTAGTGTAATGCTTGTAGCTGCTCTGCCATTGGCTGTCGCCTAGCAATGTCCTGTCATTCCATTGGCTAGAGGGACGTCAATCTGCACAGGTGTGTGTATCCCAGCGTCGTCTTCGTTTAACTTTTATTCGCTATGGACCCCAGGGAAGTGATGGAGAAAAGTGAAAAAGAAGAAAAGAAGAAGAAGAGAGCTTTTTTGTCAATAAAAACGAAGCAAGAAATAATAGAAAAGCATGAAAAAGGGATGCGTTTGGTTCATCTCGCCAAAGAATACGGCCGTAATACATCGATGATATTAACGCACAGTATTAATTAGATGGCGGTGTTACCACAAGTGTTAACGTTCGTTGCTAGTAATGACGGCTATTGTAAGATTAGCCTGTAATAAAGTTCATCTTGTTCCTGGAGAAGCCTTGCCCTGAATTCATACATTTATTATGCGGTAATCTAACTGTAACATGTAAACATGTATTTGTTACATGTTTTGATGAATTTTTATGATTTATAAAAAAATGATGTCCAAATTTTTCGGGGCTTGGAACAGATTAGGGCATTTACGTGGAAAATGCGTCTCTACTTACGTCATTTTCAGGTTACGAAACAATTTAATTTTGGGAATGAATTAATTTCGTAAGTAGAGGTCCCACTGTATTTCTCCCTCTTGTTCTGCAGGGAGCTGTCCGTGGTCCTGAAAGGACAGCGTGGTCCTGAAAGGACAGCGTGGTCCTGAAAGGACAGCGTGGTCCTGAAAGAACAGCGTGGTCCTGAAAGGACAGCGCCTCTGCTGTAGCTGAGTGGAGGTGGGTGTGGGGGGGGTAAAAGGAGCTGGCCAAGGTTCTGCAACCCTCTTACTCCCTCTGAAACAATCTGCTGGTTTGAAGAGGAGATGGAAGAGTGGAGGCAGCGTGGGCCGAGGGAAAGAACTGTCCGGTGTAATGAATCAACAGCATGGTTCTCCTTTCAGGACCGCTTACCCTCACATTCATGCAAGAAGAAAGCCACTGCCAGACCATTGGCTCGTAGCTCCGATAAAACGGAGGCTCCGCATTTTGATGATTAATTGTGCTGACATCTACTGTTTACACAGAAATTGAATCAATAATAATAAAATATATATATATATATATATATATATATATATATATATATAAATATATTTATTTTTAGCTCCATCACAGTGGCTCTTAAATAGAAACGCTGTGCAGCAACATCCGTTCTCTCCTAATAACTCCTGCTGCAGTGCTAACAAGCAGGACCTCTTGATGATGGGATATTAAAGCACATTTTAATAAAGAATGGTTCATTCTAAAATTTGTGAGTTTGTAGGTACGGTAGCTATGGACTAAAGTGGTCCAGGACTGTATCATGAAGTGAATCAGCGGTTCCTTTCATATATATTTCCAAATATTATAGCGCGGAACGCAATGATAGATTGCTCTGAGTAGTTTAGGGAAAGAAACACCGAGAGCCTCACTTTTCGCGTTAGTGGAGAATAAGGTTTAAAAGGTCACGCGTTCGTCAAAATGTTGCGCGCTGAAGCAGGAAAAAGCCAAACTACTGCGCGACTGCTGCGTGAGTAAGCTATAACGGCACGGGAAAGTGATAAAATGCACAAACCCCAAACCAAAACAGACCTTTTTCTTGTGTCACGTCGAATCGGCATTTAGCGACAAACGACGTTAGCGTGATTGGATGACATCGGCAACTGTGGGGAAGCCGACTGTAGCTAGTTAATTACCTTTCTGCTCACGTTCTCCTCAAATACCAATAGTACAAGAAGAAACAAGATACTACAATTGATATTTGACCCCACCCCCTCCACCGTAATGAAGTTCACTTTGACACAACTGTGGTGGGACTCAAGGAGACCCGCTACAGGCAGGAGGTCCGACATCTGGCTGAGTGGTGTTTGAACACCCTGGAGGTTTGAAGAGGCCCAGGGTGACCACATGGTCCCCTCGTTTCATCAGTGGAGGAGAGATGGGGGAGGCAGAGTCCATCAAAAACCTGGGAATCCAAATATTGGAGGACACGATGTGGACACAACCCCTCCAGCCTGCAGACACACTCTCCTCTCCTCTCCTCTCCTCTCCTCTGCCCTTCTTCTTCTCTTGTAGGTTAGTGACTGTGTCATGAACACGTTTTCTTGTCGAGTCTTTTGTCCTTCTCTTTTGTATCCATCCGCAGGTACCACCGACCTTATAGTTGTGCGCTGACCTCTGACCCCATGGAGCCTCTCAGCTCCAGCTGCGATTGCTCATCCTAATTACTATATGCGCATGTTGACGTGCGTGTCTCTTCTCTCCTCTTTCTGTACTTCCTCCTCTACTCCTCCTTCCTTACCCAGCCCCACCAAGCAGCAGGAGGTTGCGCCCCTATATCAACCTGGTCCTACCCCAAGGTTTCTTCCAGTTAAAGGGGAGTTCTTCCTTGCCACCGTTGCTTGTTAGGGGTCAGGCCCTGGTTTCTGGAAAGCACTTATACCCAGTTATGATTGTAACAGGCATTTTACAAATAAAGATGAGTTGAAGGGAACTGAACTAAAACACGCCGGGAAACCCGCACAGTCGTAGCTGTGTAGCGAAAAACAGGAGAGCCCTTTTTCGGAATGGGAAGGACAGAGCTCCCGGAACTCGACTGTTCATGCTGACCGCCCGCGGAGATCCATCAGCAGCAGACCAAAACTCATCCTCCGGTTGCTCCCTCACCATCAGGGAGGAGGGCACCGCGCTTTCAAGACACGGACCACCGGGGTTGAGAGAAGAGCTTTACCCTCCCGCCCACACCCCTCCCCTGCACCTTTTATTTTTTGACATAATTAATGACATGGACTGAGGGCGTTCCTGCAATACTTAACACCACAAATGCAACTTATAAAACTGCTACTCTTTCATGCTTACTTTCTCTGTTCTACTTTCCCGCCATTTAGTGTTTCATACAGTTTGTATCCATGTTGTGTTTTTCCTCTTTTCCACTTTAAACATCTGTCTTTCTGATGAAACTGTACCGATTCAATTTAATTCTGGAGACACAATGACAGCGAAACTACATTATGTGCTTAAAATGTAGCCGATTGTGAGCTGTTTCTTTTTTCCCCCCGCTTTGCGAAAGGTTTTCCAAAACAAACGCTAAAAAGAAAAAAAAAAGGATGAAACAAATGTAAAGAACGAGTCGAGAGACAGCGACGCATTCTACGAGACACAAAGGTTACTCGGTCTGAAGCCCTGTTGTTGTGGGGGTGAGTACAACATAAAAAGGCTTTCCATTAATATTGTACCACGTATTGATGTAACTAAAATATTTCTCAAAATAAAGCGGTTTCATGTTCGCCAGAGCTGTGATGATGAAATATGAGTGTAACGGTTTACGCCGGACCAATCAATGCTAGCAGTAGCGTGGCACAATTAATAATCGTTAATTATCAATACGAAGGCTCAGCTAACAGCTAACTGCTATTTTTGTGGATCATTTGTTCTCTCGTCACCCAGAGAGAGAGATTATTGAGCTCTCCACGTGGGCCGCGTATAAATCACAGGCGGGCGGCGCGATTCGCCGACAATAACGACCGCCAAAGTCAACCGAGGGGCCGGCCGGCGTGGCTCGGCGAGATAATTCTTTATGCGACATAAAAGGGGCGGCGGCTCTTGATGGCCACGGAGTCCTCGTGGAACTCTCCCACGGTGCATCCCGGGTGCGTTTCTGCTTCACGCACCCGGCTCTGCGAGCGGGGGGAAAAAGCTGGAGGTGGCGACCCACTCCCGGGAACGCCGCGAGCGAGAGCAAGACAGGGAATTTCTCATAGCTGACGCTCAGCATCTAATTGCAGACGGGGCGATTTAAGTGGATGCGTGATGTCCGACGCTAATTTGGGAATAACGGCCGACCCTTATAGCTGCTTTATTCGCTGAGCCTTCTATATTATGAGTCACATCATTTCCTTTTTTACACTTCCCATATTTTACCCGTCGTTCCCGGACATAACTGCTGGGCTCGGTCCGTGTTTATTCCCCTAACCTAAATGTCAACGCTCCGGCCTGAGATATGACCCTGTTTCACAAGCGCCGCGTGGATTTATACGATCGCTCCTCCGCTGAGATCACAGGCCAGGCGAGGTCACGTTAATGGATAACGGAAGATGAGTAAGACATCCCAGCAGGAATGTCCGCCGTCACGTTCTCGTTCAGACATCGTTAACACGAGGTCCATCGTGCCTCATTAACGGCCGGGTCTCCAGCGCTGATGTCATCCCCAGATAGAAGTGCAAGGAGAGGGGATGAGTTTGTTCTCTTTTGTTTTTTTGGGGGTTTTTTGTCTTTTCGGGACACAAATTCGACAAATTTGCAAGAGGAGCGAGACGATGTTAAAAAAAAAAAAGCCAATGCTCGGTCTTGCTGTTCTTTCACGTGCTCTGGGCTGCGAGCGACCCAGTTGAACTTTTGGTGCTGTCTGTGAGTTGTCTGAAACGCCCGCAATGAATGCCTGGAATTAGTTTGAGCTAAAACAAAACAAAACAAAACAAAACAAAACAAAACAAAACAAAAAAAATAGCAGAGAGTTAGCACACTTTAGCAAATGTCTCCGTTGTTAACCTGCATCTCCGGGGACTGCACGAGTCAAGTCAAAAACAAAGTACGGTTAAATCTATTCCCCTGTCAGTCGTCATGGAAACATGCATGAACACGAACTCCTGGCCAAAAAACAAAACGGAAAAAAAAAAGCCCTGAGGTTGTTAATTCACGACTGAAGGGCTAGTCAGGGAAGAGTAGGTAAGAGGAGGACCCTTGGAGAAATTGGCTTGGCAAGAAGGGTTATCGATCGATAACGAAGTTTGCTAAGCTGGCTATCGCTATCTCTGTTTTGGCGCAATTCTCCACTTTGGCCCCTCTGACCCGTCTGTTAGTTTTGTGAGACGTGCGCTCGTTCTCCGCTATGTTCCCTCATTTTTACCGTAACTAAACTGCCTCTCGCGAACTTTAAGGTTATTGGTGTTGTTGGTGTTATTGCTTTGTGTTCCACAGTTTTGTCTCCAGGTTGTTTACCAGCAGTGGTAGGTGACTAAGGCAGGGGAGTCTCAGTCCCCTAGCCCCCCCCCCCATAAAAAGAGATGAAAGGGTCACTGATAGGCCTCAACAATCGTTGAAAACCCTGATACATACCCAGCGACCCACTCTGTCAAAACAGACACGCAAGTCTGCTGTTAATACAATCTGTGACACTCGCTCCCTGTCTGCTCTACAGCTTTCCCCACACCCGGGGCCGTGTCAAATCACAGAGCTATTCTGGGGACTCTGCGAGGCGCAAGCCGCCACGCATGCCAGGACTGACACGCAGGGCCAAACGGCGTGCCGCATGCGCTTCGGCAGGAGGGATCGAGACCGAGGAAACTCGCGGAGGAAGGTTCGGGGGGTGGGGGGGGGAACCCGTCATGCCCCTAAACCCTCGTGATTAGTAGTACCGAGGGGAAGAGTGGCTTTGATCCCAGAACAATTAAGCCCATTTATTCAAAGATTTTCGGGGGTTTGATAGAACGAGTTCTAGCTTTACAGTGGCTACACGAGAACAGCGAATCAACATACTCGCTAAATAGAAGCATTTTCGGTTATATAACAATGGGAACCGGCTGAGCAGCGGTGATGCCAATGCTGGCGTGTTTTGCATTGCATTTGATCATGATTCACCCAATCTGTGACCATTGTTTTTAAAGCATTTTTTTTTTTTTCAGAGCCAAGAATTCTAATAATATCTATTCTATTTCCAAAGCACTGGCGGAGCAGGAGGTGTGTAATTTTCAAGGTATCACAGGCACTAAAATAATCCCAGACTGCCAAGTTTAACACCCTGAACATTTCAATTTGGCTTATCTGTTAGGAAAAAAGGTAAGACAGAAATCAAATCTATTCTAAAATACTAATGTACAGTTTGGTGTCTTTTACAGTGCGTGCATTCTAAAATCACAGCATTGGAATTATTATTTTAGGATACCTCGTAATAGCCAATAACGTACGTTTTCAACAATAGGGTGCAACCCCCTAGTTCTTTAAAACTCAAACAATCTTAAAAATAATGTTATTTTGTATGGCTTGTGTTTAAATCACAACAATGCGTCACTTATGTAATATACAGATCATCATTTTCATCATTTTCACAAAGGTATATCATTTTCCTAAATCCTGATCCAGGTCACCTCGGCTAGCTCTTCCTTCTGGTATAATTTCGGCTAAGAATGACCTTTCACTGAACTCTGTCCACTATTGGAGTGAGGTTGAGAAGTGTTGAGGACAGAGGAGTGACGAAAGCATATTTCAACAGAGAATGGAATCTTCTTTTTTAATAAAGAGTGCATGATCATGGGCCCAATTTGAAATCTCATTTTTATGAATAATAGCGACATCCTTTGGCTCCAATTTTCTCCCTATCATGCAACATACACAGATGTCCAAACACCCTCCATCTGGTAATTATGAAACTATTGATTATGATGTCTGTATGACTGTGAAAGAATAGAAAATGGGATTCCTGAATTGGGTTGTAAATGGGCGGAAGAATGAATGCTGAGTGGCCCACTGAGTGAGATTCGAAAAGAAATAAAAAGAAATGTGTATTCCTGTGCACTAAACGGCCAAAAACATCCACAAATTAAGGTGGGGGGGGCAGACAGTAGATCTCAGGAAAGGCGAGTGTGGATGGTCGGACTGAAATTGCTCGACTCGAATTTTCTCATTCTGACACATTCGGTCTTTATCCCTCCCCTCCAAACTGAGATTTGACTGGCAGGTCCATATAGTCGTGACACGGGCCTCATTTATCGTCGGCAAATTGGAAACCAGCGAGAAAATATGCACCAGTCCAAAACGCGAATGCTGTTGAAGCTGATGTTTAGGGCTACTAAACCCAAGAGAGAGAGATAGAGAGAGAGAGAGGAAAAAAAAAACCCATTTCTTTTTCTCTTAAAATCACAAAATGGTGTCAGCAGTCACGGCTCAATTACATCTTTCTATTTCTGGTTAATTACGCATGCACTGGGTAATTGTTTGACCCGCGCCCCTTGGGTCTAGAGCGCCGAGGGGATAAACGCTGGCCGCTCTTGCCCTCTGCCCCGCGGGGGGGCGGCCGTTGAAGGTGCGGCGGCTCCCGCAGACCCAATTCAGGTCGAAAAAAGGCCCATTGTGCCGCCCAAGAAGTCCGTCTCCAGCTGCGGTCGAGTGGCCATTGTGGCGCTCAGAAAAAGCTGCCAGGGTTCCATCAACCTCGTGGAGAAAACCTGGCTGTGATGAGGTCAATTGTTGCTGTGATTGACGCTGGATATGCTATCTCAGTATCAAGACCTGCATTGAGTGGCCCTTGACACTCAGGCCATCCTTTTAGGGACAATCCTCAGCCTCTGAATAGACCGAAGTATGGGATTTTCGAGTTTTCTGCTGATCTTGGCTTCTCGACTTTTGGTCTGGAGTGCTTGGTGTTAAAGCAGGCGTGGGCAAGCTACGGCCCGCGGGCCAAATACGGCCCCTTTTCAATTCGGCCCGCCGAACTCGTCCAAATTATCGTAAAAACCTCATTCATTTTATCCTTTCTTGCATTGCCCACGTATCCCCAATAGATGGTGCTACCGGTCACGCAGAAAGACGGTCCTCGGTGCAAATCTACCTAACCCTAACCATACCCCCCCCCAGGTGCGCAGTAAAATTGACGTCACCATGACCTACCCCCCCTGTCCGCAAATCAACCCCTAACCATACCCCCCCGGTCCGCAGTAAAATTGATGACACCATAACAACTCCCCCGTCCGCAAATCAACCTAACCATAACCAACCCCCCTGTCCGCAAATCAACCTAACCGTAACCAACACCCCCCCGTCCGCAAATCCACCTAACCATAACCAAACCCCCCCCCCCCCTCCGCAAATCAACCCCAACCATACCCCCCCACGGGTCCGCAGTAAAATTGACGACACAATACCCAACCCCCCCGTCCGTCAACAAATCAACCCCCCATAACCAACCATAACCAAACCCCCCCCAAATCAACCCTAACCCCCCCCATCCGCAAATCAACCCCTAACCATACCGTACCATACGCAGTAAAATTGTTTAAAAAAAAAAAAAAAAGTTTGCCCACCCCTGCTCTATCCAAACACTCCTGGCCCGACCCCGCTGTCAAATTAGAACCCATTGCGGCCCGCGGGTCAAAAGGTTTGCCCACCCCTGTGTTAAAGGCGTCGCCCCGCGGACGGACCTGAAAGCTCACGGCGCACGGAGGAAATTCGAGAAAGGACCCCCGTCTTCTGACAAACGAGCTCGAGCCGAAGTTTTAGGTTGCGTCACGTCCACTCCGCGCGCACGACTTTGGGAGCCATTGTTCGGCTATGTGCGCGTTATGCAAACAAATTGCGCGATTATGCAAAACTCGAAATAATGTGGATGAACGATATCCCACGTATGGATTAGCGACTAACGCCCACTCCTCAATTATGGGCATAAAACTCTTATGTGAAGGTTTTTTTTTTTTTCTTTCATGTCCTATATCCATGTTACGCAACCTGCTTCATTTGGAAACAGGATTCATTTTCACAGCTATGTGTACATTCGGATTGACGCCGAGGGGGGCGGGGGGGACAGACTCGCTCACGCGCCGAGCGACGGAGGCCCCAACGAGACCCGGGGCAACGATCCCTGCTGGAACCGGGACTGCTCGACGAGGCTTGCGGGCGGACACGACACATCGGGATCACCGGGAAGGTGACGTCACCCACCCAGAGCGCGCCATTGGGAATACCCGGTAAGCGAGTAGGAATTTGGGATGAATAGACGCTGAAGAGTCTGAAACAGGAGAACCTTAAAAAAATCCTTCAGACACGGCGACCTTGACACAACAAAGCGCCCTTACAAGCCTTTTTTATCTTTTTCTTTTCTATTTTCAATAGCCCAACCGTCTCTTAACAAAATGTCTGCCAGGATTTTGTTTGAATTTCTTTAAAAGCGCAATATGGTAATAGCAATATTTCAAATCACACTCGCAGCGGGGGCTATAAAGACAGTCTTTATTAATTCATCACCGGCGCCTGCCTTTCAGAGGTTACTCAGATATGAAATAGGGTTGCTGGGATTACAATACTTTTAACTATTGTGGCCTAGAAGAAGAGGGAGGGGGGAAAAGAGAAAAAAAAAAGCCCTCATTCAAGATTAAGATGTTCTTGGGAGATCTACGTGAAGAATTCATGACCCGCGCGTTGAGAAATTCGCGAGATTATGTGACAAAGAGCCGGGACGACTGTTTCTCCTTTGAAAGGAGCAAAATTGAAGTTGTTAAAGCAGCGCGGAGCTTTGAACTCCGACTCCTGGCGTCGCGAAAAGACTTTTTTTTTTTTTTTTTTAATCGCTCTTGCTCAAGACGCCCGACACGTTTGATGACGCTCCGATTGGCTGCCGCCGTTCCTGGTTGGGCCGCCTCGGAGGGCTCCGTCTACGCCCCCCGGCGCCTGCGCGGTTGGACCTCTCCGACCCTTTCTCGACTATCAATCCAGGCCCAAAAGAGGTCCTCCAAACCAACGCCCCATCGCGGTCTTCCCCACATTTGTTAGCGCCTGATCAAGAAACGAGTAAAAGGGTACAATATTTGTACCCTTCTCAGCTCGAAAGATGATCATTTCCTGATCAAGAAACGAGTAAAAGGGTACAATAAAAGGGTAGAGGGAAGAGCACGTGTCGTGTTTACCCCCCCATCATGGGCCTTGAGGGTTCCGGGGAGGTTCCCCGATGTAGACGATGGACGAGGGTAGGCCCGAGTTAATTGCTCACTTCGCCATCACGTGAAGGGATTACAGCGAGATTATCCATTACAATCCTCCTCCTTTTCAATTTCCTCCCTGGATCTCAGCGGTGGGGAAGGGGAAGGGGTGGGGGGGGCAGGTAAATGTGGCATTGGATGGGAGAGCCTTTTTCAAGGGGGCGAGGGGAGGGGGGCTCCAAACCCACAAAGCCCCTCTATCCACTCTGACGGCAGCATCAAGTGGCCTCAATATGCCCAGCACGAGGCTGATTATCTTATGCTAAATCACATGATCCACCCAGGAGCCAACCACGCGGCTAATAAACCGCATGATGGATTCCGAAAGGTGTTTTTTTTTTTTTTTTTTTTCCCCTCTTCTCTTCAAATCGCATGTTCATTGGGTGATGGCATTTGGGTTGAAAAGACGGGCATTTGTATTCAGGGATGCTGTTAGAAGCCTCGTGTCATAGAGATAAGTGACAACAAAGAGAAGCAAAGGACCTAATATCATTTTTTTTTTTTCTTTTCCGCTCGCACTCAGCGGATAACAACCGGTGAAAAGGTCTGGAGAAATTATTCAAATTGCAGGGGAATTTGCAATTATTATAAGTCATCTCGGCCCACAAAGGCACTGTTAAGCACCCTTCATGACTCGCGCTGAAAGCCCCGACAACAAAAGTAGAATCATATAGGGCCCCATTTCCCATCCGCCTATTGTCTTTCTTCATAAAAGAAGGGGAAACTCGGTGGCTCCGAAACCATTGTCACGACTGGAGTGACTCCACAGAGTTAACGTGGGAGCCATTTTCTGTGAGACGGTGTCTCACCCACTGGTAATTAAGCCAAGTTGTGCTTATTCTCAGGCGGATGATGAAATTGGCTCCTAAAATTGATTTTTTTTTTTTTTTTCCCCCCCGCTCTTCCAGGGGCCATTTGGTACCTGTTTCACACACATGAACCCCCATTGGTGGAGTGTGACATTAATAAGACGTGTCATAATCCTTGCAAGAGTATCCTTGTGAGTCGCTTGTAGCGTTACAGGTCACGTGCTCGGGCCAGTTTTCTTATAAAGACCCGACTAAACCACGTCCTGGAGTCCCTTGCAAACTCCCGCTGCAGAACAAATTCGATTTTTTTTTTTAATAGAGCTAAAGTAGATGTGCCACCTCTTAATTACGGGGCGTCTGGTTTGTTGTGCTTGCTCTTTAGTCGGGGGGGGATTTTTGGGGGTGTAGAGACGCCGTTACGCACCCCAGTGGGCGTTCGGCGACACGGTGGCGCAGAAGTCGCACTACGCGCCTCACGCATGTGCCCCCCCCCAGTCGTCGTCTCGGTGCCTTCAAGTACTTGGGGGGAGAAGGGACATGCCGTCAGCACAGCTGATTTCGAATGTACTGACCGTAATCCAGCTGCTTAGTGAAGAAAGTGTCCCTCCGGTGGCCTGATTTTCTACCGCCACGGTGATTTTTTTTTTTTTTTTTCCCCGGGCGCGTTGCACGGATGACGATGCGCCTTTGACGCGCCAGTCGTGCCCCCGACTGTCACATTTACAGCTTTTTTTTGTTTTTTTTTTCCAGTTCCGGAGACTTGTCGGGGCGGGCGGAGAAGTACACGCGCAAGTCGTCGCGCCGCAGCCTGGGTTGGTACAGTCGTTTAGGCGCACGTTAAGACGCAGCTGCTGGACGAACGGAAAGCGAAGCGCGGATGGGAACTCTAACTCCCGTCCGTCCGTCCGTCCGTCCAACCCAGCCCCAGAAGTCAGGGCAGACGTTGTGTAAACACACCGACACATTTGGGAAGAAGGGGAGCTGACTTTCGGGGAGCACGCTGAGATTTTTATTATCATCACCCCCCCCCTCCACCCACCCCACACACCACCACCACCACCACCCCCAAATGATTTCCTCTGATACTCCACGCTCCGGCGCCCTGCCGTCACGCGTGGCATCAAAGGGGAATCATCTGCGCCCCCCTCTTGCGGACGCACGCCGGAGATCCTTGCGCGTCTCGCCCGCCAGAGCCGCAGAAAGCAACACACCTCGAGACCCGCTCACTTCGCTGACCCATTACGCGTCGCCTCCTGGCTCCCGTTGAACGCGCGGGGGCTGTTTTCTTTTTCTCTCTCTTTTTTTTCTTTTTTTCTTCTTGAAATCACAATTTCCGAGAAGTCTCGGCACTCGTCTGCTGGAGCTTTTCTGAGAGTCAGACATCCTCGCGCCCGGAGGGAAAAATATGGCACAAATATGGGAAATAAGAGAAAAGTCCTTACTTGTGTTCTGCGGGAATCCCTTGCGGTATTAATGTCCAGACTTGGGAAGGCTTGTAAATATCCCCGGTTATTGGCTGCGTGTAAAATGCGCTTTTGTGTTTTATCCAGAGCGCCGACCGCACCAGGACGCGGATATTCTTTCCTCTCCGTTCCTTCAAGACAGATGTGGACGGTCCTGGCTGAGTCGCGCTACCTGCGTCCTCCGGCCGTCAAGCCCGACGAATATCAAACGACGAGGCTCCCGTCGTCCTTTCAGATTAAAACGCCGCCGCTGGCCGCGCGAAGCGCCGTGCCTTTATTGTGGAAAGGCTCCGGACGACGCGTCGCGGTGCTCCTGGGCGCGTCGGTGCGCTTTTACGCGCCACCTGCATCCACGGGAAGAGCGACGGCGGCGGCGGCGGCGGCGGCTTCGGCGGAGGCAGCGGCACCGCGGAGGCAAAAACCGCGGAGACACGCCCCGCTCTGGCTGGTGGAGGCAACTTCACACGGGTGGAGGAGGGTGGGGGGGTGGAGAAACGGGCCGAAAACCGCTGGATGCGACGCGTCTCGTGAGGGAGGTCAAACTCGAGTTGAAAACAGAAGCAAAATCGGAAAATGAGCTCCGCGAACTGTAAATGAAAGAAAGAAAGCTCAATAGAGCGAGCTGGAATACCGAAAGGGCTTGAAGAGGAAAACTGAAGTGAACAGCTTCTTCCCGTTGTGAGTACAGAGGAGTGGAGAAGTTCCTGAGAAGCTGCTCTCAACGTACTAAAAACACGCAAATTCTGAGCGAGTCACAATTTCCATACACCATGGTGCAATAAACTCATTTCCTAATATATCATATAGACTCTCTTTCATTTGACCGGGCCATTAGATCCACCGGATAGTTGTCATCAAAGAAGAAATTAAAAAAACATATCATATATGTAGGGGGACCTTCAGCAGGAGGGTCCCCCTACATGAGCCTGGTCCTGCTCAAGGTTTCTTCCTGTTAAGGGGGAGTTTTTCCTTGTTAATGTTGCTTGTCTGGGGTTAGGCCCTGGGATTCTGGAAAGAGCCTTGAAACAATTTTTGATTGTATAAGACGCTATATCAATAAAGATTGATTTGATTTGATTTGATTTGATTTGATATCATCGTGAGTGTTGACATCAACGGCACTAGCAAACAAAAGGTTGAGCAAATCCGTTGGCTTTGCAGGCAATTTTGGGACATTCAGTCCCTTCCTTCTATCCAGAGTTTGCATCCGGAGCGGGAAAAGGTTCCCAAGGAACTCTGCAAATGGAGGAGACGGGGCTTGGGAAGATCGCCATGTCAAACCCCGCCCTCCCCCTTCGCCGCGGAAGGACCTGCAATTTCTCGCTTCCTGCAATCTGGACGCAACGGGGGGGTCACTTCGGCCCGGGCCGCTCTTTTCCTCGCGGCGCTCGCTTCCTCTTTTCTGTGCCGCGCTGACACGGCACCTCATTAACGGCCTCCTGCGGCCTTCCCCAAACCCGCTGATCACGTCCCGTAACCCTTCAGCAAACACGCGTTCATAGAAATCAAAAAAAAAATCAGCGAAATGAATAACCGGTTTACCTCTCCGGCTCGGATCAATCCCAAACCACAGGGAAGCACTGAACACACATGCCTTATTGATATACGGTTCAATAGCGTGTCTTTGGAGAACTTTTTACAGTGTATGCCATCCATTCTGCTTTAAAGGTTTGTCCATACGCGAGTCAAGTAGTGTTGACACAGAAACGGTGGTCTTGGTCAATTATTCAGAGGGGCGAGCATCAATCACCGGTTTATTGAACACCAGAGAAACCTGTGGAAAGGAAGGAATTTTCTCCTCGGCTCAAAAGATGCACGGCAACGACCCCGCGTCAGTTCACAGGCCAAGCGGCGGAAACTCTCGAAGGAGCGTGCAAAGATTAATCTCATTATTAATGAATATGCATACGTGATACTGCAGAGTTTATCATATAGTCTCTTAAAATAGTGTGTTCCTTTGGGGGTAGGAGAGGGTTGGAGCCTTGCCCATTTGGCTTCGGGCAAGAGGTGGTGGTGGTGGTGGTGGGGGGGGGGGTAAACAAGTCAGCAGCTCATCAGTAGCAACACAAAAATAATAATAATGGAAGATGAAAAAGAAGAAATTGTAAACACAGAAGTGCATATTTAGACATAATCAGGAAAAGAGCATCTAATATTATATGGTAAATTACCAGCAATGCTATCCATCTTTAATAGAAATATAATTAATATGAAATTATTGATATCTTGGTTTGAAAGTTTATGTTATAGTCCTGGTAGACAACACACGTGCAAGGCAGTTGTGGGGAATATTTTGAAAGGGCAATGGCAGCGATGAGAAGATGAAGCTGCTGACTGCGGCAAAATAGGATTCTAGCATTCACGTGCAAAAAGTCATTCTTTTTTTTTCTTTTTTTTTTTTTTTTTTGCTTTATTGTGGTACAAAAAAGCAAATCAGTCCGAAGATTTAATAATTTAATTGTGTTTTTTTTTTTTTTTTGGTTAACGTTGAAGCAACGGTTAATATTGAACTGAATTTGCCCGGTTTTCGTTATTTGTCCTTTCGGTTTGCGCCAGCGTTTATTAGCAAAAACTGCCACAATCGAGAGCCGAAGTTCGTCAGTTTTACAAGTGAACTTGGGAGAAAGTGAGGAGAGATCAATGTTTCAACTGAGTGGGCGTACATGTGTTTATTTGGACCATTCAATGTCTGAGGCTCCTGCAAGGATAGAGCATCCACTTCATCCCTTTAACCCATCTCTTCTCAAAGTTTGATAGCATTTTTTTTCCATTGATCCAAATCCCCAGGAGAATCAGGCTGCCCTTATGTTTGGATTAAAGAATTCTGCCATCGTTCTTCCCCATCACACATCTTGTGATTTGAGGAAAACGTGCATAAGAAACTAAATCCTCCCTCTAAAGATGCGATTCAGTAAAAAAAAAAAATACTGCTGTGATAACCATCTGTGATGAGAGGCATTCAATTTGGTGGACAGGCGATTAGTCATCCCCCAATAACATATAATTTGCAGTTATATACCCGTTAGTTATTATTTCAACGCAATTATTTGAACAAAGTGGGTTTCCTTTTATAGCAGGTTTATAGAGAGTAAATTCTAGGCTATCGTTTATGCATTTCTCTATCTTATTGATAATCTAGCAGCCATTGTGGTTCTGTTTTTGTTTTTTTCAGGTTATTATTATTTAGTGGAAGAAAGGGGTGCAGCATAAGTGACAAGGGAACAGGGTTGTGTAATATACAAATGCAGCAAGAAAAACCACAGACTATAAAGTGCTAGAAATGCTTGGTAAGCAGTGCTTTAAGTGGGCTGGTGCACACCGATAAGGGGTACTGGCAGTTCTAAATATTACCCCACTGAACTAGGGCTTTTTATGGTGTACTGGGACTTATGAGCTGAGAGTACTCTGTCCTGTTGTATTTCTCTATTAGTGATTCATGGCAGCTCTACTCCATTACTTAGCATGAAATGCCTGTCCCTTTGCTCGTGCAATGTTTACCGCAAGGAGGTATTGCTGACTTGAGCCTGCCGGAAAAGGAGATGAAGATGAAGAAGAAGAGACCTCCTGGAAGCTGAACGTCACGTCGACGTGAGTCACAACCACAAGCTATGTTTTATTTGACGCCTGACTTGAGCCACACGATGAGTCAGCTTCGTCACAAATGTGGCCGTGTCTCCAAAAGGGAACGCGGCATAGAACAGTCAAAGATTAGCATTAATATTACATTAATATCGGCGGAAAGTGCGAGTGAAGAGAAGGGAGCTCCCAGTTGCACATCAGCTAGCAGCAAAGTGGCTTCTGACTCACGTCCCTTCACAGGTCAAGAATTGCTCGACTGCTGGTCAAATGAGCGACTAAGCTGCTTGAGGACCCCCTCCTGAAGAGCTCTTGGGGTCAGCATTCAAATGTTCACGAACACCGGGGCAGCGTCCACGCGGAGATCAAACCGACTCCGCTGTTTCCCGTAAACACGGAGGTGTCCCAAACAGACACAAACAAACAAATACCTCAAAACAGAGATGAAATGGGTCTTGCGCATAAGTGTATGCATATGCTGTTCACAATATGTTTCATTTTGTCATTGGCTCTTCTGAAATGGGTGCAGTTAAAGAAAGATATGTATAGGTTGCACAAAAGGAAACACTGGTGTGGCGTTTTAA